>OX463840.1:13686792-14286792 GCA_949825065.1 Odontocerum albicorne | reverse complement strand
ATTGTATAAAAAAATTGAAGAAATAAATATATGCTAGAATATTATTCTTTGGGAGTTGTGTCGTACTGAGGTCGTCTGGTACTTAGTGTGAAAACTTCCTTCTTCGGACAAACATATCTGGCTAACTTGAGCAGTATTCAAAGTCGATGAGCTTTTATATTAACTGAACAATGTATATGATACCTTTTCTAGTGCCAACTGATCTGGTGTGTTCGCTCAATCCACCTCAAATAGATGTTCGATAGAATATAATCATAACATACCTTCAAGATGCTGAACGAAAATCTGCAGCAGATTAAACGTGCCGGTCGTCTTGGAACTTTGATCTCCTTCCTATCGAAACTTTGGGTATATGTCAAGACTGTTTACCTGCTAAAGTGCAACAGCGTGCACACACTAAATAAATACAAGCACACGCGTCTTCAATCTACAGGACAGTTAGCAATCATGCTTGATCACGAGAGATTGCTAAGTCAGATGTTTCAATACCTGAAATCTTTTTGGCTAAAGATAAAATTGAAAGAATTATTGATATCGATATTAAAATATCGATCGTCATAACAAGGTGTTTTACGAGTAGTTTGATCAACCCGAAACATTATTTAAAATATCCACTATTTCGTTAACATTTTCTTTTATTTATAAACTACACTTATTTATTTAAATAAACTTAACAAACTTTTACATGTTTCGGTGTTCTTTCAAAAGAAAACCGTTAGTATCGATTGGAATCTTTCGTACAATCCGTCCCTGAATCCACACCATGACGTCGTCTGGCAAAATAATCAAGAGGTCCTCGGGATAATGGACGGCATGTGAAAAAGCCCGAAGTATTCGGGTGTCCTGGGATACTCACACGTGACTTGGCCCTCATTAATTTAGAGTGGAGGAACGGCCTCGAGGGCGGCGGCTCACAATGGCCGGCCCGAGAGGCGCACCACTCACAATGCGGAGAGGCGGATCCGCCGGGCGGCGGCACCGACAGTCTCAAGAGGTCGCTTCTCGGACGTGTCAAAGATATGAGGGTATATTTTAAATCAACGCTTCCCAAATAGTCCCCGTCCTTTCTCGAGCCCCGAGGGATTAAAAGAAATGGCCAAATATACTGGGTCATGTTTACACTCTTTGTCATCGTAAATAAGATATAGAATGTAAGAGGTAATTTCTACACTATTGAATAGTATCATAAGTCAATTTTAGAAACTTGCTTATGCAACATTACTAAAATCATTTTAAGGGGGGGGGGAAATCACACTTGTGTACTCGTCAATAAGTTTCAACATTAAAAAAAGTTATTCTATAATGGAAATTAATCATAAAATACTTAAATTTCCATATGATAATAATACATTCACACAAATGTAAAGATTATTGAAGTTCATTAAACAAAATTCAATGAATTTCAACATGATAAAGAATGATATAAAAAAATGTTTCTATACTAAAAATAAACATATTTTTGTGAAAACTGTTCTTCTAGACTAAAAGTGGAAGAAATCCTGTAGAAAGGCTAAGAAGGTGGAGTAAAGTGGAGAGGAATCTCTGCCAGTAAAAATTAATATACACGCGTACATTGATTGGGTCGATATAAGGACTGTGACGTCGTAGAGTAGAGAAGAACCAAATTATGTCAAGTGAGATTTTAAACAAAGTTTCGATGTTGTGGCACAATGATCAAAACTCTGAAAACATAATACTTTGACAAACATGCACACAGTTGCTGTGAAAAGTCACTGTGAGAAATTAACTATGTTTTTAAATAGTGCTTTCTAAAATATTTTCTACAGTGAGATCAGCTGCGACTCCATGAACTTTTGCTTCATCTAACTGAGCAAAGTGAGAGCCACTTTGTTCAGTTAGATGGAGCAAATTAATTTATTATCTCGACCTGTCAACCGAAATGGTTAGCATGAAAAGAACCACATTTATAGAACAGAAGAGTGCATAGCATAGATAGATGCTGATCACGCCGATGCGTGACGCGAAGTATCGTCTTGTTGGGCCGGCCCTGTCATGATGGGCCGCCCTATCGCCGCGACTGGCCCCGCGCGGTGTGGTGTTATTCTCACCTACGTTGGACTGTATTATTGTCACCAACTATCGATATTACCGTGACAGGAGAGCGTCGCTTTCTCGTCCACTGGTTCGTAGACCATCGCCGGGAGAAGACCTCGATCCGGGCCAGCAAGTCGCCGGCGCGCTCCATCACCGAAACCTGGGACGAGTTACTTGTTGCCAGCCGCGACCACTCTCCAGAAGTGCAAGACGAGTTACCTGTTATCAGCCGAGACCTCCGAATCCCGTTATCCACGCCATCATCGAACTTCACCAACCGTGAGTAACAATTCCATTTCTTATCCTTATCTTCCCGGTTTGGCTAACGCCGAACTAGATGCCTTCAGGAGGCTCGCTAAATGATATTTGTCATCTAAACACAACATTTTATTTAACCGAAATAAAGTGAATTGATTTTGAACAAGGCAAATATTAAAAGTTCTATCAAATCGCAAACGAATTAAACTCCGTTAGCAAGACTTAAGGAGAGAGATTTTTTCAGTTTTTTTTTGGGATATATCATGGTCAATGATTTTCAGGAGATTTTTCGCAAAGAATGTGTTTTGAAATCGTTGCAATGTTAATATGTTTATTCATCTTTTCTGCTTATTTTGTTTTCTTACCCTTCACACATTAAGTGTTATTCGGTATTATATAACATAGCTATGTGTTGATGTTTCGAAAGCGTTGTAGTTCTTCAATTTATATTAAAATACAGTTATCATTTTTTGACATCACCCTGGAGATGAAGGGTGCAAAGTCTTTGAAATTCGAACAAATTTTAAGTATCTTACGGGCTAATGAAAAAGTTCATAAATGTTCTACTATATTTTAAAAGAAGGCTTATAAAAATATCCATAACAAGAAAATGATTTATATCCGTCTACCGAGCGCAAAATCTCCATAATACGTGATTTACTCGTATTGTTTGTCTAACAACAGTCTAAGAGGAGATATCCACGATCTGGATTAAGCGTGTGTAGGCTCATGTGATTTAATCACATTGTCCAAAGCGAGATTACTCATGGGGATATGGGATCCGAGATACGCGGAATATACACCCGAGTCGTCTCCAGAATTTCAACAGCCTTATTAATTCGGGTGGTTTCTTTTCAACATAAATAGACACAACGCACTCGCATTCTTTCAGTATCGAAATAAAAATATCTTGAGAACTTTTTCTTATATTGGGATGATTCGTGTTTCAAAGAATAAACTCAATATTTTTGTTTTATCGTTGATATTTATACAGACAGAAAATTGTATAAACTTTAAAATACTTGATTCTTACGAGCTCCTAATCACTATGCAGTAACGACAAAATTAATATTTTGTATTTGATGAGAAGAAAACGATATAATATTTTCCAATATTTGTTACACGCCTGTTTACCAGCCGATAACTTGTCCGTTAAAAATACATATAAACTAGAAAGCCAGTGTGGTTTTCTATTCAACGTTTTTAAATATTTCTGGTTAAAAATTGTAACACAGCAGCAAGCCCACAAAGTTGTACTCAATATAAATTGAACTCAATACAAATGAAGTGTAATACAATACAAAACCAACGGTGGGGCGAAATTTCTAATTGACGAGGAATAAAAAAATGAGGCTTGTTTTTAAACAAAATCCATGAATGAAAATATCTTGACAATCGAAGAGTTATAACATATTTTGCTACCGCCTACAGTGATATTTTTTGTAGCAAAATCGCCAAGATCAGAGGAAGTGGAAATAGCTTAATAAGAAGAATTTTTGTCGATGTTTTTTGTGAATATTTTACCCGATTTTTGTCTGACATGTTTTCTTTTCCCAACAAGTATAATATATCAAAATGTATGGCACACCTATGTGGTCTGGTTGGTAAGACGCTCGCCTCGAGTTGTAGGATCGATTCCCATAGGGACCTATTTTTTTAAGGTTCCAATCTAAGAGTAGTTTCCCCTTAATGTCCCTTAAAAAAATCTGGTTGGTTGGCAGAGATAAGCGAATGGTCATAAAACCGCCAGATTGTACATATAAACAAACATACCATCGCGCTTTTTCCATGTCGGAGAAGGCAAAGAGGATAGAGCCCCAGACTTTCCTATCGCAATATACACCTATTGATCTTCTACATGTATACACGTTCCAAATATAATTACCTTGATCTAACCATACTTCCTTAGTCTTCCATTATTACACATTCCACTCTCACATTTGCCCTATATTTTTGTTTTCTTCATTATTTTCGTTTTACATGCCCAATCTAACTCAGTGTTCTTCTTCATCTTACCCAATTCATCAATCATCCTTAAGTAAACATTCATATCTCTTCATTTCATTCCGTATTCTGTTAAATATTGTCACGTCATGTATTCTTCTCAGCTATCACATTATCTACAGCATTCGTTTGGCTCCTTTCAGTATTTTTTCACGCCCACATTTCAATCACATGAATCAAAGTCGGTACAAAAATACCATAGTGGACTATCAATATTGAAAATACCAACATGTTGAAAGTAAATTATATGGTTTAATCAAAGCAAAAATATACTTTATGGACGGTTTATTCGAAAAAAAAGTGACGATATAAACCTCTTGAAAACATCTCAATGCACAAAATACCTTAAAATCAGTACAAAATCGCCATAGATTTGGTTACCAACTATCCAAAGGAATTTAAAATGTGAATGAATCAACAATTTGTGGATACGGTTACTGGTGCATGATGGCTAGAAAGACGTAACACATGAGAGGAGACAGAAAGAAAATTAAGATAGAATAAAAAAAATCTTTTTGAAAATCGCGAAAAAGCTTATTGCATTTTCAGTGATAAGGATTAATGAAAAACTGTATGATAATCAGGAGTACTTTCATTCAAGGGATATTGATTCAATTATCTCAAAACCTACACATATATACTACCTTTTTTCTCACTGTGTGGATGTAATTTTATGAAAGTCAATACCTTTTCGTCATCTTACGGTCAACATTACTTATCGATCGATAGGTTATCCCTGGTGATGGAGAATTAACATATTGTTAGTCATCTCGTGGGTAAAAGACGCCTTTGCGTGTAAATGTTTATTGCGTAAAAGAAGTTGCACATCAGCTAGCACACAATCTTGACAAAACAAAGCCAAAACTTCGATGGCAAGGAGATTCAACTTCCAAGATGATCGACATATTAAATCTGTTGCAGCTTTCCGTTAGGCATAATTATATGCACAACAATTTTTATAATAAACAGCGTATAAACTACGAAAAGATTTTGAAATTTAAAATGGTCTAAAATTAAAACCAGCCCGGAAGTAAATAACATACATCATGAATCGAATCTGGGTTGATTGCTTACCATCAAACCATGACCACTGACATATTAATTATATATTCCAACCTTAAAAAACATCCCATTCTACTATGTTATTTTGACAAGCTATTATGTTCAATAATTTATTATTTTAATAGAATATTTTTTGTCTATTCTATGTAATTTATATATTTAAATATATTTTCAAGTAATCTTAATTAATTTATATTTTAATAAACCTGAAGAAATTCTTGGTAATGTTTATCTTGATGAATCAAGAAGGAACTGACGTTCCAAACAATTTTAATTTATACCCGATTTGCGAAAAAAATTGAACAACATTGCCATACTAAAAAATGTGGAAATTAAATACTGTAATGATTTCAAGCCTCTTAAATATTTATTTGTATAGGAGGAGAAATATATTAAGTGATCATAAACATTGTCTGACAAAACTACGATATGAATGAATGAAAAACAAATCTCTAGATAATATCTAATGCAAGCATATGTTTATTTCGTACTCCAACGCACAGGCAGTCCATTGAATTTCCGTTTCCGAAATAGGACGAGAACTAAATACTAAAATCGAGAAAAAAACATTTCAAAATGGGTCAACACAACCAACATCATAATCTACAGACCCAAAAAGAAGGTTACGGGTATCATGTGCGACCATTGGGTCTTGCATAATATGGGTCAAGCGAGAGTTAAATATTTATACGAAAAATGAGGAAAGGTCCAATAAAATTATAATATCAACTTGTGTGATATATATTAATGTGAGTAAATTTTACCATGAAAAAATTGTATTATATAAACCAAAATTCAACATATTTATGAAAAGGATATTAATAATATTGTATTGTATTATACTTTCACTGTACAGCAAGGCGGGCTTATTGCCATGCGTCAATCTTTTCCCACCAATCAGAAATATGTAAAAGAGGCATTAAGGGAAAACCTGGCTGCAACCCTTTTAAAAAAATATATATGTTCCAACAGGAATCGAACCAGCAATCCCCAGGTCGTAAGAGACTAACTAGACCACGGAAGTCGTCAAATGCTTGGTGCTGTAAAATATGAACATATTTTTTTTATTTACGAGTATTTATCAAGCAGATTGTACTTGAAACCAATTTATACAGTGAGTGATTCATACATTACAAGAGAGAAAAAAGTATTTAAATATGTCGTCATAAATAATTTTACGTACAGATAAATTCATAAAAAAATATTAAAACCATAATTTATAGAAGGAAGATTTAAATCAAAGGTGTGGTTTATGTATAAGTCATGTTATTTTAAAAACCCACTCGATTTATTATTCGTCGGCATGCTCATTTTTATTTTTTGCTAAATGGCAGGAAATATGAAAATAGCACTAATAAAGAAATAATAATACAGTGAATAATATTTTTACACATTTCTTCTTGATTTTTATAAAATTGCTTTATTTTCATTATATTTGTTTAGTAACATAAATGTAGATTTTCTTTTTTAATTTAGCCATCTTATAACATATAATACAAAAAAGCAAAACTTGCATTGCTCTATGTAAATAATCCACTGTTCATGGTGTGAGGGTAGAATTACTTGCTTGTGGTTTAGGGTTTTTAAGATCCTCAAAGAAATGGTTCGTTACTACACATGCGATTATACAACAAAGTAAAACTGGAACCGGGCATTGATATACTCGTATGTATTAAGTCTACTGTGTATGGTGTGAGGATAGAATTGTCAGCTTGTGGTTTAGGGTTTTTAGGATCCTCAATGAAATGGTTCGTTACTACACATACGATCATACTCGTACAACAAAGTAAAACTGGCAGTACTCTTTGTAAAGAATCCACTATATGGGGTGAGAGAATAGAATTACCTATTTGTGGTTTAGGGTTTTTAGAATCCTCAAAGAAATGGTTCGTTACTACACATACGATTATACAACAAAGTAAAACTGAAACCGGGCACTGCTCTATGTATGGAGTCTACTATTTATGGTGTGAGGATAGAATTGCCTGTTTGTGGTTCAGGGTTTTTAGAATCCTCAAACAAATGGTTCGATACTACTTAAACGATACGATTAAACAACAAAGTAAAACTGGCAGTGCTGTTTACAAAGAATTCACTATAACATATGAGGTGAGAGAATAGAATTGCCTGCTCAGGTGGTTTAGGGTTTTTAGGATTCTCAAAATGGCTTGTTAACATACATACGATTAAACGGTGGTATCACTGAACATTAATCAATTAACTTTATTTTTGGCAATCTGTTTTTTGTTTTGTTGTGAAATCCCATAAACATTGCTACAGTAATTTGCCTAGAAAGGCTTGTTATATTTTTGTGGGAGAATAGAAAGCTATCAAACTAGTGATGAATGAATCACTAACAGTATACGGGTTAAGAATGATTTTTTTTTCGAATACCTCAAATTCGCTAAATCCTAGTCAAAATAGATGTATTTTAATACATAGATTCAAGCAGACTAGTAAATCCAAAAATGTGATTTCCGGGAAAGTATAGTGACGCGGGGTAGCGTCAATAATATATAGCATCCCTGGAAGTGAGCGGAAGAGCGGAGAGGAAAAATTGAGAGGAAATACACTCCATTTTAGTTGCTCCGGGGAGATATACCGATCGAATATATCCCTTTTCCGTGGTTAAGGGGAGGACGAAAATGATTTGAGGGAATGAATTTTCCTCAAAGGAAACGGAGTTATTTTGCCGGATGTTTTGAAGTAAAAATGCATGAAAACAAAAATGCACGAGATATTCAGTGTTGAAAAAATGCAAAGTCAAATACATGTTCAATATTTGTTTAAAAGTTCAATTTCTTCTTTATTAAACTCCAAAACGAATAAATTACTGTAAAACATCGTTCGCCTATAAAATTTCACTTCAAAGCTCGGTTTTTCTAATTATAAAAGGGTAACTTATTTATTTTTATTTATTTAACACTTTTATTGGCAATAAAATCCGGCGGCCTTATTGCCAGGCGGCAATCTCTTCCAGCCAACTTATATGCAAAACGAAGTTACAATTTCAACCACGATATCAATAAAAACCACCTTTATCACAAGCATTTTGCTTTTAGAGTTTAAAAAACGCTTACTTCCATCCAGTGGTTAAGGAATCCATTTTCAAATGTACCGAAAAAAGGTTTACTAAGATACGTCTTTCACATACGCCTACTTACTTTTTAAAAACAATCTGCATGGTTATAAGACATAACCAAATCATAATAAGTTTGTCAAGTTGTACGGTTTATAACGGAAATGTTACAAAAATTAAAGCCAAGTCAACTAACCGAAGGATCATTGACATAAGCAATGATTACCCTCCTTTTATAAGTTGTTGCCTCGGATGTTTAGGCAGATATGAAGATAGTTTGAACCTAATGCACAATAATTAGTCATAAAGAGCTGGTAAAGGAGATCGCTAAATAAAATTTAACCGTTCACGTATCCAATTCATATTTATTTTCACCGAGCACCCAATACGTATTTTTATTTCTTGTTATTTTCATCTGTTGTATATTTATTGGCGACAATTCACACAATTTTGATTAACTGGAAACAATAAGGAACACTTACAGACTAGGTTATTATTTAGTTTCCAGTTCGTATTTTTATTTTTTGTTCTATTAATGTGTTTCGATCGGCGACAATTCACACGAAGTTTCCAGATCGTATTTGCATTTTTTGTTCTATTATTGTGATTTAATCGGCGACAATTCACACGATTTTATTTAATCAATCATTAAGGAATACTTATACTTGCACACTAGAATTATCATTTAGTTTCCAGTTCGTATTTTAAATTTTTTGTTCTAATAATGTGTCTTGATCGGCGACAATTCAAACAATTTTGATTAATTGACAACATTCAAGAATACTTACAGACTATGTATATTTTTAAATGTCCAGTTTATTCTTTTTTATTTTCGTCCATTTTGATTGGCGATAATTTACATTCATATGTATCAATCGGCGACAAACCACACTATTTTGACTAAAAGAAACCATTTAAAAATTTTCACAGATCTCTGAATGGCAAGTCGATCCATCTTTTATTTTTGTACGATTAAACAAATCTATATGAAATAATTAAAAAAAATGCTTATTCCGCTTAAAGCGAAAACAGCACACATTCTACGTAACGATCGAACTGAGGATAAACCAGACAAATATCACCATACTTAAGAGGATATTAAGAATGAACGTTTGAGAGTAAATTAAAATGTATCAATTATGTCTAAGACAAAACAAGGAAAGAGATGGCCCTGGACTCGACAGGAAGGATTTGAGAGATGAAGCGTATTATTGAAAAGTCTGGTGGGAAGTTTAACTCGGGAGGCAAAAGCTCCACGATAATTATACGGCCATCGTACAAGTACATAGCTGTTGTTTAAATGTAAACATGAAATAGGCAAAAATAACATTTTTATACTAAATATTTGCTGTTTACATAAAGATAACTACATAATTTAACATTTTTTTAAATTTTTATTTAAATTTGAAACAGGTTTAACCCGATTCCATTGAGTAAGATGCACAATGTTATAAAAATAGATAAAAGTTTGAACATTAAATAATAACCATTAAAAAATATGATGACTCATGCTTACGTGTGGAGTGGCTCAGTTATGTCTATTATGATTATCAATGAGGTCAATCCTCATTTTATCTATAGAGATATGGAAGATATAAGCATCGGAAAATTTGTTGAAAAAAGTCATTTCATGTGACGAAATCCGTGGCCTAGTTGGTAAGACGTTGGTCTTTGAACTGAGAGTTTCGGGCTCGATTTCCGATGTTACACACAAAAAATAATAAAAAAAGAGTATCAATCTGGTTAATAAATTCGTCTTATAACAATAACCAACCGCACCAGACATGTACGAGTGATTGTTGTTACCTGGCCACATCATGTAGTATTTCCAACACGTGTGATGGTGAACTATGAGTTACTTCCCTACTCCAGTAGTCCTTAACCCTAAGGCTCGATTACTGGGACCGAAAATAATATTATTTCCCAGCCACCATCTTTAACATTTTCGTAAAATCAATGCGGATATGGGAAGGGGTCTCATACGAATGAATTATTAATGAATTCCGTGATGGAGCTATTCATAGCTAGGTTCATAAATATGGCACTGAAAACAATCTTAATTCACGATGGCGTAAATAATTAACACGTAAATTAAACAAAAAATTATCAATTAACGAAAAGTTTGGTTTTTTCCTGTACCAATTTGTATATGTACGAACAGGTGCGAAGATCTCTTTCGATGCTAAAAAAAGTCGCCAAACCAACCCATTTAAAAATACATAAAGGAACTATAACAACCCTATGCTTTCATCCACTCAAAATAACTGTTGGGCGAGAAATTTGAGGCTTAAACTACTGATTTTGAAAAAATGAAATAGATGCTTTGACGCCTGTGCGAGGGGATCGAGTGAACGGGTGGGCGGTGGACCGCTACGGAGGTGAGCTTTTCAAAAGGCCCTTGAAGCCACTTCACAGCACAAAACTGTGGAATGAAAGCAGCCTAATTTAATGAATACTTCAATAAATTAGGATCATTTCATCGTTTTGAAGTGTTTGAAACTTTTTTGGAATTTTTCATGCAAATAAATATATTTAATCAATGATTCATTATGCTTCATTGTCCCTGCGAAAAATAAGTTTTTTGACAATTTATTTGGTTTGATTAAATATCAACACTTAAGAGGCTAGAAGAAAAAAATACCTTTTTGCAAGGAACAAAAGAAGTTTAAGCAAATAAACATTAGAATTTAATCTCTCCTTTTTTCATAACAATGCGATAAACTGACAAAAAAGTCAACACATAAAAAATTCAACCTCATCAAAACACGATTTTTTATTTAAAAAAAATATCTTACACAAATGACGCTTTTTGACCAGAAATTAATTAGTTTTCCTACTAAACATGTACGAGTATTGTTTTATTTATATTTTGTTATTCCTCCTAATAAAAAATACTGCTTTTAGCGGAAATAAAGTGTTAGGATTAAATTTAATTCTCCCAGGGAAGCGGAAAATAACTTGTAAAGAATTTCCAAACGGATAAGAAACGCAGGGCGCGAGATAATTATCTTCACTAATAGGATCGAAACGCATATTCCTTGTTGTCGCGTAGTAAGGATGACGCGATTGAGTTCAAAAAACATTACATGACGTAATCAAAATCGGAGCATAGCATGACGCAATTATTTCTTCCGCTCTGGAAAGTTCTAGAATCAGGAACGAGCCAATCTAATGGTTTTGTTACGCCAGCAACGGGGAAGATTGCATCACTTTGAAAGAGAAATCAGATGCAATGGGCTGATTGGTTGAGATTCTGACTGATCAAGGCGAGAGCCAATCAGCGACTCGCTTATAAATGCTTTTGGACAAACTATATTGCATCACGGGCGGTAAGCACAGGTGTCCGGCGAGCGACCCGGGTGAGGGCGCTCATTACGTGCGGTACCGTCACGACAGCTAGTTGAGTCATTTACGACCAGCTCCGGTCGGGGAAAATACGAATTAATAATTAATTTTGTTCGATAAAGTTATCGGTCAGTTACCTTGAGTTCCGAGTTATAATCTCCTTTTGGGAACATACGAATTAATAATTAGTGTTTTCGTGGAAGTTTCTTACACGCACTTCAGTTTAGAGTTGATGCGGAGATTTACCTGCTTGGTAGTATCTCCAGAGAAATAATCTTGGATTATTATCGTCGCCATCGGGCGTGAAGCGACGAAAGTTTCTAGAAACTACGATAAGTGGTTCTTTAAATAACTGCGGGTCGGTTATTCCTTCTCCCGTGCCAGAAGCCAGGGAAGAATTTCGTATCTGAGCGGCGGGAAGCTCCGAGGGATACTTGCTACATCATCTTCATCCGAGGAGGCGTTCCGGCTTCGTTTTGTGGGATCATCAGGTTCCTCCACCGTTCCGAGAGAATAGACATTACGCCTACCGTTCCTTTTTGATATTCATGGTATTTGGGGTGAGTGAATTCTTTGTATTGTAACCTGCCATTGTTGGCCTCTCTTCGCCTCATAACCTTTTTGTTTGTGATGAATATTGAACGGGAATCAGTCTTTAATGCAAGCCCAAATTATTAGTCTGCCTATTCTGGTATTTTTGTTGTATACTTTTTTCTCGGCATTATTGCGGAGTTTTTTTTAATAATATCTAATTGAATTAAACTACTCATTATCACCAATTTATGTCTTTTCTTTGTTGTTCACCTTGTCTACGAGATAATATCTTGGAAGCCTAGTATATCCCTTTATTGCCGCCCATCGCGATCTGAGACGAGAGTACTTGTTCTTATTTACTTCTTCGGCCGCTGAGACCTGGGTAAGTTTGATTACTGTGAGAAAACCATTGTAAGAAGTGTTAAAATATTGTTTTTATTGTTGCATGGAGGTTACGCTCTCCTAATTTAGAGAATTATTAGATACAGTCTTAACAATGTCGCCCATACGTGGGGTATTATCAAGATGTGCTGGCTTCCGGGGTGTTTGATTAGTGGACAGGGTGATTAAAGGTATAAATTTATAATTTGTTCGTTTTTCAGATATTATAGCGCGAAATTCGTGAATTGAAAGCGTGGGTCGCCATTTTGTTCTGGGTCAGGACGCGTCTGTTGTTTAGAGGTTTGCGCGGAATCAGGAGTAGGGTTTGCCGCGTAAAGGTGTTTAGATACGCAATTAGCAAGAATTGAAATCAAACGAAATAGGAAATTAAATAAATAAAAGGGTGCCTAGTTTATTGTGTATTGAAGAGTGATTAGTGATTACGTTCGTGAAGTATTCCAGTGTTTTCGGAAGTTTAAGACTATTTGTTTGATACCAATCTCGCCTTATAACTTGTGCGGGGATAGGCAGGAGGAAGGTGCGTATAACTTTCAGTAGTTCGGTTTGCGGCGCTGTTGATGCGGTAAAGGAAGTATTGTTAAGATATTTAGATAAAATTGCGTGGTGTTTGTACTCAATTGTTTTCGGAACAAAACATTTCAATAAAGGGAGTGTTATTAATATTAAATTGAATTACGTTGATAGTAAAGTCTTTGATTCGTGGCAAGCGGTGTGGTGGAAGCGTGGTTTAGTAAATTTTGATAATAGTACGTGGTGGTTTTAGTTGTTGGTTCTTATATCGGTGCATTTCAGTAAAAGGGGTGTTGCTGATGCTGAATTAAGGTAACGTTCTGGTTAAATTTGTTGTTTCTTATTGAACAGTGTGTAAAAGCATTGTTTAATAAAGTGAGATAAGATTAAGTTGGGATTTAGATTTTGACACCAATTGTTACGATTAGGGTAAGGTGGATATCGCTATGGATCCAATAGGTGGTGTAATGATTGCCACTAAAGAAAAGTTAATCGGAGAACTAGTGAAGCGGGGATTGATTCCTAGTGGAGGGTTTTATGAGCTGCGGCGGCAGGCCGTTAGCTTTAATAAAAGTCTTGTTTCAGCTTCAGTGGAAAGGGTGGCCTTACCGGTTAGGTGCAGACCTTACCAGAATCTTTTGAGGGCTCCGGAGTTTTTGGAGACAACGGATCCTGGGGTTACCGCCTCAGAAGTCCTAGCACCAGTGCCGTTTGCAAGTTCATCTCTATATAATGGGGATGGAGTGGCGAGTTCGTGTATTCCACGTTCGTCTCCACAAGGGAATTTAAATTCTTCTGTTTGGCCACTAGAAGCTTGTACCGGTGGGGATTGCGTAAGAAATTTTTTGTCGCGTATTGAGGAATTAGAAAGGCGGTGCTCGGCCTTAGAGCTGATGATTAGGAATAGGAGAGGGTCTCCTCGTCCTGCTACCTTCATCTCGAAAACGGGTGCTCGTTTGCCGCCGGTCTTTCGCTGCCCGAATACTCGAGATTCGTTTAAACGCAGGTGTTTTCGGTGCAATCTTCCAAATCATCTGGCGCGCAATTGCCTCGGCCACCTGCGTACCCGAAAGGAACCCGTACGGACGGCTGACAATCTTTGAAGGGTAGAGCCGTCCCAGCGCGTCCGTTGCACATATTACCCAATATGTCTAGGCCACTTCCAGATGTTAAGTTTCCAAAAGACCGGGTGGGCACCAACCCGTATTAAGTACGTCGGAGTTACCGGATTTGTCGCATTACACAGCGACCGGGAGAGTTTCCTTTTCTTGTAAAGGGCTTGGTTGAGATTGCGGGTGCAGGGGACAAGCGGTCCTTCTTGCACGATAGTATTCAAGATTAGCCGTTTAGGGCTTGGCTCGATTTGAGTGCGTCAGTGGACGCAGTAGCTAATGAGCATTTCATCGTCTCACGTTTGTCCTGACCAATTGTACCGGCAGGCCGTGAGACGCGGAACGTATATCCAGTTCCGTTCCATTTGCAGTTGGATTTTCTTTTCCATTATATATTCCAGTTTGAGCATTTCGTCGTCTCGCGTTGTATTAACAAATTGATTCCGTTAGGCCGTGAGACGCGGAATAGATATTCGTTTCCGTTGCATTTGCGGTTGGATTTCCTTTACCATTGAGAGTAGTAGCAATCGAGAATCAATTCCGTTTCGTTTACGGTTATAGATCGTTTGGCGTTGTGTAGGTAGTTGAATCACGTTGTCTCACGTTGTCTTGACCCATTGTTGCAAATGGTATACCAAGTATCCGTGGTCTCGATCCGCCGTCGCATGCCGTAGGCAGTAAGCCGTCGTCGCACGAGAAGGGATGCGCACGCATAGGTTAGATCCAGTCCGGTGCCCACTATTTAGTGACCCGGTGGAGTATAAGAAGGCTAATAGTATATAGAGTAGTAATAGGCTCATCGGCGCCTTATTGGGAGTCATTCATGGTCGGGAAAGTACAGGTTCTTAAATTGAATTTTTGTTATATTCTTGTTAATGTTTAAATCATACCTTGACAGTATGCACTGTCGGATTCTTTGATGAATGGCAGTAGAGTTTTTTTGCAAATAACATCACCAGTGAGAGTTCATAATTCCGCTAGGGTGATTAAACAGTGAGCTAGTCGTGAGGCAATCTCGTATGGATTCAGTTCCATATGTTCTATGTACGGGTTTGGTACTCTTCCCCGTGATTAGTGTGGTTATTATTTTTAAAGAGTATCTGGCGCTCAGAGCCTGGGCCTGGACCATGAGTGACGGAATGCTGAGAGCCTCGAGTAGAGTGTACAAAATTTCTTATGTACTAAGGGGTAGGCTTCCTTCAGTATCGGGTGTTCATAAGGTTGAACATTGCTTTAGTGCAAGACCCGTGGAGGATGTTTGCTGTTTATAAACTACCTTCGGATGATAGTCCGTATGGTAACGAATCTGTAGAGTGTACAGAATTTCTTATGTACTGAGGGGTAGGCTTCCTTCAGTATCGGGTGTTCATAAGGTTGAACATTGCTTTAGTGCAAGACCCATTGAGGATGGTTGATGTTTGAAAATTACCTTCGGATAATAGTCCGTATGGTAAAGAATCTGTAGAATCTACAGAAATACGAATGAAGGGAGGGATTGGCTTCCTTCCGTGTTGGATGTTCTTAAGGTTGAACCTTAATCTAGTCAAACATCCATTGAAAATAATTGCTTTGAACGTTGGAAAATATTGTTAGGCTAGTTGCTCGTTATAGTGGAAATGGAGATGAAGTCACCTCGCTACAAGAATTCTCAAGGAGTTAGAAAATTGTTATTAGTTCGGTGGTTGCATATCTGAGTTATTGGATTGGGCTGTTGGACCCGAGGATTTAAGGAAATTGAAGTTGCTCCTAGTATTTTTTTTTTTGGAGAATAGTAGTATCCTGCATCGGTGGTACGTATGGTTAATACTGGTGTAACCAGTTCATGGGATTATTGCCTTATAGAGAGGAATGGCATCGTTGGATGAGAACCTGGGATTTACTGTTTCGTTTTATTGTAGCACTATGCTGGAGAGTTACGGAGTTATTGCCTGGTGGGTCGGCTCACATTCTCTGTAGGAGATTGACGCCTTTCTTTACCGTAATTAGTTACGTGGTAGGAAGTCCATTTCGAGTGGTTAAGTTTGAACCACCCACTCATATGTTGAGTTTGTTGTCCCGCACATGGGAATAAATTTGTTTAGGTAGGGCTTCTTGTTATTCCTGTTTACTGCATAGCGTATTAATATTATGTGTTTTTGTTTTCTTATTTTTTCTTTCTCCTTGTAATTGTGCTTATATTATTTGTTTTTAAAGGCTTACGGACGGCCTATATACATCCAGAAAAAGGCTTACGGATGGCCTATATACATCCAGTGGGAGGCTTACGGATGGCCTATATACATCCAGCATTTTTTTTTGTATTATTTTTTTTTTGTGTAATATTATTTTTTTAAGGCTTACGGACGGCCTATATACATCCAGTAGGGCGTTGGCTTGGATGGGTTCGGTCTGTTGGAGTGCGTGGTCGGGCCCTCGGATCATGGTCTTCCAGTGGCGTGTGAGGATATCGCGTAATTCTTGGTTCCAGTCTGAGGGGTCGGAGACGTGTCTTTCTGAAGATCGAGCCTACCCGCGATTGTTCAAATTTTGTTGTCTTGTTCTTTTCAGAGAAAAGAGGAGGAATAGGGAGAATTTTCTGGGAGAGGGTTAGGTGTGAGCCTAGTGGTAGGAGAGTCGTGCACCAATAGATTCGGAGTTGTTCTAGCTATGATAGATTTCCCGAAAGTTAGAAAGAACGAGTAGAAATTTTCTTTTTTAAATTTCCGTCCCGAAAGAATTTTCGGACCATATCTGATTACATTGGCTTGCGTAATAATTACCACTTCTTATGCCGAGTAGGTGAACTGTAGGGATTGTAGAAATGTGTAATACAGTCCTTAGCGTAAGGGCTGGATTTGGGCTTGTAATGATTGATCTCTGTTCACAGTGAGGGGGAGAGGTTGACAATGGAGGAGTGGAATCACCCGTATAATACCTGTAAGTGAATAACTAAACAAGTGCCCCACAAGTGATATATTTAAAGTCAGCCGCGGGGAAGGCTGCAGTGTATAGTGAGAGGATGAATGGTGGTTAATTAATTTTGATTGTGAACCTTTTCTCAGCATGATGCCAGGAGAAAAGGGGTGGTATATTTATCTATTAGCAATGGTCTACCTTTTTGTGGTACAGGGTGACCATAGATTATGTAAATTTATTATTTCCTTTATTTTTTTAATTTTGTAATTAACGGTTTACCAAATTATGTATCGGGTGGCCGTGCGCTATATAAATTCATTGCCTTCTGCCCTTTCTTTTATTTACGGCCTACCTTTTTGTGGTACAGGGTGACCATAGATTATGTAAATTTATTATTTCCTTTAATTTTTTAATTTTGTAATTAACGGTTTACCAAATTATGTATCGGGTGGCCGTGCGCTATATAAATTCATTGCCTTCTGCCTCTCTTTTATTTACGGCCTACCTTTTTGTGATGCAGGGTGACCATGTTTAATCTATTATTTTTTTTTTAATTTTGTTGATTTTATTTAATTTTTTTTTTGTGTGTGTTGGTTTGGTCGGGACCTACCCGTTGAGCTATCAAAGGCCGTGCTTTATGTCAATTCATTATCTTATCTTTTTGTTGATGGTCTACCTTTTTGTGATGCGGGATGACGACATATTAGGAAGAATTGTTATTTCAATGTTTCTTTGTGGTCTACCAATAAATGTACCAGGTGGCCCTGCCTTGTGTGAATTTGTTTAAGGGCTATTGTCTTGTGGTTTCTTTTGTTGTTTATTTGATTTTCTTTGTATTATTTGACTTGTACTCCCTGTATTATGCAATTGTTTCAGTGCTGGTTACCCTGTGGTTAAACCAGTATTGGAAAGATAATTTTCTGTATTATTGTAAGGAGTTATAGGAGTATTGTTCCTTGCTCCGTAGTATTAGGTTATGGGCCATAGTAGATTCAGTAAGGTGTTGTCATCGTAAGGTTTCCGTGGTTTCCTTGCGGCTAGGTTCCCTTACACCAATTAGGGGTGTCCTGCAGGCAAATGCTGACAACCAATAAATCGGCCACGAGACCGTATCCAGTAGGGGGGGGGACACACCCCTTGCTCCTTATAATTGCCTACAGCTGATGTGTCTATACTCTAGGAATGATATTTTTTTTTTTTTTTTTTTTCTTTTTTTTTTCCGAGTTTTTTTTTTCTTTTATAACTTAATATGGAGTGTTAGGATTATATTTAATCTCCCAGGGAAGCGGAAAATAACTTGTAAAGAATTTCCAAACGGATAAGAAACGCAGGGCGCGAGATAATTATCTTCACTAATAGGATCGAAACGCATATTCCTTGTTGTCGCGTAGTAAGGATGACGCGATTGAGTTCAAAAAACATTACATGACGTAATCAAAATCGGAGCATAGCATGACGCAATTATTTCTTCCGCTCTGGAAAGTTCTAGAATCAGGAACGAGCCAATCTAATGGTTTTGTTACGCCAGCAACGGGGAAGATTGCATCACTTTGAAAGAGAAATCAGATGCAATGGGCTGATTGGTTGAGATTCTGACTGATCAAGGCGAGAGCCAATCAGCGACTCGCTTATAAATGCTTTTGGACAAACTATATTGCATCACGGGCGGTAAGCACAGGTGTTCGGCGAGCGACCCGGGTGAGGGCGCTCATTACATGCGGTACCGTCACGACAGCTAGTTGAGTCATTGACGACCAGCTCCGGTCGGGGAAAATACGAATTAATAATTAATTTTGTTCGTTAAAGTTATCGGTCAGTTACCTTGAGTTCTGAGTTATAATCTCCTTTTGGGAACATACGAATTAATAATTAGTGTTTTCGTGGAAGTTTCTTCCACGCACTTCAGTTTAGAGTTGATGCGGAGAATTACCTGCTTGGTAGTATCTCCAGAGAAATAATCTTGGATTATTATCGTCGCCATCGGGCGTGAAGCGACGAAAGTTTCTAGAAACTACGATAAGTGGTTCTTTAAATAACTGCGGGTCGGTTATTCCTTCTCCCGTGCCAGAAGCCAGGGAAGAATTTCGTATCTGAGCGGTGGGAAGCTCCGAGGGATACTTGCTACATCATCTTCATCCGAGGAGGCGTTCCGGCTTCGTTTTGTGGGATCATCAGGTTCCTCCACCGTTCCGAGAGAATAGACATTACGCCTACCATTCCTTTTTGATATTCATGGTATTTGGGGTGAGTGAATTCTTTGTATTGTAACCTGCCATTGTTGGCCTCTCTTCGCCTCATAACCTTTTTGTTTGTGATGAATATTGAACGGGAATCAGTCTTTAATGCAAGCCCAAATTATTAGTCTGCCTATTCTGGTATTTTTGTTGTATACTTTTTTCTCGGCATTATTGCGGAGTTTTTTTTAATAATATCTAATTGAATTAAACTAAGCATTATCACCAATTTATGTCTTTTCTTTGTTATTCACCTTGTCTACGAGATAATATCTTGGAAGCCTAGTATATCCCTTTATTGCCGCCCATCGCGATCTGAGACGAAAGAGTACTTGTTCTTATTTACTTCTTCGGCCGCTGAGACCTGGGTAAGTTTGATTACTGTGAGAAAACCATTGTAAGAAGTGTTAAAATATTGTTTTTATTGTTGCATGGAGGTTACGCTCTCCTAATTTAGAGAATTATTAGATACAGTCTTAACAAAAGTGTTTACTTCATATTCATAAGCAAAGTTTCACAAATCTAAAGCGAAAACCTATTTACATAAAATAGACAACATAAGTATTTGGTTTATACTTGTCATTCTAAATATTGCGATAGTTGCGCAAATACATAAAGATATATATACATAATATTATGAATACGCCACGTGAAGCATAGAGAATAAATAATACTATGGTTTGAAGTCATCATCTCAAATAGGAAATATGTTTGTTCACAAAGGCAATATTTTCTACGTGTTTAAACTCGAACACGATATATCACGGACCTACGAGTACAATAGGCCGACGGCTGTGCTCTGATTTCTCATTCTGCCAAAGTTCTGCAACATTAATAAGTACCGACCTGTGTACCTAGGATGAAAACCTCCACCTTAACATCAGTGTAAATACACGCATCAAAGAATCAGTGTAGCACTTTAATTAATAAGGTTGCATTGCAAATGACAAAACAAACATAGAGATAGCGCTGCTTCGTGGACGAGTGTTTGGTAATCATGAATCTAATGCTGAAAATCAAAACGGTAGTCAATAAAGCTGTAAGCAAAACACCTCTGATATATGGATACGAATCGTAGGTTCGCTACAGACGATACATGTTCTGCTTAAAACTTCATTGTTTGATACTCCATACTGAAGCCATCAAATATTTGCCTAACGTAGCATTGTGAATGACAAAGCAAAACATAGATGACGAGATGCAGAATAGATTAAGCGTACCTTCCCAGGTGTTTTAGGCTCTTCGTAGGCGAGTATCGGATGTTACACTGAAAACTAAAACGACAGTATGAATGCGAATCATATGCACTCAAAAACTGTCAGCAGAGGTAGCTCGGCAAATAATGAATATTCGATAGCACCACCATTGAGTATAAAACAATAAAGTTTTAAGCAAAGAAAACTTCTGTAGCATCAAGTGTCACAGGCTTGCATACTTTGGTATTGACATGTATTCCCAAAAATATCCTCTTTGTTAAGCTGACGGAGGACAAAAGAAAGCACGGCGGGGAGCGCAAGAGATATAAGGACGTACTATATGACAACATCAACATCAAGCCAAATGGCATACTCGTACAATGTTTGCTAGTTATCGAAACCCAATAGAAAAACAAGACGCAGACAAATAGTGAAAATTCATGCGCTAAATTCAACAGGATTGAGTTGGATTGGTCTTAGACTGTATATTGTTTAATACTGCTTATATTATATGTCAACGCTGAATTAATTTATTGGTTTTTATATTGCATAATACTGCTAATATCTCAATGTTGAATTAATTAATTGCTTTTTATTTTGTATAATGCTGCGTATATGTCAATGTTGAATTGATTGATTGTTTTTTATATTGTATTATATAATACTGCTAACATGTGTATGTCAATGTTAAATTAATTTATTGTTTTTTTTATATTGTATAATACTACTAATATGTGCATGTCAATGTTGAATTAATTTATTATTTTTTACATTGTATAATACTGCTGATATGTCAATGTTGAATTAATTTATTATTATTTACATTATATAATACTGATGATATGTCAATGTTGAATTAATTTATTGTTTTTTGTATTGCATAATATTGCTTCATTGCCAATGTTGAGTTTTTTTGTGTTTATCTAAATATTATTTATCAAAAAAGTCATTTGATCGTATCCCTTGCAGGGTTGGCAGATAATCTACAAACTGTTATATCCAAGCACATCACCTTCGCCACCTCTACATTCATACATCTCGTCATGCACAATCTTCTATTACTCATATTTCTCACTTTACCTTTTTACAAATTCTGCTCCATTTGGTTCAGCCAAGTTTACCTCTTCCACGCACACCTTGCACTTGTGACTTGTATCATATACTCGCTTAGGTCATTTGACGATTCGTTCAAATAAAATAAAATACAAAAAAATATGCCAATCACAAATTTGCTTACGCCAACGACAACCCCCCTCACACTGTATTGTGCATTATATTATAATAGTCAGGGGTAATATACATTTATCCATTCATTTTCTTTAGTTATTGTATCACAAAATATATAATTATGTTGACGACCTCCGCGGCCATGTTGGTAAGACCTGTAAGGCCTGTGTTATGACCCGAGTCACAACAACGGAACCCAGATTTTTTAAAAAGTGATTCCAGCCTGGCTTTCCGATTGGTTGAAAAATCCACATTGCAATAAACTCGCCAAGTTACACTGTAAACTACAAAAGTGTAATACAATACACATTTTAGTATAAAATATTGCAAGAAAGAATCACAAAACATTATCAGAATAACTGTCATTTTTTTATTACAAAGTTCTATTTTTGCCAAGTGATAATTGTGACCTACCAGTTAGTTAATTATCTCAGTATATTATTATAAAAACAAAGTAAGGTTGGCTCGTGGCTGGAAAGATTTTTATTTTCAAATATGTTTCCCGAGTAATAAACCACAGCGTGTGTTGTTTAAAAAATTAAGAATAAAAGTGTATTTTCAACGTGTTCTCGCACAGAGCGCAACAATGAGGAAATGCAAAAATAGTTGGAAAAAAATATCATTTGCATTTCCATGTTCCGTTTTATCATTCTGTTTCACGAAAAATCTGTTAGCATAGAGTTAAACCTTGACTTTTACAATTTAAAAATATTTAGTTTGATTTTTTAGATTATTTTTATTTATAACTTATTAAGTTGTAGTATTATTAAGAATGATTGGGTGGTGTTTGACAATTATTACGTTACACAAGCATGAAATTTGATAACATAATTATGGCATTTAAACTTAAGACTATATATGAGAACATGATTTTAATCTTATCTGTATAGAATCCGAACTATATCTGAGTAAATCAATGAATTATTTGACCAAAAAATGCAAAAGGTTTAACATTTCTTCAACATTTTACCTTTGGGATAATAGACCACACACACTTCCGATGTCGGTGGTATATAATAACATGACACCAGTCTGACCTTAGTACTGCACCCGTAACAAACCAGGATCATTCTGCCTTAAGAGAGCTTCGAGATTCTTATCTCTACTTCTTAGTAGAAACCCGTGTCACAAGGAATAATTTAATTAGTAGAATAACAAAGTTATATTTTGTTAAATATTTTAATATGGAGTTTCACAAAGTAAAAGGCAAAACCTTTGAAAAAACAATCAAATGTAGTCCAAGAATTGGTAACCAGCGAAAAAATACAATAAGACCTATTCATCACAGGTTTTGCCTAGTCGAGTGGTTCTCTATATCTACAAAATGGTAGGATTTTGCACTGTTATTGCCTCGTACTCAACGATCCACCTTTTAATTAAAATTATTTAAATGGTAAATGTATTGTAAAAAAATGTAAATAAGAAATTTCCACAAGAGAAGGATAACCCTTAAAACTTAGTAACTTAAAAACATTGCAATATTAATATATTTGCTAGTAATAAAAGACTTAACCAACTTAAATCAACACACTCATTTGTATAATAACCGCCGCCTAAAAAACGGAGTAATTTTCATCCAGAAAAGTTAGAGCCAGGATGAAAATTTTTATATCCCCATTAAAAGAGTTTCTTAAAAGAAATTGTTTAATTTCAGAATAAAATAAAAGGTTC
Organism: Odontocerum albicorne; assembly: GCA_949825065.1. Classification (NCBI taxonomy): domain Eukaryota; kingdom Metazoa; phylum Arthropoda; class Insecta; order Trichoptera; family Odontoceridae; genus Odontocerum; species Odontocerum albicorne. Next base: position 14,263,208 of record OX463840.1, on the reverse strand, counting down.
AGAGTCAATGTGAAGGCAGCTTGTAATGACAGAGCCGCGAATTCCGTGCCTACTTCAGAGGTTTTAAACCCGAAGACTCACTAACTGGAGCTGAAGACAATATTGTCTCCCGGCCACACTTTTCAATGTGTCGGAAACATTATTTCGGGTATGTTGAAGAGTAACACATGGAAAAAAATATAAATAGTCAAAATGAATAAATAATAAGTGAATTGTTCGTCTTCCTTTACCTTTACGAATTTGGTAACATTAGCAAATATTTTGTTTTACTGTTTTTTTTTGTTTTTTATTTTATATATCACTTTGAAAATGTCAAACTTTTATTTTTCCCTTTAAAAAATAACGTTGAAATCATTCACCTAGCAATTTACACTGATCTGCGTAACTCATGTCTGGTTAAAAAATATTGCTATTTGGTTATACGTTCGCCAAATATATTTTACATCAAAGTCTTGTGTGTGTTATAAAAAAAATCTACCACATCCTGGCAAATCATGAAAATTTTGAGAAAGGATTAAGACTTTCAAGACGTGAACTTTTATAAGAGCAGGAGTTGAAAGTCAATTTGACCCATCAGCGCAACTATCGGAACTGGTGTCAAGTTCAGATGAAAAATTCAACTCGAAGCAGATAATCTCGGGAGACTTGATCGGCGGCCAAAGCGTAAATAATCTGTCAGCGTTGCTGTGTTAAAACTGATTTAAACCAAATATTTTATATTTGAAGATTATTGGTGAATGTTGTTTTTCTTCTCAGTAGCTACTTGACTCTTCGGATCTTGATTTTTATAACAGTAACTAGATACAAAATTAAAAGACATTTTGATAATTGAACAAAAAATAAAATGAAAAAATTTAACATCCATACAATACTTTCTTTTAAGTCTTGCAACTCTCGATGCCTGCGCATCCGTTGTTTCCTTCATTCATTACTCTTATTTCCTTAATTTCTCATTCACATCCTTAAGATGTTTATCTTGATATGATATAACTAACATCAATGAACTCTTGATTTTTTTTATACGGAAAAAAAAGAAAAAAAATTCCAATTCCAATTCTGACTCCAGAAATTTTAAATGTTTGACTCTTCCGACTGCGATTTCAATTATAATATATATATTGATAACCATATGTTATACTTAATTACGTGGCGTAACTACTTAAATGTAGATTTTTTTTGTCTACGGGGATTTCTCATCATAGTGCACATTATTTGTACTAGGCGATACATAGTTTATAACTTCATAATGTTATCTACATGGCCAATAAGTTTTTAAAATGTCAAAATAATAGAAGTAGGAGTCGAATTTGTAGTAGCATCTCCCGACTTCACAGTAAACTACCCGGTTAAACGACTCCGATCGGCTCTACATCCCTCCTTTTATACATGATTTATCACTGTCTTTCCAGAGGCTTGGTAAGTTATTAATACTGTACCATGTAACTATCATTTTTCCCATAATATAAAAACTAAATATTTTCAACAACACATTTAACGACAGTGTTTCAAAATGATGTTTGCATTTACTGGAATTTGTAAAAATAATAATAATTCCTGTTTTGAATATATGTTATGATATGTGGTTAGAATGTAACAAAAAAATTACAACATTTCATTCAACAATTGTTCTGAATAATATTGAAACCAATAATAATTTATCTAAATCTTTAAACGATCTGTGTGAATTAATTCACATATGAAAAAAATACTGAAGTCATTGCATTTCACAAAAGTGAAATGAATAAAACAAAAGAGGAACTGGTGAAAATTTATTTGAAACGATAAACAATTCATAAAAAAGGTGGATAAATTTTAACACAAATGAAAGGGTAAAAAACATAAACAGGAAAATCAAAATATTCACGTGAAGTACTCGTATTATTCTTCAGAAAATAGTATTATTACGAGAATACAACAATTAATGAGTATTACTCTATGAATATAAAAACTTCTTAAGAACTTTACTATATTTTTCTCATTAGTAAATACTTGATGGTTTAGATAATACGAGTTTGTTAAACAAAAACTTAAGTTCAGAGAAAAACAAACTGATTTATAGATCCCAGATAAAATGTTAAACCATACATAAAAGGGATGAATAATAGTAAGGAGAGAAAATAAAACTTTCTAGAAAGTTTGTAAAAAGAACTATACAATCCCTTACTAGAGAATTTCACAGACTTCTAAACACCCGTTCATGGTGCGCGAAATAAAAAGAATTGGCAAATTTCAACACGAGAAAAAGGCGGAGCGACGATTTACAACTGACATGTAGCAAAAGTAAGAGTTGGAATTTGTTCCAATATTTACATTCCATGTTCTGGATGGAAAATATGGGGAATTAAAATAAAAGTAGGAGCTGCGAGTTGAAAAAACTATAACTCGGCTTGAATTCGTGTTTAGGGGACCACACATTTTCAAAATAAAGCTCGCGACATCAAACACAATAAGAAAACATCGACTATGAAGCACCAATGCTACGTTTTAAGGGTATATACATTCATAAGGGTAGATAGGGAGGAGAGAGCGTCAAACTTACAATTATGACATATTTCCTTCGTTACACGTAACATACTCGTACATACATACCATGCAGTTGTTTTTGTTTTTCTTACTTTTTATCTTTTCTTCTTTCAAAATTTTCTTCACTTGATCCAACGATATTCTCCTCGGTCATCTTCTACCACGAATCTCAATCATGCTTGCATTGTCAATATGTTTAGTCAGCTTTTTGTCATCCATCCGTTTAACATGTCCATTTGAGTACCCTTGAGAAGAGTCTGCTCTCTAAATGGCGTTATATAAATTATTATTTTATTATTACTATAAACCACCCTTATGTGTTCTTTTTCACCCTATATAACATATCAAGTTCATATTTAAACATCATGGATTGTGTTTACTATTACCATTTGCCATTTCTATTGTAATATAGCACACCATCTTCTTCTTCATGTATTTGACGTTGGCAATCAGTAATAAAAATATATATTTGCCTTTGACAGCATAGAACAGCTCCTCAACTTTATAGATATCGTCCATTTGCCAATGTTGCGTAGTCAAGACATGGCTTTTTACAGTTTCCGTGTTGAGCCTCGATTTTGCTCGTCATTATTAATTTTGGAAAGAGGTGTTTTTCTCTCTTAAAATATGATCGAGATTAGTAACCTTGATTAGCATTTTATGATATTTAAGAGATGCCATTATACTTGCTATACTAGTTATACTTGCTCAGTTTAGTATCTCGGTGTTTGAGATATAATGATATAGAAAACTGTCCATCTCCGAGTCATAGCATATATTGTATTAGTTATTAAAAATCAAAATAAATAAAAAGTGAGCGAGAATAATATCAGAAGAAAATTAAAAATCCTTCCATACACCGTAGATGGTGATCAAAACATACCGTTTGAGAAATTCTGGCAGAATAACTATTTAAAGATATGAGAAATTAAAAGGGCTTATAACAAAATGCATACAAACAGATGAAATAAAGTTTGTGAATGGTTAGCGATTTGTGTCTTTATCCCATTTGTTAATCCTATTACTGACAGGAATATCAGAAAGTTAATACCTTTCCTTCTTCTCAGGCTGTTTTTCCACTTTTATTTATTTTATTTACATTTTAATTATTTAAAACTTTTTTGCCAATAAAATCTGTCTGGATTATTGCCAGGCGGCAATCTCTTTCAACCAACCAGATAAAAGTAAATAAAGCAAATTATATGGTCGCAAAAAATATTCAAATGACCATTGCAATATTCAAATGACCAAATTCCCATGGAATCCATGAACACATAAGTGAGCATATGCCCATAAACCCCACAAAATCGAACATTCCTTATCATATAAAGTGAGATTGACAACTTCCGTGTCTTTAGTAAGCTGCTATACTGCTTGCTACCTGGGGGTTCCAGGTTCGACTCCTGATGACACCATTAGTCTAGCTTTATTCTCATATCTTTAAGTATATTGTTTGATTCATAGTAAAACACTGACAAATTCAACATATCAGGGCATGTTGATAAAAACCCGATGTTTCTTTTATAAAAAATAATAAAATAGGGTTCCAGTTTGGTTCCACGTTAATAATATGTCAGCATCATCAAGTCGCATATATTGTGACGTACCACACGAATAAATGAAAAAACGTTATATTTTTTTTTTTTATTTGAAAATTATTATCAATTGAAAAGTAAAAAATGCGAAATTTATAAAACACGTATAAATTAAAGTTCATCAAGTAAATTAAAAAATATAAATGTAAAATATAATTAAATAATAACTGCATTCAGGGATATAAGCGATAAAAAATTACATTTTCATCACTTGAAAGGGATTCTTTTGAAGTTCTTTGAGAGCTTAAAATATGATGGGGCCCTTTGATAAGTAACTGCCAGTATCCGAGTGAAAATTCGTTGCCTAACAAATAAAGTAAACATCAACTCGGGTTTATATCTATACACCCTCATGGGTTGGAATTGTCAGTGTTTTATTATGAATTAAACAACGGACCGAGAGAGGAGAATATAGCTAGGCTTATGTATGATTTAATCACACTCGCCCTAACAATGATAAAACAGAGATAGGACGCAAACGGATTTAATACTACTTAATTCTGACCGATTGCGAATAACACTCACATGTTAAATTCAAGTATGACCGGTTGCGAATAACAATCACATGTTTAGTTTAAATCTGACCAATTGCGAATAAAAATCACGTGTTAAGTTTCTTACACACTTATTTGACGCACATAAACTTAAACCATGAGTAAGTTTAAATCAAGTTTATGTGTTAAGTACTAGCGTTGTTCTACTACACATAATATAGAGCAATTAACTGAGTTATTTTTAATTGAAAATACAACTACCTACCCAAAGTAAAAAGTTGATAAATCGTTTTTTTAAACAATTATATAAGCGTCTTACTGACAAGGTAAAGGTAGACTATCAACCCGGTGGACTGACTAAACAGAGTTATATGTGACTGCAGCACTTTGAGAGGTCCTGAGTAGACAGAGGTAGATAAACTTTGTGGTCATAGTTGAGCAAACAGACCGGAGAGATCAGGACCCTCAGTTATGAGGAATCGATCAAGAAGAAAAATGAAACGATGTACAAGGGGTATCTACTGTTAATCCACCCAGTATATAAATCAACGAATAATGTTAGATGATCAACATTATTTAAAAAAATAAATATATATTTATTTGCAAGTTGAACACGGATACAATTAGCGGGAGTTTTGATTGTCCTACGAAAATCACTTTCGACCAACTAGAAACGAGTTACCACGCTTATACCGATTACAAATAAATTGAAACAAATTAAAATTAAAAATTTAAAGTAGAGGAAACATATATGAATATATAATTTATATTTTTTTAAATATTCGTGACCTAGTTCTTAAGTTTTTCTTTAACCCAGGAGTTGGGCGTTTGATTCCTGCTGGTATCGATTTTTTTAAATAGACTTACACTGTGATTTTCCCTTAAAGCCTGTGTAAATCTTTTATTTATTTCTTTAAGATTTCATTGTATAACTATTGGGCGAGCTTATTGTCAGATGGCAATCTCTTCCAACCGATCAGACAAAAGTAAACAAAGGATCGTCGCAAAAATTACACAAATACATCGTCGCAAAAATTACACATTTAATTATTTATTTGCAAAAAAATCATGAACGGCATACATAATAAAAATAAAAATGAGATGATGGAAAGGAAAAGAAAATCGGGAACCAAAATCTTCTAGCCATCCAGAAATAATGTTGAAGAGTACTTCAGTGAAAAAAGGACTAAAACCCTATTTTAAAAAATTGGGTGTCAATGAGAATCGAACCCACATCTCTCAGGTTGGGAGACATGCATTTAACCAATAAGGCCAAAGAGGCCGTCATATACATTATGTATATTTCATATTTTTGCAATTTCAGTTAAAAATAATATAAAATTCATGGTTTGTAACTCATCCGAATAAATATAACAAATTTTCATTTAATCTATCTTGTTATCTCACTATTGTTTTCACTGATACTCAGAAGGAACCGAGTTCCTTAAATTTGATTACTTGAACATCCTTATTCTACTAGTCAGGAAAACATCTGGAAGGCTCTGGGCCATACTTCCTACATAGTGTCGATCGGCAGGGTCACTAAGATGAGCCTAGGACCATTTGATAACAATATTTATTATTTTAACTGCTTCATTTTTATTATGTGACATCATATATGCGGTTTTGTTTAAAAATTTCAAAGTAAACAAGTAAATAATAATAAAAATCGTTCTGAACTAAAAAAAACTTACCTCAACCAAAATTAATGCATTTTTTACGATTAAAATTAATCTCATTGAATAGACTTTTTTACTGTTTTTATTCATCTTTAATTCGACGTCAATGGTGCATGGCCAGTTGTAGTCGACCGAGTGGCTGCAAAAACAATTCTTAAATAATTGACACTTTCACAAAAAATGTTGAACCCTATTGCATCAGCATTTACGCAATTCCATTTTTTTTTTGTATATTAAAATAAAAGTGTTAAATTAAATTATTTGATAATTTAAACTTATCATTTTTGTTCAACAATATCAAATGATGATATATTATACCAGGCAACCATGATTCAGGACAGTGATTTGAGAATGACAGTATTTTTGTGAGAAAAGATTTCTCACATTCAATTAATTTTAGATGTTCAACCACAAAACCTTTTACACAAATTCAAATCAACTATTGGGTGCACGCACATCCGCAAAATTAAATAATAATTATAAAAGGATACTTTATATCACTGTTTCGAGAGCTGCCTCACCTCAAGGGCGCTCTAGCTCGGGATTCTAACTCACTGTTATAGACAGATTCTTTCTTTCTTCATATGGCACTCTTTATTATATCCGAATAGGCGATTTAGACAAATTGAAAAACATGGTCGAAAGACAACATTGCCTTTGGCCCCGGTAATCGATCCTTCGAATCTAGAACCTCTGGAGTAGACGCGGAACTCGCGGTTCGTCATTGAACGTGTTGGCAACACTATCACTCAGTGCGTGCGAGTATTGGTACCCAAAAAAGTGTCAGTCTGCTATTTTAGCAGACTGACACTTTTTTGGGTACCATCGGGAATCGAACCCGAAACCCCCGGGTGGAAGTCAATGAAGGAATCTTACCACTAGAATTAGAAGGTCGTTGGCATTAACAAATTGAAATGATTACAAAAACAAACAAGTTGAATATGAAGATAGAAAAGTGGTTGCTCTAAAATTCTTAACGTATTTTAAGATCAGTAAAATGCGAATTGTGTATTGAAGACAAAAATATAGGACTAATCTTACTCTTAAAGAATAACAGGATAAAAGTAAAGATAAACCTTTTTCTACGTTATTTACAGTACTAGTCTTATTCTTGAAGAATAACGAGATAAAAGTTACTTAGAACTTTCTCCATGTGGTTTACACGACTAGTCTTACTCTTAACCTGTTCACCGCGTTAAAAATCGAATTCCACGAATCCTGTGCGCGGCACAATTTCAGCGTTTTTTAATTTATAAGTTTAAACAAATATTTTGTTTAGAACCACTGATATTTGATTACAACACCAAGTAAACATGACACTTAAGTAATTTTCTGATAATAAATAATAGTCATTACTCTTAAGGAGACTCATTAAATAAAGGAGATAAACTAAACATTACGTAAAATAAACAAAGGAATGCTACGATCAAATCAATGCTTCATGACACTCACCCAATCAAATGCATATAGCACCAGTAATGTTTATTTACGTAAGAGAGACTTAGTAATGTTTATTTACGTAAGAGAGACTCATCGCAGGACTCGATCCGCGCGACAGGTCGTTAATGCTGGAAATATTGAGAAACCAAAAAAAATCGACGCTCTGTTTATTCAACAATAGCTCATAAACTAATATATTATTTGACAAGGTTTTCAGAGATGTCGCTAGAATAAAGATTATTTTAAATTTTAGTTCAATTTTTATTCCGGTTTTGTGTCATTGTTTTTTAAGTATTTGTGATTTGAAACTTGGATTGTCGTCAGATCACAGGCGTTTGTGCTTCCCGCGGGGAACACGTTAATGAATGAAGAGATAAAAAATTAACTGTAAATAAATTTTCATGTGGTTTACAGCACTAGTCATATGATCCTAGTCCGTCTAATTCCAGAGTGAGATAAAAGTACTTATAGTAACTTTCTTAAGTTACGCTTCAGGAGTATTGTCATATAAATATGTGTTTTTTCAATCTTACATTGTTCATTGGTTATGAAAACAATGCCATAAAAAGCGTCTTCAAACCTACGCCAAATTCACAGGTGATCGAATCATGAAACGAAAAAAAATCGTATTAGATACCGAATTTTATTGTCAACATAAATATGAGAAGACATTTATGTAAACTTAAGCTATTTTCATACAAAGCAAACGAAAATGTGTTGATTTATGCTTTATATAGCAGAACTTACTGCGAAAAAACTATCTGGCAAACGTCCATAAGTGACATATATTTAAGTGTAAGCTAAGTGCTTCTATCATACCGAGACGTCCATAACAGATTTGAATGATGTTTTGATCAAATGTCATTATTCATAGTATAAACTTAATTGGTTGAAGAGAAACATATTGGAAAGGTTTTTGAAAAATGCTGGTAAGATAAAAAAAACTGAAAAATTATGAAAGGTAATTCATCAAAATCCACTTAAATAAGTCCATTATCAGGGTTGGATGTGTATTGGTTTATTATGTGCGAATTATTGCACTTTAACAATGACAGCATTTTGAAATATCGAAGTCGAAATTCTAAAGATATTCAATTTCCAAGATGATCGATGGATTCAATCTACTGCAATATTTCGTCAAGCAGATCAATATGGTGCTATTCAATATGCTACTGCCAAACAAAATGGTGCTATTCAATATGCTACTGACAAACAAAATTAATTGAAGAAAGTCTAGAAGTAAAAAAATATTTAATCTCTCGTCAAAACAACATTGGAAAATGATCATTTTGATAAGTTCAGGTGTAATTATTTGTTGCTTGGCCTCTACAAAACAATACAATATAATCGGAAATAAAACCTTAAAACATTTCAGAAAGGTCTTCTTGAACCTTAAGTTATTTTTAAAGCAGCTTTGTCAAGTTTAAATAAAAAGGATTTTACGAAAACAATTTTCAAATATAATTATTGTATATTTTAAATATTTATTTAAGATTTCACAAAAAAAGAAATTTAAAAAAATATAATCTCAAAGGAATTTCGTGTTTTTAAGAGCTGGAAAACATCTTTATAACAACTGCATATCTATTTTAATTATTTTACCTGAAAAGTACTGTAATATTTTTATTTTCTTGATTTACGTTCAAGTTCAATAAAGATTGACATGCATTTTTTCAACTTCTGGTTAACGAGGCGTTTTTTTTTTTGCTCTGAGCAACGTTTCAATTAAACCGTTACGAATGTTAGTAATCAAAACGAATGGTTCAGCAAAAAAAAAAACGTTGAAAGAAGGGTCGTGTACTACAATCGTATATGGAAATTTACAAATTTAAACGACGGCTGGGGCCATATTTTTGTCATTAAATTAAAAGAGAAAATTCGGAGGGGAATAAATGAAACAGCAATAAAAACAAAATAAAACATACGGGATGGCGGCCGAAAAGTTATCTCGAATAAACAAACACGTTTGGGAATTTGAAAAAATAATCCGTAAAAATTAATTCACACCATACTTTCCCCCAATCTGATGGATGTGCTATGGTGTCAAGCGGTCGGAATTTGTCAAGTTATAGGAAAAAAATGAACAGCAAATCGAATTAAAAAGTTAAAAGGTATTGGAATCACTTGAAAGGGTTTTTATTATTAATCTGTGAGAAAAAAAGGTTGAAACGAATCAAAATCAGAGCAATAAATTATACATATGAGTATACGAATTTGCCACCGCAAATCAGAATTTAAAAAAAGCAATGGGGGTTTCTATACGATCGAATTAAAAAAAAGCAATGTGGGTTTCTATACGATCCTACTTTGTTTAATGGTTTGTGTAATTTTAATATATCCTGTCTAAACGTGAGATAGAGCATTGGACCACAATCTGATCGATACAATTATATTTAGGGTCAATGATTAACATGCACCACTTATGACTTCAAATTTATAAATTGCTATTGATAATTTATCAAAGATAACGGTTTACACTTTAATTTCGAAAGACCACAGTATTGATTGTAACCTCACCTCGCCGGTACCTATTACAATTAGAAAAAATAGATTTGAAAAGTCTTTGAAACCGGTAGTGAATTCAAATAAAACAGTGGTGAATACAAAATAAAAAAAATGTGCATTATTTATTTTATTAAAAAGATACAATTTAATATATTCGTGATAAGCTTGTTCATTGGTAATATTCGTACATGCTGTATAGCAATAAGCTCGCGAGATGTTTTAAGAAGAATTAAAAAAAATTAAACAACCATGTACACAAAATAATGAAAATTAAAAAAAATTAAATATATAACTTACCAAAATATTTATTAACTTTGTTATTCCACTTGTTACATTAATCCCTCCTGTCTTGAGGCAATCAACAGTTTTCGCCTAAAGAGAGCCTCGAGGTATGAGGTAATAAACGCGTCGCAAGGATCAATGTAATTGATAAAAAAATGTTATTTATTAATAAGTATTCTAAAATGCAAATTACAAAAAATATCAAAAAGGCCAATATTGCATAACACTTTGTATACAGTACAACCTGGCAGGCTTCCAATCAACCAGAAAGATGTTTAAGAGGTTTTAAGTGAAAACCAACCCGGAAAGTTTTAAAAAAAATCTAGGTTCTAACGTGAATCGAGCTCGCAACCTATGACTCTAGGAAACTATCATGAAATAGTGTAAAGTGTAAAAAAACTTGTTATTTCAAACTACGAACAAATGTATACAACAGAGTTACTAAGCCAAAGTTGAACAATCAATTCGAATTAAATAAAGTCCATGAACTGGATCGAACCCGCATGGAATCGATTTTGAAACGTCGGAATGAAAAGTTGACATGCACAGTCGACTCAAATATATACATTTTTAGAAAATAAAAATAAATAACTAAATAAAAGTATCACAGCAATGGTGTCCACAAACTTGTTTCGTTTTATCACATCGAAAACTTTCGTCCATTTGGAATGAATTTTCATTGAGGTTGAAATGCTAAGTAAGAATATAAATATTACGAAAAATACAAGAAGTGTTGTATTTGTAAAAAGTATATAAAAGGCAATCAATATGGGCATTGTGTGGTATTCCATTTTATTTAAACTACTTACAGGAGTAAAGTGAAGGTGTTCATGCTGGGATAAATCAATTAAATTGTATAGGTTTGCTTTGTTGTGTTGGATTCGTCTTACATTAGTTTGTTTCCTATTGTAAACCATTGCATACATGTCAATGTTGAATTTTATTTGTTGTTATTTTAAAATATTTCGTATTTAAAAGATCATTCACCCGTTGAAATTTTTTTGAATAATTTAAATGCAATTTTCGTGCCAATTGTTTCATCGATCAGGACGAAAATATCGAAAAACATTTTTTCAATACAATAGATAGAGTAAGAAATGAACGAATAAAAGGAATTTGTAACATTAGTGGTGTATGTAAAAAGTTGACATAAGAAAGGAATCTTAAGATGGTTTGGTCATGTTGATAGAATGAGTTGCGAAAGACTTACAAAACAAATGTATACGCCGAAGAAAGACGGGAAGACAATGGTAGGAGAAATTTTTACCGGCGGAAAGGTAAGAAGTATGAGAAACCGATTATAATTTATCATGAGATATATATGTATGTGAATAAGAGAAAGGATATATGCACCAAAAACGTGGTGATCTACCCTCTCTGCATGTATGTGGAATTATAAAAAATATATTTTAATACATTTTGTAAAATAAGATACTTCGAGAAGAGATAATCAATGATTTGTGACCATTTAATAGTACAGGGTAACTGAAAAAAAAAGACTTTCTATTGTCTAGTTGTAAAGACGTTCGACTTCAACTCGGTAGTTTCGGGTTTGATTCCCGATGGTACCCAAAAACTAAAATAAAATATTTATCTGGTTTAAGAGTTCATGTGGTAATAACACTTTTACATTTGTGTTATTATTTCCAACACATATTTGATGAAGAAATAATATGATTAACGTGCCTAGTCCGGTGGTTCTAAACCAGAAGGTAAAAATCAAAGGGGCGGAAAACTTTATTTCACAAACTGCATTTCTTGTCCACCTTTCGTCTCTTTTACATCCATACAAATCGTACGATTTCTCTGACTTTTTATATTTCTTGTAAAATTCATTTGATCCAACATTTCTTTCCTAGGCCTTCCTCTACCACACCTTCCACTCACATGTGCATTGTGTATTTGTTTTGTTAATCTTTCATTAATCGTTCGTTCTAAGGGGTCTTTCAAATTGAGCGATTTTTTAATTCTTATTTATAATTGATTTTATTTTGACAAGTTTTATGTTGCGAAATCCTTCAAATATCATATGTTTCGTGCCAAATCTTTATATAGGGCATTTCAAATTGAGCGGTTTTTTAATTAAAAAAAATTAATTCTTGAATAAAACACTCAATTTGCTTTGATTTCAAAAAACTTTTTATTGGTCATTGAAGTATAAGTATAATGTATGCCATTTAAACACAAAAAACAATATCCGCCAAATGTCTACCTCTTGCAGCTCCACAGATGTCCACTCTTTTGTCAACATTTTCGATGACATTTTGGCATAATTGCGGTTCTAGCTCACCAATAACGCGAATATTTTCATACTTCAGCTCAGGAATTGGACGGGGGTCATTCTTATAGACCTGGCTTTTCACGTAACCCCAGAGAAAACAGTCCAACGGTGTCAGATCACAAGATCTTGGTGGCCAATTAACATCACCGTTTCCGGAGATTACAATACATAAAATAATTCAACAATTTGAACGCCTTGTTGTATTGTATACGACTCCATTTTTATAAATGTCATACATTACACTTCTCAAATGTCACAAGATCCAGGCAAGTTCGCGACGCCATCTGTGTTTTATCCAAAAAAAAATTAAAAAACGCTCAATTTGAAAGACCCTTTATATGCCCAAACCATCGCAAAATGATCTTTTTGATCTTACTTAATACGAGTACATCGGCCTTAAGTTGACATTCATTCTACATCACTTCATCTCGTATTGTTATTTTGTCACCTCATGTATTCTTATCAATAAAACATTTATTCGACTACTTGCCTTTTCTCCACGTCCATGTTCCATAGATCAAATTTGGTAGTAAAATACAGCTGTAGAATATCCATGTTAGCAGATTTTAACACAGGCCGATTCGAGTGTTTCCAATTTAGGTATCACCTCAAAGAATATGTATGAATAGGTCAAAACAAAACTGACGATAAAATAGAAAGTTTTGTAATAGAAACAACAGATTATTTTTCGATTAACAATTAAAACGAAAAGAAATAAATTTGAGAAAGTTTTTACGTTTGATTAGAAAATAAAGGGGGAATTTTTTTTTGCATATTTCATAAGAATTTCGATGTTGGCTCGCAGGAAATTTCAAATGTAAAATTATGAGTTCAAAGAAGAAAAATGAAGAATTAAAAATTCAAATATGCAAAGGTAAAGAGCAAACCTCAGGTACGAGTAGCTTAGGGTTTGGCGAATTCAACGAATTGCTGAGAATTTTTTTTTTGTAAAGTCGTCTGTGCCATATATGATAAATCAGAAAGCATAATTTGGAAAAAAATAATGAAAGATGCTGATTATAATAATACCTCGATGACAGTCAGTCAGTAATTCGAGATATATGTATAACGTGAAACTTGCGGATATTGATATATTAAATACCAGTGTGACCAAGTTCTTGATACTTGGGGTAGAAATATTTTTGGAGCATGGTTAGTTATCTCTTTTATTTTTCTTGGTTATTTTTTATGTATTTGTTTTATATTGCTTTTTCGTTGTAAACGATACACATTACAACCGATCAGAAATATATTAAAAAGGTCTGAAGTGAAAACCAAACTGGAAGTATATTTAAAAAAATGGGTATTAACTGGAATCGAACCTTTTACCACCGGTTCGGAAGACAGGGATATAACCAACTAAGCCACGAAGCCCACCTTTTTGAAGTTCGTTATTTTTTTGGTTTGGATATCTTCGTTGTTCTTTGTCTTTAAAACCTTCGTTGTGCTTTGTCTTTAATTGTCTTTAAAACCACAAAAGCATTTAATCAGACGTTTATATGCAAAAAGGTTGCTTTTTTTAATATCGAAAATGTATTAATCAAACATGTATGTGAATATATAGCGAGCCCCGTTGATGTGTATTTTATGATAAAATTATATGCGTCCCAGTTCTTTTGTTCTATACAAGCTCACACGAAGTGACTAGATATATTCTCGATTAACATATAATATAACAGGAAAAATGTGGGTTCGGTCTTTTTTTGCATAGTGACATCTATTTAGACTAATGTTTATATCTTATCAATATAATTTCTTAGTATGACACGATGTATGCTGCTGTTATATCAAAATTACTGTGAATTTAATCGCCACTTGAATGGACCGCAAGGCACACCAACTTCTCCATCATCCAAGAATTGGAGATTACTGAACGACTTTCGACAACATGTTGAAAAAGAATCCTGACATACTTTGGGCATGGTGCTAGAAAAAATAATGAAACTCTTAAGAAGCTAATAATTATGACAGATGACAAGGGAAGGCGAGCAAGAGTTAGGGGTAAGACATTATAAAGACACAATGAGAAAAAGGCAGATCAAAGAAAATATTCAAATAAAAGTGCCCCTATTAAGCCCTACATTGAACATGGGCCAGATCGGAAAGTAATGCAGTCAGGTTCTAAAATCTTATTTTCACAAATTCTAAAATTTTCCACCATTTCAATATTTTTAGGTTTCAATCAAATTAATTTACTTGAAATGCGAGTTTACCGATTTCAATATTTTATAAAATAAGTAAAAAAAGTCGACTGTGTTTTTACTCTCAATAAATGCTGTAAAAATATGTACACTGATAAGAAATATAAGAAATAAATGCTGTAGAAATATGTACACTGATAAGAAATATAAGAAATAAATGCTGTAGAAATATGTACACTGATAAGAAATATAAGCTGAAAATGTATGACAGAATACGGAATTAAGTGATGAATATGAACTTAGGACTGATGTGTTGAGTGAAATGAAGAACACTGAGGTGATTTGGGCAAGTAGAACAAATAAATGAAGAAAAACTTACAAACCATTGCACAGTGCAAACGTGAATGGAAAGCGTGGTAGTGGAAGACCAAAGTTAAAATGGATGGATCTAGTGAATTATTTTTTGAAAAAGCAAACGTTATAAGTCATAGAAATCTTAGAAGTTGTATAAGAAGGTATATGGATGTAGAAGAAGCGAAGGATGTGTGTAGAAATAGTAAAGTCTGAAGCTCAACACCAAAAGGGGAATGGCGTGATGGTGTGTATGTATAATTAATGTCTTAATACTTTTGTTTCTACTTCGTTTATGCTAATTAATTAACCTCTTTTAACACATCAGTCAATTACGTTCCCCATATCCTACATGTGATTATACCCCAAGTTTGGTAATTAACATGATTGTTTCATTATGTTGACAGTTATCATGACAGGCCTGTCTTAAACTTTATTTATTAATTTCGATTGCGTACAAATGTTAAACAACATTCACATTTAGTTCTGTGTGACCCCCCATTAAATATTAGCAAGCATTGCTATTTGACACCCTTGAGGTATGTCAAATAGTCCCTGGAATCTAAATATATAATTGAATTTTGAAATATTAAGTTGGTGTTTCGTTGATTGTTCCGAATTCTCGTTCAAAGAACATTAATAGTCATTGTGAAGGGATGAGTTTTCTTAAAGGGGCCGTCTTTACTTTGGTTGTCGTATACCACTAAGTTAAGGTTGGTCATTGCCAATTGTTGGCTATCAAACAGTTTATTTTTTTTAAATACTAGATCACAAGATTGGACTTGGCAGATAAAAGTAAAATGAATGCTGTGGAGATGCGTGCACTTAGAAAAAAATGTGGAGTATTAATGTTTGAAAAAAGGCGCAATGCAAACATCAGATAAAAAGACATAGATAAAATAGATATTAATATGAAGAAAGGAGCTTTAAGATGGTTTGGACATGTCCAAAGAATGACCAAGTAAGTGAGTATACAAGTCAGAAATGCCGTCGTCGTTATATGTCCTCGTAATCCAGGATCGCCGCGCCATTCCTAAGTCAAATCAGTTTAAAAGCGAAGCTGTGCTGTGGAGTTTGTTTTAAGTAAGTGAGCTATTTTGCACACGAGAAAACTCACTAGCCATATCACTGTACTGGATCCGATGACACACTGAGGTGAGACGATCGGAGCACAAGCATCTTTTTTCTTTTTACTATTTCCTCTTTTAAAAGAATATATATGACCAAAGTCAAAGGCACCCTTATACCATCGAATACTGGGCGGAAAAATATGTCTGTGGCATTTGAGGGGAGTAGCACAGCGCGGGATTTGAACCGGCGATCTTCCGCACGGAAGTACATTACCGCGTGGCCATGCACATCAGTCACAAGTGTGCTTGAATGAAGTAAACCGAAAAAAACGTGGCTGGATCAAGTGATTCAAATTTTGAAATAAAGTTATGTGAGAAGTATGAATAATGTAAGTTTGTGAATGTCAAGGAGGCCAAAGTTGTGTGCTTGAATAGAAAAAAAATGGAGATCTGTTCTCTCTGTCTACTCTGCAAAGGAGTCGATGTATTAATATGTATTCGTGTATAAAATATTTCACAAATTAATTAGGGTACATGTGATAACAATATAAAAAAGCAATTTAAAAATAAATGGATGAAAAAAAATATTTCATACTTTTTGTTTACATTTTTTATCTTGGAACGGATGAATAAAGCTAAAAAAGTGTTATCACCTGCCAAATGGAGAAAGTAAGAAAAGTTTAAACATATAATGGAAGAAGAAAAATATGAGATCCTTAAACTAATATTGGAAGGGAAAATTCTGGGCAAAAGAAGTGTGACAGAAGAAGCTTCTTCTGGTTGAAGATCCTGGTGGTTTCACTGTGGTGCCACATCTTTGATCAGGAACATCAGAAACTATTTAAGCCAAGAAGATCTCAAGTGGAAGATTTCAAGTGTTTGTATCATCTCAATTATAGTTTTAGACGTTCCATCAATTTATACCGCATTTTCACATTGCAAAGACTATTATAAGTAATGAATGTATTCTTTTTTTACTATAAACATACTATAACGCGCTATTTTAAATAAATATGAATTATCGGATAGTATCGTTTTAATCTCTTAAGGAGTACAAAAGTAAACTTATTTTTTCAAAAATGGATTAATAATGTGATTTAAACATTTTCTTTTGTCGTATTATACACTAGAACACGCTGATTACACAAATAATCATACTATAAAATAACTTATATTCGTCAAAATCTGACATGGTCTTATTGGCCTTTTTTACGGCAATACGTTTTACTATCTAAGAACTATCAAGGATAATTAAGGAAAATATTAATTCAATGAAAACTATTTTTCAGTCGGAAACGAGCATAATTCAATATTTAATATCTTTTTATTAAGATATTTTAAATTTGACAGTAAGAAATTAAATCTTTTATTTTAATTTTGGATAAACTTTCAACATTATCATAATTTATAAAATATCAAAACTGTTAAATTTTTTTAAAGATCCCAAATAAATATTTAAAAAGATAGACTAGAAATTCTATGAGTTTTGAATGTACTCGTATATGAAAAGAATTATTTAAAAAAGCTACGTTTTAAAAACGAAAATATAGGAAATTTAATATTCTATGGATGCAAAACAGATAATTAAGTCAAACTCTTACACGATTCCATTTAATTCCACGGTTTTGATTATTTACAAAAAATCTTCAAATGAAATCAAGATCACAAAATTTCATAAAACTACTACCAAGGATGGACGGACTATCTTATGGAGAAAATAATATTTTCTCCACATATTTTGTACATCGAATTTTTGTAATACATAAAATAAAATATATAACTTAATTTTGATAATTTTCAGATAAGAGTCGATGTCCAACTTGACCTATTAGAATAAAGACGAAGCGAAAATACAAATAATGATTTTAATTAATTTGTCTTAAATAATTTCAGCAAATTGATTGTCTCCATTAAGCTGCAGGCAGAAACCAATTGAGGTCAAGACGCTTGACGGACGACTCACCTAAATCCTAAATTGACAATGCTTACTTGAACTTGTTCAAGTAAGCATTTAGGATTTAGGATGCTTGCATTATGATTTTTGTACGTATTCTGAATTAAAAATTAACATTATTGTTTTTTTACATGAACAATTCAATAAATTTAAATATGACATGCAAACAAAACTTCGAGAAAAGTTTTTTTCATAAACCTTTGGTTATTCGTAGAGTTTCACGAGTCGATATATTAGAATGAATAAATAAAATTTAGCAAAATCCAGTTGGCATAAACGAATAAAATATTAAAAATATCGGAAGCTTTGATGAAGCAAAATTAGCGTGCTCTTCAAAATGGCGAAAATGGTTCGGGGCAAACGATGTTACAAGGGTATAATGATCAATTAAGTAAAAAAGGTAAGTTAGCGTTCTCGTGTTACAGTGGGCCTGTATCTCCTGCTAGAAAGAGAGTTCAGCGTTACAATTATTAAGGAAAGAAATTAATTAGTCCAAATGGACGATAAAGTAAGCTTAAGATCTGTAATAAATAAGCAATAATGTAATTACTGGAACGGGAACCGTTATTCCGTCCGTAAACATCAGAAATATCTCGTCCTCCCCGAGTGAAATCTAATTTACAAAGCTTAATACTAAGAGCGACATTCATTTTAGGTCAAACGACGATGAAATTGATGTTGGAAACGGATATTTTCAGATTTACGACGATAATTATGAAAATTATATTACGCTTCAGTCCAAATTGAGATTTTTATTGCTGATTATTTCTCGAAAAACATGTCATATATGGAAAGTCTATGAGACTGACTTGTTAATATCAGATAAATATAGCAAATTTATGAGCAAACTGAAGTCCTTCTGTTAAAAAAGGGTTAGAATCACAGTTAGAACACTTAATGCCCACTTACATATACAGGATGAAGCAGAGCTTACACATGTTTTTTGAATGGCTAGTATTTTGCAGAGAGGAAACGCATGTTTTTCATTTACGCATAACATTGTTTATTTTCAAGATATTTTTTTGATTAATACAGATAAATGAAGTAATAATATTGTACCTTTAAATTAATTGTGAAAAATAATGTCAGGCAAGTGTTGCCTTTCTTCGCGGTCACATATCTGCAGCCTCTCTTGCAAGTTATGCATCACTCTCACAAACATTTCTTCTGGTATTTCTTCGATTTCTTGACGAATTGAAACTTTCAGGGGGCGAAGAAGGGCAACACTTGCCTGACATTATTTTTCACAATTAATTTAAAGGTGCAATATTATTACTTCATTTATCTGTATCAATCAAAATATTATCTTGAAAATAAAAAATGTTATGCTTATATGAAAAACATGCGTTTCCTCTCTGTGCAAAATACTAACCATTCAAAAAACATGCGTTTCCTCTGCGCCACCCAGCATAATCTTTTAATAAATTGTGTAAATATCAGAACAACCGTCTCAAGTTCGTAATTTTAATTTTCCACGAGACGTAAACCAATTGCACTAGCATGTTTTAAATTGATATTATCACGACATATTAAACGAGTATGTTACGAATAATAATATTATATTTAAACAACATGGTTAAATACCAAGAATATAAACCCAGAGACATTTCAAGTTTGATAAATCAATATAATTTAAATTTAATGTTTCTTCAATGAGAGAAACTAATTTTGATCTCATAAAGTAAATATTCAACGTTCTATATGAATGAATACTATTGTAGATGATTAGAACTACGGTTCGCAGAAGAATACTTCACGTTCCATTATAAAATATACGAATGTGAGTCAATTACTCGAAATGTATTAAAAAAATTAAAATACTCGTAACTCACATAGCGTTGCATTAATATTCAAAGTATCCTTGTTCTTTAAGGTATTTGACCCTTAAAGTGTTGATCCGTCATCGATATTCGGTCCTGTAAAACTCTACACAGGAACAAACCTTTAACTGTCTGAAGAAGTGAAGTTAAGACAATTTACACCAAAGATGTTCAATTGTTTCGCAATTCAATTTTCGAGGAATTTTAACAGCCCGTCTAGCAGAATAAGAACAATCCTCCGCGAAGTAAATTAGAATAGAATGGACATTGACACAATTGAGATATCAAGTTGAAACTTGCAGCGCAAAGCACAGATCGCTTAACAATGCGAGAACATATCAGATTTATCTTACTATATATTCATATTCTTGATATTTGACTATAAACCTAAGTAAAAAAATGTAAGATCGACGTGAATTGATCAAAGAGGAAGTAATAACCAAAATATCTTACCAGTCTAAGTTCGAAACAACTTCATATGTTCACTTACCTGAAAACAAAAAAAACGTTTTAATAATGGTTATATTTTAAACAATAAGCATGATTGCATGACTAATTTTGTGAAAATAATCGGAGTTATAAAACCAGAGTTTCGACATTTAAACTCACTCAATGAAATAAACGAGAAAATTTAGAGGATAAAGGTTTTCTTTAAGAATCAATGGAAAAATGATTAAATGCTACCACACAATAAAAAAAAACGAAAAATTATAAATACAAACATACGTATACACTCTGTCAAACCACTTATAACAACATAGAGAGTATAGAAAATAAAATTTTTCTTTGCCAGCTTTCACCCTCTGCATAATAAAATCTATTCACGTATACTATTTCTGATTTATTACATGTTTTAACAAATTAATAAAAAAAATCCAGCTTCACTCTGAGGAATTTTACTGTGAAAAAAAAAATTCCCCGTTCATCAACGTGTTTTGTTTCCACTCGTGACGTGAAACGTAAATTAAGTTATTTAAATTATGCGTCATATTATATAATCCAATTATGTGTATGTTAATGCAGAGTATTTTAGTATTTACGAAAAATATACAAAATATGTGATTAAGGAATGCAGTTTCTTCGTCGCAACCCTTGCCTATAGAAAAGGTTATCTTAATCCACAAAATAGTGGGTGTATGCATTGTTATGTGCTTGTACTTTTTCATTTCCCCTTTCTTTTAACACGATTTAAATTGTAAATATTGTTTAGGGCATAGAAAAAATAAATTATTTCACTCTCGTTATTTACTATCCACATATTCTCTCACAAACGTTATATGTTTTTTTGTTATATGACTTCAGTTAGAAATTTTCTTCCCCTGAATACAGAATGCGTTTTCCGCTTTAATAATATTTTAAAAGCCAAAATGTTCACTTATTCATATTGAAGATAATAATTTAAATGATTCAATACATTTAATTAATAAGAGATAGCATAAGAGATACTAAGAAAACTATCTTAGAATAAATGTTACGAAATCAAAAGCCATGGTGATAGAAAAAACGTGACAGAGAAAATACATGCGATATATTACAATATATAAACGAACAATGTAAAAAATAGAACAAGTAATAGAGATCTGACAATAAAGTAGTATTTTCCCCGATGGTGGAAGAGCTACGAGACATATTAAATAGCGGGAAGCGATAGGAATTAAGTCAATGTTATACTTAAAGATATATACTAGAATCAGACAGCATGTATGAAAGTGACTTGTGGACGTGGAAATTAACTTAAAGGAGCCCAATAAGTGATGTAGAAATGCGTGGTGCGTGGAATACGTAGAGTGACTATACATGACAGAATACAGGATCAAGTGATGCTGGATGATTATGAATTTTAGGCTGATATATTGCGTGAGATCAAGAAACATTTTTGGTCTCGTAGAACAAATTCACGAAGAAAGAATAACAAAACAAATATTTAGTATAAATCTGTGGCGTTATGGCAGAAGTTGATATGTTAATTTTTTGCCATTTTGTGTTTATTCTCCCAATTTATAGAAAATATTTCTCAGCATGTTGTAGCAAAACTTGGTGGGTCAGTCATTATCCAAACAAAAGATATATTGTTTGGAAAAACTCAAAAAATGCTTATTTGTATTGATTTTAACAGCTTATCAAAGTTAATATTGCTTCTCCTGTAAACAAAAGTAAAACAGACATATCAACTTCTGCCATAACGCAACAGAAATGTGAGTGGAAGGCACGGGGGGAGAAGATCAAGAAGAATGTGGTTGGATCAAATAAATGATATTTTGAAAGAAGAAAATGTGAAAAGTCAGAGAAATCGAAGGAGTTGTATAAGAAGGTGAATGGGTGTAGAAAAGGCGAAATATGTCACTCGCAATGTCTGACGTTCTATTTTTTTGTCTATTCCGACAGAGAGATGGCATGATGGTATGTAAATATATGTAATACGAATAATCCAATGGACACAAAGAGGAGCAGGAGTGAAATATACCTCGTGTATTTAAAAAGTCTCACCGCTAAAACCACAACGTGCTCTACTTTAAGAACGATGATCTCAATCACAGGTGGACATTTACATTATATTTCTAATAAGGTTTGAATTATATTTCTGATAACAATTGATATCCGTTTATCACACTTTAGTATATTGCATAGCGAAATATTTAACATCACTTTAAATTCACGATTGACACTTTTGATCTACAGGATTTTCAAAACGTTTCCATTCAATATAAATGAAAATCCTCTACGGTTTCTATCCTTCATCCTTAACGCTACTTGTTTGTGACATAAAGCAAACATTCTTTCCTATTTTCATATGGTCATCATATGATACATGCTTATCGCACCTTATGTATGGATATTTCCATATTCTTTGTTTGGTCCGAATTAGTTTCAGATAACACGAGGTAAAGCGTAGCTATTTAATCTGAAACCATCCAGAAAAGAGCAAACATAAACGATTTCTTAAGTATAATCAAATAACAAAATATTACTTCATAATAATATTCCGAAATTTCCATTTCACGTGTACTAATGGGACTTTGATGTGAAAATAGTTGATGGCAATATGTACACATATAAGCAAAAACGATCCAACACAAAAATCCATTATTAAAAAAAAAGTTGATAAACATACATACATGTATCTTAACGACCTCCGTGGCCTTGCTGGTATGCCTGGGTTTCAGCTCGGAGATAAAGGGTTCAATTCCCATTAGACTAAGACTTCAAAAAAATAAAAAAAAATATTGCAGTCTTGTTTTCATTTTAGGCCTCTATAAATTCTTAGTTGGTTAGAGGAGATTGTCATATGGCAAAAAAAAAACCTTCAGGTTGTACTTCATACGATAAAATGTATAATATAATACAATATATTAAACGTTTTATGGTCGAATTTAGTTTCAAAGAAAAACATTTAGTAGTCTGTGCGAACGCTACGTGTCCTCAAAACGAAACAGTCACTAGTTTGGAACCCGTACTTAGCAAATCCCCTTGAACGGAAAATTCTTTTTTTTCTCTTTTTTTTGAGGTTGGCTTGACTGATGTTATTAAGGATTCCAGAGAGTTTTTGGGTGCGGAGAATGTGCGGAGGCTACGCAAGACCGACTGGTGGAGGCTAACCTTCGACTCATAAGGTAACACATTTGGACTAAATTAATTTAAGGGTTTTAAAAATATCCATGATTCGGTCATTACTTTACTTCATTATCATGGTATTAATATTGCAGAAGAGAGTCAAATGGTGTAGAATTGTTGCTTGTTATCAATAATCCAATGGACATAAAAAGACGACACAGACAAGATGCAAGTCCTGAAGCTCCTTGATCTTTATGCAACAGAATATGCCTATAATAAATTGGCTGACATAGTCATCTACTTTTTTTATTTCACCTGGCGAGTTTATTGCCATATGGCAATGTCTTCCAACCAACCAGAAATATGTTTTTAATGAGTCCTAAGTGAAAACCAGACTGAAATTCCATTTAAAAAATCTGGTTTCCAGCGGGGATCGAACCCGCAGCCTCCGGATCAGCAGACAAGCGTCTTACCACCAGGCCACGGGGGTCCAACTTTGTATTGTGCCTTGTGTTATACTCGTCACGGGTAATGGGCATACATTCATTATTTGTGATAAATAAACAACTGGTAGAAATATTTAATTGCAATACCAGTATTTTCTCTATTATGAAAATTTTAGTAAACCGGTTTTTAACATTATTTCATCCACTCTACATTATATGGCAACACACAGATCATGTACCACATCGAAAAAAAAACGATTAATTTATTCGATGAAGATGAAATCGATGTCAAAGTTCTTCTCCTCTCCATAGAGAAAGTGGATTGGATCATTTTTACATACATATATATGTCCATATTTTCTGCTCGATATGGTTATCAAACAACATTTAAGGGATAAACGGACTTTCAGCGCCATTTAGATACTCGTATTGCCACCAAGTCTCGGCAAATATGAAAATCACGTCGTTTGGAATTGGGGTTGTGGGTCACGCGAGTGGGGAATTCTGTAACTAGAACGCAGCGTCCATCGTAAACAAACGTAGTTAGTATAATAAAATTTAACTCAACCATCGTATTAACTTTCTTAAATTTAGCATATTTTCTAAAAAGGTTTCAAGCGTTTTTCACTCAATATTATGTTTCTATTTTGATGTTTTCTGTTATAAATACGTGTTGAATTTTTTCTCGCATTGGGTAGTTTTGGAAAACTTTATATTTCTAAATATAACGTTTAAAGCAACGTAGAAAAAAAATACATTGCTTTTTATCACAGTGTAAACAACATAAAATTGTTTTCCACTCCGAATTCTACCAACTGGACTTGGGTACCATCGGGAATCGAACCAAAAATCTACTAGGTCAAGGAGTCTTACCAACTAGGCAAAGGAGGTCACGGAGGTAGAAGTGCATCCATCTTAGTATTCCCCAGTTTTAAACTTTTTTTTTATTCTCACATCACCAATTAATAGCATATTATGAGTAATACATTTCAACTATTTCAGGATTGTTATTTAAATTAGTATATCTTCAATAGTGATATCCATTCGCTTGGTCCAGATTTTTTTTCCACTCTCCTTTAAAACAGTAGATGATTGTTGTAGAAGTTTAGTGGTCTTGATTCAACTACATCTGAATTTCAGCCTAAAGTTCGAAAAAAAAATGGTGTCAAAAAGAGTATCGTGGGTCATTAACTTGATTGGACCTTTTAGTAATGCATTCAGTGTGACTGCTGATACTGAGAAGATGAACCTCGGTGAAGTTTTTTTTTTTTTCATTTTTGTATAGCTACAGTGAGTTAAAAAATAAAAAAGGAAAATTAAATCCAAGAATATCAAATTGTTTTGGAAAATAATCTGAGAAAATAAATTAAAAGCTCCTTAATGAAATATGGTGAACAGGTAAACAAACAATGCACTTGATCGTATTCTGGGACTGAAAAACATGATAATATTAAGTGTTCATTGAAAAATGAATGATATTCATTTAGATTACAAGGGTAGAACAAATTTCTTCCACTGCTATAGCAGTGCGCCGATCTCTCAGGGTTAAAGAAGATTACGTTGAGATGGTTTGGGCATGTAGAACGAATTAATAAAGAAAGACTAACAAAACAGAGCTACAGTATAGATGTGAGTGGAAGCCATATGAGAGGAAGACCAACGAAATTATGATTGGATCAAGTTAATGATATTCTGAAAGAAAGAAACGTAGAAAGTCAGAGAAGAGGTTGTATGAGAGAGAGTCAATAAATGTGGAATACGCTAAGGATGTATGTCAAGTTCTACTCTTTCTGCTTACCCCGACATGGAAATGGCGTGATGGTATGTATGTTTTCTTTGTACCAAATGGAATTTGTTTGATGATTTTGTTTTTTTTTTTTTCAATTCAATACATATGAATACATATAAAGATTAAAGCCCAATTACATACAATACTTAAAGAGAAATATATACACTAAAAGAATTAATTAATCCAATTAGCACAAAATTCTTTCCTTAAAACATTTCTGAAACGTGGGAAGATATCCAAGACCATATTCAAAAAGGACAGCCACGTAGCAAGGATAGAACACTTGACTAATTCATTATATAGTACTTATTTCCAGTCTAAATAGATAATTATTTTTTTACTTCGAATACTTGTATTGTCAGAAACATAACACCTTACTCGTTGGTTGTAAAAGACCAATAATAAACCCGCCAAGTTGTACTGTATGGTATAACTACGATAGCATAATATAATAACCACGATAGCATAATACTCGTATAATAACCACGATATCATAATATAATAACCACGATAGCATAATATAATAAAAGTATTAATACGAGTTTTTAGTGTTTGATGTTTGATTAGTCATCTACCAGGCAGTATTATAAATATATAAATTAGGCACCTCTACCGTCATATGTTACATGTATATCGTGATCAGCGGCGGCTGGTCTGAAGGTGCATTGGTGCGCTGAACCGGGAAATAATTCGCAATAATTAAAGTATTTATTCGCAAACATGACTTCCAAAAATGTTAAATATTTGTATAGATTAAATATGCATAAGAATACTGACAAATAGTACGAGTATTTTTATTTAAATGAAAATTTTAAGAAATTTTAAGTAAAATTTCAAAAAATATTCCTTTCAAATTGACCGGCCAAGTTTGCCAATACTACCGGAGCGATCTCCAATACGCACCGGACGGAAACGCAAATTCATATAGGGCAGACAGAGACATACAGTAAACCGTGAGACAGCGATATTTCATATTCGCTCAGCGTCTCGAGGTGCGTAGGTGTTCAGCGCACCAGCGCACCTCGGGACCAGCCACCGCTGATCGTGATTATAAATGTTACCACGTCCGAAGTAGAACCTTTTTATATGTCACGCTGTTGAAGAACTTGACTTTTGCCATAAAAACAAAACTTAATAAAAAAAACTTCACTTTTGCACAAGATCAAAAAAATGAGTACTTTAACTAGAGCGGAAAAGTTAACATGTATGAAAAAAAAAGGTAAAAGTATACGCAAATTTGCATTCAAACAATAATATTGCCATGGATCAATGGAAAAAAAGGAAATAAATATTGAAACCAATTTCCAAGCTGTCAGTTTGGAGGAAGGTACAGAGGGATATTGAAGAGAGTATGTTACGAGTATTGCACCGTAAAGTGTAAAGGCGTGCAAATTGAATATCACACGATCTCAGTATACCACCCGCATTCACGTAACCGGTTATACGGCGCACGTGAATAGCGAGAAGTCGCAACATGGGAAGTGACATAATGTGTCGCAATAAATTTGCAACATTTCAATATGGCAGTCCGTATTGTCTGGTCCTCCTGGTAAAGAAAAGCTTAGATTTTTGTTTTTAAGATCATGTCAGAATTCAACAAGAAAAGGTAAGACATACGTAAAAACTATAATTTTCTTTCTCTCTCGTGTCACTCATAGTTTAGAGATAACAATCTGGGATGATAAATATTGAGTTGATTCTCCATATAATACGCAATAGGATATATGCTACAATGACATTATTGCATAATGGCATTGTAGCATATATCCTATTGCGTCCTAAATCAGAAAACTAAAAGAACAATTGATATAACGCCGTTTACAGAATTCGGAATTTACGGATTCAACCCACTATTATTGAGATTGAAAATATAAAAAAAATAAGTATAACGATAGGAAGGTGACTGTAGACATAAGCTTAGATACTTCCCGCATCTGCATATGTTGTAACTTACACGTATTTGGTAAGATATCTACAGAAAACTTACCACGGAAAGTCGAACTACTAAGAAACATTTATGTACGGCATGTATGCAGTGTTTAAATGAAATTGTGCCATTATTTTTTTGCTGTGAGTTGTCAAATCTCTCAAACGGCTGTTACTTAGATTTGTTGGATTGCTTATGTGTGAATTTCGCGGGTGTAAGTCTGCTATCTCAGAACACGCAATAAACCTAAAAAGACAGCTGACGTGAAACATTTATCCTGTGTAGAATTATGTAAACCAACATAATTAACCACCCTTCATGCTTTACTTTGTATTTAAAATTATTTTTAGTGTACATTTATTTCTCTAACGATTTACTCGTACAATTCAATGCCTACACATTCAAAATAGGTACAATAATTCAATACAAATTAGAATTAAGAAAGTGCATAAACATAAAATCAACGCATTGTATTTTTTTTTACTCATTCACAAAAAATATATGTTAATGGAGTACGTATAGGCATACAATCTATGCCCAAAGCTCAGGAGGTCCAGTGCTGTAGCATACAAAAAAACTACTTTGAAAAAGAGATCTAGGTTGAGAAAAAAAAACGAGAAGAAAATGAAAAAGACAAGTGATTTATGATTCAAATAAACAAAAAACTCTCTGAGAGAGCTTTTAAATGCATTTAGATTGTCTTCAAATATGCCCGAGACTGCAACATACTCATTACCCAATCGATGTAATATGAGTACAGGGAAATCCGAGTAATAGGTAGTTAGTTTTAAAAGTCTTGCACCGGAACAAACCCTACCCTATTGTTAATTAAGATATTCTTTGATACAATCTAAAGAAAATCCTTCCAAAAAACCGCTCGACATAGTTTAGTAATTAAAAGTAAAATAACAAAAATAACTATTAACTATAATTTTTCAAAATAAATCATTTATGGTCAAGAATTGTAAGATATCTGAGTCTGTGTTCACTTTTAGTGAATTGTGGCTAAGTAGTTAACATGTTTGCTTAGCATCCAAGCGTTTAAGAGTTAATTCTCAGCGGAATCACTTCAAGACAAGTTTTTATTTTCGGCCCTGTACAAAATTAAATCTGATAACAGAGAGAACGCTTACAAGTTTTAATCTGACATGTTCAAATTTTTCATAAACTTTCATATTCCACTCACGAATTTTCGGGCTGTGAACTTGTCAAACTTTCATGAAATATTCATTGAAATAATGTTCATATAACCCGAATCATGTAGAACTCGGAACAAACTTAAGGATTTTAAAGTACACTAGAGCTCGTTACAATAATATACTCGTACCAGCGCTCATAATATTTATGCGTCGAAAATAGTAGCACTGACTTTTACATTTTCGATTAGTTAATAATGAAACATGAATAACAAAAGGTGATTTTAATACACACAAATATTTAAAGTTGCAAATTTTTTTTTTAAACTGGCTTATTTCACAATATGATTAGTTAATACCTCACAGTTGATTATTTTTTCAATAAACTTATCGTAATATTTACATTAACGACGAAATAAACAAAATAAAAATGCATACTTATAATTTTTTTTAGGACAGACAGACAGACGTCATTCCAATGAGTGGTCGTTCACATGTCCACTGGGCTTATTATAAGTCTTATCTAAATGTTTTTATTAAACACTGTTTATTCCACTTTATGTGACGATGTAACCCTACCGGTTTCAAGTTTTCACCTCATAATCAGGGAAGCACAAACAAGACTTCTTGAGGTGAAAACCTTGAAACCGGTAGGGTTATACCGTCACATAAAGTGGAATAAACAGTGTTTGATAAAAACAAATCAAATTGTCTTTAAACCTCCACAATGTTAATGACTAAACTATAAATAACATAAGGCTTATCTATAATACTACCTTATAATCTTAATTATCTATGAAATTGGAAGTTTTTATGTGAAAGAGTCATGGGTTAATAAAGAATTATCACTTTCAACCCACTCACGTTATAAACTTAACATATTAATATTCACTTAACATTTATGGAATCAGAATTGCGTTAGTAGTTTCTAGATAGCTATGTATATGTTAACGCATTCACACAAACAAAACATAAAAAAGAAATGAAAATAAGATGTAAAAAAGGAGCAAACTAAGTGTGAATTTTCAATCTGAATTTACATCTCAAATCGAAAGTTTCACAAGTATTGGACATCATTTATATTCAGAGTTTGACGAGGGTTCGTTACAGGAAAAAATACACAAGATTCCAAAAATCTATTTTGAATTCATGAACCATAGTAACATAAATTTGTCTATAAAGCACACAAACGGCAGGTTGTATACGAATAACGTTTAGGATACAAGCGCGAATGGTACTAGGAAGAAAATTTTGAATATCAAAGGAGATCACGTACCTACTTCAACACCTGGCGTAAATTACATAGTAAAATATAGCGAGATATTAAGTTACAAACAACGTTCTCCTGATTTTGTCGCTCACACATGGAACGAACTAATACTCGTAACGAACGAGAGTGTTAAAATAACTCGTCTTCTGCTTCATTTGTCTGAACAATTCGATCAACTTAATGCAAACTAGCAAAAACATTTATAATTGATAAAAATCGTGTACATGTTAATGAAGTTTGCTTTGTTACTAATTGCATGTCATTTAATAAGAATATTATTTTTACGATTATGATTTTTTTTAAATTATTAAGCATTTAATCATCACCGTCACGCCATGCCCTTATTAGTATAAACATGTCTGCATACCATTCGCCTTTAAGCTCGTTTTTTTTTTAAGAATTCCGAGACAAAAAATATCTTCAATTCACTTTTCGTTTACTTGATGAAATGCAATCCATCGTAATTGAGAAATATTGTCAGTCATCCCGCAAATAGAAGACGCCTATGCTTGTATTGGTTTATTATGTGCAAGATGTTGCACTTCAACCATCACACAGTCTTGACATATCACACCCAAAGTCCCGATGGCAAGGAGATCTAAGAGTCAAGACAATTGGTAGGTTTAATATGTTGCAGCCTTTCGTTAGGTAGATTTTCATATAGCGTTATTTTGTGTTGCTTATCAGCGCTACAATAATTTATGATAAGCAGCATATAAGCCACAGATAATGATAAATTCAGATGTAAAACGGTCTAAGAGTAAAACTAGTCAGGAAGTGAATCCTATAAAAATCTAACTTGGGGGCCGTATGAATTCGACTGCCAGCATTCACTCACTTATAAAACAATTATTTCTGAAACAACAAACCCCTATTTGGATAAAATTACCAGCAAGAAGAAAAGCTGTTTAAATTATTTAAGTTCTTACCACCGATAGTGCAGAAACACAAAAATTCCCTTACGCTGCAATTTTCCAATGCTGATATCACCCGTGTTCGCTGGGCAAATTGAATTTTAAAATGGCTGAACTCAGAGACGCTGGAGTCGTTACATTAGTTTCGCTTAAAGGATCAACTGTTGCAGCACGTTATGCCACGCTGGGGCTCCTAACGCCACGCTGGAGTTTTTAACGACAAGAAGGGGTTTCTAACGCCACGTCTAGACCCTAACGTCACCGATTGCAACTTAGTGTGGTTGCCATTATGTGCAGAGTTGCCGCCACTTAGTGCAAACGTAGACGAGTTAAAAGCAAAGATAATGGTGACTGTTGCAGGTTTGCTGCCAAAAGATCACAAAAATAAAACTCAAGAAATTCTAAAAATGCATTAAAATAGACTATTTTCTTCAACAAAAGATCCAAATGGATATTTTATGTTAACAATCAAACAAAATTATTTATTTCTGAGTTGTTTGAAAGAAATCGTAATTGTGTTAGTGAGAAAGAAAAAAATTATAAATATTTAACTGGAAACTCGATAATACGAGCATAGTTCAGCATAAATATTTTACTGCCTCTATTTTATAAAGATAAAAACGTCAAACCCAATAAAAATAATGTGTATTTTTTACTTGAATCGTTTTATAAAATTGAATTTTAAAGAACGTTGCAAGGAAACAAAAACTCAAAAAAGGTACTGGTTTTAAAAAAAAAACGTGTGATCTTCTTGATTTCTTCTCTTATAATCCAAAGTTGTGATTTTGAATGCCAAAGAACACAATAAACATCGGTTTTGCGCCCTCTGTAGCATAGTGGTTAAGTGCTGTTTTTTATACCAATAAAAACCAACACAATTAGAAGCATCATTGACTATTTTTTTTACAGGTTATATTTTCACCTTTCTGCTGGATAAATAAAAGTAACTCCAACGAAAATATAACAACAAAACGACTATGATTATATAAAAAACATTTTTTCATTTGACAAGTATATATAGATGTAGATGACCATGGAGTTACCTTTGACCACAGATGGAAAAAAATATAAATGATCATGCAACTAACGTCACAACCAAAACCAACGTTTTATATGTTATCTATATGAGTAGAAAGCAGTAAAAGCTGACAGCGATAAGTATGGTTGAATTTGAAAACGAGGAGTTAGAAAACCGAAAAAACAGTATGTGAAAAAGTTTGTATGTTGAAGATGCGAAATAAGTATAATATGTCGTGATACGCGTGTTAAGCGTTCTATCTTCTCTGTATACCTCAACAGTAAAACAGGTGATGAAATATATAATTAAAACAAATATATGATGAACAGCTCTGCTACCCCTAAACCAATAACTGGGGATGGAAGGCAGTTGAAACTTGTCCAGGAATATGTGTATTTGGGCCAACTTATTTTCTTTTTAAGGTGGCATATCGGAGGAAATAGCATGAAGGACAAAACTGGCATGAAGCTCATTTGGACGATATAACAACATCTTCAAATGTAATATTCCAATATCTTTGAAGCGAAAGGTCTACAACCCAGTACTTACGTATGGCTGTGAGACATGGACGCTCACAGCAAAGAACACACAAAGGAGCATGGAGAGATGTATGTTGGGATATTCTAAAAGAGAGCGTCAATTAAACACCTGAATTCGCAACAAAACAAAGTTAGGAAACGTAATAAAGATGTGCAAGAAAATGAAGTGGCAATGGGCAGGACATGTAGCCAGAATGTCAGATTTCCGATGGAGATCCGAAATAATCCAATGGTACCCAAGAGACATATAGAGGCCCAGAAGAAGACCGAAGGTACGCTGGATAGATGAAATCAGGAAGTATGGCAGCATCATATGGCACCAACGAGAAAAAAACGAACTATTTGGAGTCAACTTGGAGAGATCTTCATACATTAGTGGATCGACCCTGGTTGACAATGATGATAATGATGCAATAATTAAAGAGAACATATAATTTAATAATCCATAGAAATTAAAAAAAATCAAAAGTATAAAACCATTATAAATATAAATTTATTAAAAACAGCGGTACGTTGAACACATCGCTTTCCGATATAATATATTTAAATTCCATTATATTTTCCAAACTTTGTTTCCCAATGTATCAAAAACTCGAGAAACCTTAAAATCCCGTAGGGTAAGATTTAATTCATAAGCTTTCTCTATATTTCACATTTTCCATGTATTCAAGATAAAACAAATATTTGCCGTCTGAGAATGTTTCAATCGTAGCTAAAGTAAAAAAAAACCTTTTAAATGAGAACTCCTTTCATTTCAAAAATTCAATACCAAAAGAAAAAAATTAAACACTTTAATAAATGTGAATCGCTACAGAATCATGAGTACTACTTTTTTTATTAAAAAAGAAACCTTTGTGCAAATAAAAAAAAAAAGAGAAAATTTAATAAATAGGTACTGGTTTATTTGCACAAAAAGGACTTAGGTTTCAGTAATATTTTTAATATATACTCGTCGTAATCTAATATTATATTTTGATGATGTCACCAAAAATACAAAAATCCATTTTACCATACAAAAAGGTTAGGTTAGCATACAAAAAGGTTAGGTTAGCATACAAAAAGGTTAGGTTAGCATACAAAAAGGTTAAGTTAGCATACAAAAAGGTTAGGTTAGCATACAAAAAGGTTAGGTTAGCATACAAAAAGGTTAGGTTAGCATACAAAAATATCAGGTTCAACTCGCTGTTGATTATCTTCCGAACCGATTTAACTTAATTTTTTTTTGTTTTAATATTATGTTGTGCTGGTGCCATTTATTGTAGCTCCCTTACATTTAATTTGAGAGCGATCTGGGGTGAAACGCGTCACTAAACAGTGCTTTATTAAATGAAAAATTCACAGTAAATTTATATTAAAAATCGTATTCTTTGTTATGTAAAAACTCTCTCTCTCTTTCTCTTATTTCCCTTGTATTAGGTTTGGGAGACGATAGCCTGGATAAAAAGATGCACACTTCATGCAGCCTTCCTAGGGCTTGCACTTTGTATTAAATGACCTCCATAGCCTAGTGATAGATGGCTGATATTTCCAACGTATTCCAAGTTTGATCATCAAAGGTTACGAAATTAGATTTCCAAAGTGCATATCCCACATTTCTGTTATATTATATTATACAAAATATCGAAATAATTATTTATTTTTTTATTTATTTACACATGACAAGAAAAAACAACAGGTAATGTAAATTAGGCACACAATTCATATGGATCTGGGTTTGTTGCCTTTCATTTGTCGTGACCCATAAATTGCATTACATGTCCGTCGTATTCAGTGGCCTAGCCAACCTGCTAGTATGAAATTTATTCCAATCAACCAGAAGAATAAAAAAAGGTCGCATATGAAAAATAAACCGACTGGACCTTTTTTGGTACCATTCGGATTTATTTATTTATTTATTATTACACACGACAAGAAATATACACAATTTGCGTAAAAACAACAGGTAATTTGATTTGGAAATACAATTTTAATGGATCTGGGTTTGTTGCCTTTCATTTGTCGTGTCCCCAGTAAACTAGGCTTTTGCCTGTATCTCACTGAGGATATTTAGCATGAAAAAATAAATAAATACTTCTTTCCGATTTTTGATTACACAAAAACAAAACCCCGTTGCACGCTCCCATCAACCTGACAAACAGTGACACTCAACTACAACTGGAAACATCTTGCGAAATTTAACTCCTCACACATCATCACTCCAGAAAGACCAAAAAAATTCATCCCACAATATACCGCACACAATCATAAGAATAAAAATAAAAATTAAAACAAAAAATACACAGAAAC
This sequence comes from Odontocerum albicorne, assembly GCA_949825065.1. Classification (NCBI taxonomy): domain Eukaryota; kingdom Metazoa; phylum Arthropoda; class Insecta; order Trichoptera; family Odontoceridae; genus Odontocerum; species Odontocerum albicorne. Next base: position 14,228,196 of record OX463840.1, on the reverse strand, counting down.
ACAAATCACAAATTAAAACAACAAGAAGAAACCCACACTCACGAGCTCACACAAATCTTTTCCACTCGTCATTCATCCTGAAAGCCCAAGTACTCAAAATCCTGTCACAATAACAACCACGCTCTGATCGACTGTCTAAATGGTTTTCCTACCTTTACCTTTATTGAAGTCGGCACGCCATTGTATGTAATGGGAACCAAATAAGCATATTGCCTTTGGGCAAAAGAGGTTTTAACTCTAGGGATGGTGAACATTTCATTAGTTGCCATGCGTGTCATGTGTGTCTGCTGAGTCTGCATCTTCCCTTCCTCTCGATGGTAGTGCCAGATAATGGATTTGAGATGTAGATTGGCTATGTTCAGGACCTGATACTCTCTAAAAAGCTCCGCCGTGGGATACCGAGCAAGAAGTTTATTAATTATTTTCACAATCAATTTTTGGGAAACCTGCAATATGTGTTTTTGGGTTAAGGTGCATCCCCCCCAAACTGATATACCATAAGAAAGTGCTGACTGACATAAGGCGAAGTATATACTTTTAAGAATATTTTCACTGAGCACATTTCGAATCATACAGAATATGTATCCTAGTTTTCTGATTTTTGCGCTCAAAGTGTTAATATGAACCTCCCAACGAAGGAACTGATCAACGTAAACTCCAAGGTACTTTATACTATCAACACTTTCCAAGAAACACAACTACAGTCAGCCATGTGTGAACAAGTGTGCAGTGTTATGTATTTATTTGTAGGTGCTTGAGTTCTTGCAGATATGCTAAATGTGATGTACTCGTATTTAGTTTATTGGGAATTTAGAGTCAATAAATTTGAGTCCACCATTCTTTAACTACACGTAATTCTTCGTTAGCCTTTGAGAATACATCATCCCATATTCGGCCCTCGAATAGAAGAACCGTGTCGTCCGCAAAAGCAATAATCTTACCCCTGATAGGAAGATTACATAACTGATTGACATATATCAAGAACAACATAGGTCCCAGAACACTACCTTGAGGTACTCCGAATCTCACAAAAGAGGTTCACCAAATAAACTATCACGCAATTTGACTCTCTGAGTTCTATCAGATAAGTATGAAGAGAACCAACTAGAAGAGCGCCCACCTCCATCAATCTGGTAAGTAATATTCGGTGAGACACTGTATCAAAAGCCTTTGCAAGGTCCAAAAAAACTGTCAAACATGCTTTCTTACTATCCAAACTGGTGGTAACGCTGTTTACTAGACTAAGCAAAGCAGTTTCAGTTCCCACATTCCTTTGGAACCCAAACTGATTAGGAGAGATAATTTTGTGCATATTGAAAAATTTCATCAGTCGGTCCTTCACTATTTTCTCAATAATTTTTGAGAGAATGCTCAATATGGGTCTATATTTTTTTAAGTCATCCATTGAGCCTCCCTTGTGTATTGGGACAATATGCGAACGTTTTAATGCAGTTGGGAAAGTTACACCTCTAAAACTCAAATTTATTACATGTTTCAGTGGTACTGCTAAAAATCTTTGAGTGTGTTTTACCAGTGCAGATGTAATCTGATCAGATCCCGGGGCGCTACTTGCCTTAAGTGTGTTAATAGTAGCTAGAACTTCTTAAAACGACGTTGGCGTCAGATAAAAGGTATCTTCGGGTACTTTTAAAGAATGAAGAATAGCGTCATTCAATGACTGTTCAGTCGTTTCGTTCCTATCAATTATGTTACGTGAGTGATTATTGCCTACATTGGCGAAATATTCGTTAATGCCACTACAAAACTTTGGTGGTTCCTGTGTGTCATTGATATTTTTGTGCCATCAATGTTTAATGTAGAAGGGGCATTTCTCTATCTCTCTACCGGTGATGTCCCTGATAACACTCCAAATTATCTTTTGATCATTGTTTGAGGATTCGAACCCAAAAGCGCCTTGTGGAAGACAAGCATCTTACGAAATCGTAACTGAAGTTTTATTTAATAATAAATCCACCCAAACTACAGTTTATATTATAAAGAGGTAGAGATTGTGAGTTTTTTTATTATTTATAAAACTCAAGAACCACTGAACGATTTCGAATACAGCATTAAATTGAAGCGTTTTATTAATTCTATAAAAAACCATATAGTATACTCGTACGTAAGTCTTTACTAAAAACTATTTCTACTAAAGATAAATAGAAAAACAAAGACTATATTAAAAATAAACCAGTACATCTTCATACTTTTATCGTAACATAGAGTGATGACTTCTACATTAGGGTTTTGGTTTCAATTTACTTCTTATTTGAATTACTTTGGTTTAAAATGTAATCATTCCAAAAAAACATTACGCCATGTCCCTTTTAAGTAATATATGAAATGTGGGCTCAATTTCTGAAAACTACACAAAAAATTTGAAAATAATGCATTAGTTACGTTTTCATATATCTGTCACAATTTTTCAGGTTGGTTAAATGAAATGAACACAGGGTGTATTCCCGCTAGGCTGCACTGTAGACTGAAACTAAAATGTTGTATTGAAACTAAAATTTAATAAAATACAAATATTGCGAAGGGAACCCCCGATGGTCATACTTCAAGGTAAGCAAAGTAATCAGTTGCCAGTGTATTCTGTTTTTTTTAACTCATTATAAGACATATGTTAATTACGCCTGAATGTATGTATTCATTGTCGCTTATAAGCTATTGTAGTTTCGGTCGGTTATACTACAGCCTACTACTTAAAATGGTGAAGATGTCTTCGTTAGAACATGTTGCGCTAAGTAATAAGAAGTTGCGAGCAAAGCTAGTAATGAATATTGCTAAGTAATAAGAAGTTGCGAGCAAAGCTAGTAATGAATATTGCTAAGTAATAAGAAGTTGCGAGCAAAGCTAGTAATGAATATTGCAGAGAAAACACATGTGCTACTTATTTTCTAATGTAATACGTACAGATTACTATTGACACACATAGAAAATTACCATTTCCTTGTCCAGGTAGGCAAAGAGGACAGAGCGACAGACTTCTTTATCTCGACACACATCCTAAGCCTCTTCTAAATATATACAATTTCTACGATGTCTCTAACTTGCTACGTTTCCTTTTTCAAAATACAATTCACTTGATCCAATCATGCTTTCCTTGGTTTTCCTCTATAAGATTTTCCACTCATATTTACACTAAATATTTGTTTGGTTAGTATTTTTTTAATTAATTCCATCCACATGCCCAAACCATATCAGAGTGCGTTTCCTCACCTTATTCAGCACATCAGCCTTAAGTTCACAAGCATGATGATCTACTTTATCTTGATATGTGTCCAAATATCAGAGGCAACATAACCGGTGCCGAATGTCGAATCCATGGTAGATTTGTTATTTATTATTGTCATCCTGTTTTTGACATTTTACTTTCATACCTTCATCTACCTCAATTTTGAGGCGTTTATGAGTTTCCTTTTATAAATTAAAAAAACATCACCGTTTTCAGGTGATATTTTAACACGAAATTGCAATTTAGAAGTGATTTATTTATTGAGCACTTTACGTAATATATAACCGCGCTATAAAAAATTTGCAAAAATGATAACACCGTATATTTTATATTATTTATAGTTAAGGCATTAACATTGTGCAGATTTAAAGACATTGTAATTTATGTTGTTTATAGTTAAGGCATTAACGTTGTGGAGGTTTAAAGACATTGTAATTTATTTTTAACAAACACTGTTTATTCCACTTTTTTATGACGGTATAACCCTACCGGTTTCAAGGCTTTCACCTCATCTTCAGGGGAGTACAAACAAGACTAAATGCTGTTCGAATTGGCACCGACATAGACACTTCAACGGTTGGAGGCGGGAGGGGTGAGGGGAAGGCTAGGTATAATTTCGGCCAGGAGCAGAGAGATTTTGGGGAAATAACTATTCAACAGATGCTCCGATCGGTATACTGACTTAGAAATTTCTAGGGCCTCTAATCTGTCCAATTTATTTCCGTTGCCGCTAATATGTAAGAATTTGGCATCATCGATAGAAAAAGTATGATTCTCACGGTGACAATGATTAGCCATTTCAGAATAAATTAGAGGATTTGTTAAGGAAGATTGGTGTTCACGAAATCTTTTTTCAAAAGATCTTCCTGTCTTTCCTATATAGAAATTATCACAGTCAGCACATAAAAGTTTATACACACCGCTGTTGCTAAGTATTCCATTTTTGCCTTTCCCATTAAATAAGAGTTTCCGGAGATTAAAGTTAGTGTAAAAAGCTGGCTTTATGTGACTTGGAATATTTTTGGTTATTTCATTTGATATATTTTTTATAAATAGGACTTTGCTCCATTTATAGGTATGCTTATAGGTGTCGTTAAATATATAATCTTTTATAAGTTTCTTTTTTGTTTTGTTTTTTAAAAGTGAATCAATGAGGCTTCCAGGATAGCCATTATTTGTAGCAATTTTTTTGATGGTTATTAATTCCTTTTTAAAATTGTCGTCGGTTAATGGGACACTGAGCAATCTATGAAGTATACAGTTAAAGGCGGCGAATTTATGATTATTAGGATGGTTAGAAGTTGCTGGAATTATAGAGTCTGAATAAGTATTTTTCCTATATATATCAAAGTCAAATGTGCCTTTTTTCCGAGATAATGTTAGGTCCAAGAAATTTAATTTTCCGTCCTGTTCTGTTTCTAATGTAAATTTTATAAAACTTTCTATAGAATTTAAATATTCATTTATGAAAGTAAGGACCTTGTTAAAAATTCGGAATTGATTTCACTGATGGACTTATGCATCAAACAAAATTATTTTAACTTCAACAATAAAATATATAAACAAACGAATGGTTTAGCTATTGGCTCACCGTTGTCTCCCCTTCTCAGTGAAATATTTATGAACTATTTTGAAAAATGTATTTTTAGGAGTAAGTTTAAGTTAACCAAAAATGTTTTGTGCTGGTTTATGTATGCAGATGACATTCTTTGTGTTTGGACGGGTACCGATAGACAATTACACCAATTTCTTAAATATTTAAATTCTATAGAAAGTTTTATAAAATTTACATTAGAAACAGAACAGGACGGAAAATTAAAGGCGTAGAAAATTGCGTGCCTGGATAGGAGAGATTGGAAATCTGTTTTCTTTGCTTACCCCGCAAGGAACACGGCTTGCTTATTTGTATGAATGTATTTATTTACTAGAGTTATATAAAAACTTATAGACCCAAGATCGATACAGTTAGTTAAATGGCAATCTCCAATGCATGCACGTTGCGCGTCCCTTGTCCCGAGCGGAGGCTGCGGTCTGCCGGCCGCATCCGAGTGAATAGTGGACTACTCGCGTGGAAGCGTGCCAGCGGAGCATGCTCGGCGAGAAAGTGATTGGCGTGTAATATTATATGTATGTTATATTGATGTCCCTAGTGCGAGTACGATGGAAACGTAAATCTGGGTTTGTCTGTGGATTTTATTTAAAAAACGCTTTCAAATTATCGTTGAATTGATGTAAAATATTCGTACCTCCGTTAACATGGTTCATTGAGAAAAAAGTAAAAAACGCGAACTTATTACTTATTTTTTTGTTTTCCAGCATATTATGAAATGTTTTCAATAAAAGAGTGCAATTTATTCGAGACAAATTGAAGAATGCCCGATGGGTACCATAAAACGGAAAAGAAAGTCAACGGGGCACTCAAACATATAAACTGGAACTCCACAACAGTATTTTAGCATCCTTTGATGTACGGAAGTAGAACATGGATTTAGAACATCACTGAAAAGAGTTGGTTAAATGCTGTATAAATAGGTGCATTGAGAAGAATACTTTGGGTGACAATGTTTGACAGAATACGGAATGAAGTGATAATAAGGGATGAATGCGAATTTAAGGCTGATATGTTGAGTAAGATGAAGAAGAACATTCTGAGATAGTTTGGATACGTGGAATAATTGAAACAAGAAATAATAACAAAACAAATATACCGTGCAAAAGTGAGTGGAAGAGTAAGACTTAGGAAAGTGTGGTTGGACCAAGGAAAGTGTATGATATTCTGAAAAAAGGAAATGTAAAAACAAGAGAAATTGTAGAAGCTGTATAAGATGTAGAATAAGCGAAAGATGTGTGTCGTGATTGGAGAGTCTGGTGCTCTCCCATCTTTGTCCACCCAAACAGGGAGACGGCGTGATGGTATGTATGTATCTTAAACGGGAAATGTCCTTTCCTGTCACAACCGATGAAATCTACACGATTTTTGCTGCCAGTGCGGGAAGGAATTTATTTAATGACATTTTCAATATTTTAGCCAGTAGATTATCGATTTCAAGGCATGTAACTTATTAGGTTCTTCTTAACTCTAGATGTGGCTAACAAAAGTGCACTTTTAATTAAAAGAATTTTGGGGATGTCGAATCGGACGAACTTGATTGCCAATGCATGTTGCCACAATGTATGTAATATTAAATTATTTAAATAAAAATAGTCGCAATATCTTATATACTAACACATTTTTTTATGCCCCACTGGATACGCAAATCTGCATAGGTGTTTTACGTCAAGTTTAAATAAGACACTTTAATTATCTCTGAATATATTTGATATCAAAATATTTTTATCATAAACATAGCTTGCGTCTTCTCATTATCGTGGCAAATGCACTAAATTATTTTCACTCAGAGTTCTGCCACCTGGACAGGACTCACTGGGCATTTCGCGAAATCAAGTCTTCTTTGGTGCAAGATATCGAACCTCTCAAGTGTCGCATGGATAACCCCTCACCGCAAATACATTTACAGGCTATATACATTTACAGGCTATATACATTTATAGGCTCCATACATTTATAGGATCCATACATTTATAGGCTCCGTACATTTATAGGTTCCATACATTTATAGGCCCCATACATTTATAGGCTCCGTACATTTATAGGCTCCGTACATTTAAAGGCTTCATACTTTTATAGACTCCATACATTTATAGACTCCATATATTGATAGACTCCACACATTTATAGGAACATCATGCTGTGTCCATTGCAGGATATGGGAAAATAACAGATACCCACACAATGCTTTCCAAGCATAATTATTTTACTTCTTCAAACTGTAAATCTAATAAAGTGTGTATTCTATAAATCTTATTTCTAACTTTACTACTTTCCAATTCAGGTCATCTTGAGTCAACCCTTCTTCATTCACCCGCTCCGCATACCATATTACTGAAATTTAAATTGCTTTCAGCATTATGAATTCATTTTCGTAGATCTTCCCTTTACATATATTGATACTCTCAGAAAAGATGGCGCCTGGAAACCAGCTGCCTTGACCTACTTCAAGATCACTAAATAGACTCCGAGTAGGGGTGACTAGATGCGAACAAGTGAAAATGGCGTTCCTTGAATGAAAGTAATAATGAATGTGATTGTGGGGATAATACATAACTCACAACACTTGCTAGTTTGCCCTAACATCGGGACTACATACTCTGGGCAAGTACCATATTGATGCGAGTGATAGGGCGATCTATATTGCCTTCTACTGTAAACACGTAGCATAATTGATAGTTCAGATATGGAAATAAATTAATAATACATTAACACGAAAGTTTTTCCTAAGTTCATGTATATCTTAAGCATATATCGTACTTAAACGTCAAAATGAATTTTACTTTTACACTTTTATGACCATCTTTAAAATATGTATCTCGATCTTATAATCGTATATTTCGGTAACTAATTAATATCTTCGTTATTCAGCTACCTCGAACCTCTTTCCATTATTACCCCCCATTAAAATCGCCGTTTCCTTATGGATAATGGGCTAGATTGTTTGATATACGTTGAACAAATGAAATCCAGGAATTGAGTAAATAAAAAATGGACATTTAGCTGTTTCGCTCTTCACAGTAAAAATAAATTCATAACTCTCACCTTTTAATGGTCATCTTTAAAATGCGTATCTCGATTTCATCTCTTTTCCCAACTAATAAATATCTTCGTTATTCAGCTCTCTCGAACCCCTTCCCATTATTATCCCCCATAAAAATCGCAGTTTCCTTGTAGATAATAGGCTAGATTGTTTGCTATACGTTGAACAAATAATATCCAGGAATAGAGTAAATAAAAACAGGAAGTTAATTAGCTGTTTCGCTCTTCACGCTAAAGAATTTCTCGTGACACTTGATTGTGAACCTGAGCATTGTATTTGTAGAACAGCATTCCATTCGTTAGCATCCCTAAACCCTGACATCATAGCATTGCGAAATGACTACTATAAATTACCATTATATGATCCATTAAAGATTCGGCCCTATAGAGGATAATTAACCTTTGCCATCCCACTTCAGCTTTATTTATTTAAGTAGGACATATACCAAAATTTGGTCTGCCAAGTAACCCATTCTGGCATTTTATTAACTAAACTATTTAAACCCAAAGATATTTTAATAATACCAAAAGAAAGTATTTAAAATGTTAAATGTTTAATTGTAAAACGAATTTAAAGTAAAAAAAAATTAAAACCAATAATGCACGTATGACGAGATGTACGGATGTGGACGAGGCAAAGTATGTTTATGTGAATAGAAAGGTGTGCAGATCTATTTTCTTTATCTATTTCGAACGGGACATGGCTTGATGGTATGAGAAAAGTCCAATATTTTAACATATATGGCATTGAAAATTTGAAGTCAAAGGACGTTTAAATGTAAAAAAAAAAAAAACCATAACCAAGTTCATCATAAAGGGCACAGAAATACATTTTGACTTAGATCATTGCGAGAGTAATTATGAGAAGAAGGAAACAGTGTATAAATAATTTTGTTTTTTAAATAAGTAAAAAAAATCCATGCTTGTTGTACCACAAATTTTTAAATACTTGTTTTAAGAGGATAATTGAAGCCGTTTATAAAAGTTTTCTATTTATCCAATAATTCACTGAAAAAGTTAAGAAATAACATTCGATTTAAGTTATTCGCATTTGATTATATATTAAACAAATTCTACACGTGCTGGCCACTTATTAAATTAAATTAAATTGTTTTCTAGATGAGTAACGTATGATAAACTTGTAACATAAAAAGGCAAATTTAATAAAAAGTTCTATGTAAATAAAGTTTTCTTTGAGCATATAATTTTATGGGTATAACTGTAATCTAAGTTAAGACATTTCTAGATTGGTGCGAGATTAAAAAAACCTATAAATGTATTTAAGGTCACACAAAAATCATCATTCGATCTCCGTGGCCTAATTGGTCTGTTTTTCAAAACGGGGGTTGCGGGTCCGACTCCCATTGAAACTCAATTTATTTTTTAAATTGTGTATGTTTGGTTTTTACTTAGGCCTATATGTCTGGTTGGTTGGAAGAAATTGCTGCGTAACAAGAAATCATACAAGGGTGAGGGCTGAAAGCCCCCCGATGTCCTTGCGATCGGACTCGCCCTACATTAGTGGGCTGTACCTCGGCCGGGGGAATGTTGTGGGATGAGCGCGGAACTTTTAATGTCTTCTCTCTTAAATGTATTTTCTACAGTTTATTTTGAGATATACATATGTTATGTGCGATTCCGGAATGAATTTATTATACTATATATACTATATACATACACATTGTGTTGCTATCAAGAAACTTTTATTTATTTGTTTGAATTAGTCTGAGGTGGTATTTGTGTTTTTTTTTCTGTCATCTATTCATTTTCTGATTTTATTCTTCTTATTCTACATGTGCAAGGGTGTGGGCTGAAAAACATATGGTGTCCTCGCGGCTGGGCTCGCATTATATTGATGGAGTATACCTTGGCCGGGGGGATGTTATTAGATGAACCCAGACCTTTTGATAGCTTTTCTGTTAAATGTATTTTCTGCCATTTATGTGTTTGATAATATATTATGTACATACTATGTTGCTATCAATAAATTTATATTGATTTATTTAAATCCACAAGGCTGTACTGTAGACAACAATATTTTAATACAGTTATTATCAATGCACCATGTCCCCCTATTTGGGTAGGTCAAAGAAAACTTATATCTTCTATGTTATATCCTGCCACACATTCCTCGCTTCTGCAACGCCCATAAATTTCTATCCACCTTGCATACTCTTCCATAATAAAAGCTGGTAACTTTTTTATCTTGGTCGTGCAACGTTTTTCCCAATTCTTTCGTATCCTTAATACCACTTTAATTTTTTTATTTTACTATATGTCTTATACAGGTTAAACCTAATAAAATTAAAATAAATAATACAAAAAAACAAATAGATACATTTTACGAAATATGAACAAATACTCATGCTGCCCTGTGAAGTGGCTAAATTATACCTACAAAATGTACTAAGAAGCTCAATCCTCAAACGACTATCAACCAGGATATAGAATATATCAATATCGGAAAATTCGCTCAACAAGGACATTTATAATGAATACGGCACTGAAAACCATATTAATTTATGAAGGCGTAAATAATTACTAGGCACATTAAGTAAAAGTTTGTCAATCAACAAGGTTTATACATTATTAACACAGAAATCGATCATTCAATTGAGTGTATAATACAAAAATTACAATGTGCAGTCAGTTATTCTGCTTATATTTATTGTACGAGAAAAGATATGTACTTCGGAAAACATAAAACGCTAACAACGAATATACTTAAAGTTAATATTTTATTTGACTCTCTGCAGCTGACGTTTCTCCCTATAAAGCCAAGTTTCAGGCACAAAAGTTATGAACACAAGGTCTACGTTTTCACATGTTCAACACAAATCAAAACTGTGGAAGAAATTTTAGCTTTAAACAGATAATATTATCATAAATAATTTATGTTATTCTATAACATTACCAATTCAGGCTTTTGTTCAGATAGAATTTAATGGCAAGGTGAAGCAAGTTCAAAATAGTAAGATTATAAATATACTCTTATAAAAATCAATCTAATTCTGAACAATCTAGAAAAAAGTCGTTAAAATATTCAATATATTTCCACAAATGGTTATTTTTCACGACATGTGTAAGGCAAGTCGACAATAGAGGAAGCACGACAACGGAAAATACTAAAAATTTGATATCAGTATCATGAAAAAATCTGTAATTTTTCCCCTTCTAAAATCGACAAATTGCCAAGTTACTTAAGATGAAACGACATATTAATTTAAAATAACTTTCTTTTATTATAGTTAATCTATGTTCGTATGTACCATTTTCTAATCGTGAAAGAAATCATATTTATATGTGGGAAATAGGAAATGAACTATCATTAATTTACTATGTGTGCATGTATTTTTTATTGCAAATGAGCATTCTCGATACACAAGAGTATTTAGAGAATCAAATATTGGCTGATACCATTACGTAGTGCTGAGCAGAAAAAAATATTCTACGCGAGTGGCGATCTTGCATATGAAAATAAATGCCTGCCGTGAGAATCGGATGCGAAAAAATGCAAGATGACAGGAAGGAGGAATTTCGAAAATGTGTGGAAGGGAGAATGATAGTGATGAATTAAATATTGAAGAATGAATCAGTATTGAAATATAATATAATATGTATCGGTGACCATAGCAAGAAATGTCTGTGGCACGTTGGAAGTAAAAAAGCGATACATGTTGGGATAACGAATTTAAGGACTGCTAAAGTAAAAGTAAAAAAAAGAGCATGAAGAGTATTTGAGTGGGTCAGAACCAGACACGACTAACCCACAAAAATATAAAATTTGAGTTAGGCACATACGCTACATCTTTATACCCATTTCTATCAAAACCAAAGATGATTATGAGTTTATAGTTCACCATAAGTGCAGACATCTACCGTTAAATTTTGGAAACAACAGAACACAACTAATTTTTTAAAAGATCTGCAGCTTTGAAGTCAATTATATCAAAACAAGATAAATGTGGGATAGTCATGTCTGGTTCTGATACACTCATTTATCGAAACAAGAACAAGAAAGATACACGAATCAATGAAAATATAGAGTTGAAAAGATAATTTGAACAAAATAAAAATAAATTCAGAAACGAAGAAAACAGAAAATTGAATATAAATGCGGAGAGAAATATGAAAATGTGATTTGGTTATTTACGAGTATAACCAGATATAATATTACTAATTTATACATATACAAATTGCTAACGAAAAAATTAAAAAGCAAACCCTTAGTTAATTTTCAGACTTTTTGTTTAATGTTCCGAATAATTAGAGCATCGTGAATTTAATTGTTTTCGGTGCCGTGTTCACGAACTGAACTCTTAAGAACATGACCACTCGCACAGGGAATGACCTTGTTAAATAAACTTTCTACTATCGATATCTCCCATATCTCGGTGATGAATTAAGGATTAAACTCCTTAATAAATCACTTCACATTGAAGCATCAGTAATATTGTTCCTGTTAACATTATGCTATATTTACACATTATAATTATTTTTTTCTTGTTATTTGATGTTATATGGCTAAACCTGTATGAAATGAAATGTAAAATAAAACAATATATTTTATATAAATATTGTAGGTGACACAGAAACTGATTTTAATTAAACCAAATTTACGAAGAATTAAAAAAAAATAAAAAAAGAACAAGGGAAAACACTTTTGACTTCATATCAAAGATTTTTATCTAGATATAAAAAGAGAGATATATATTGAATACCTCAAAACACATTTTTGAACCATACAAAAATAGACAATCTCCTCAACTTACTCTGACCTTTCAATTACAGTTGTATTAAATATGAAATTCACACAATGTTATAAAAAGTTACCATGTGGTGTAAGGAAATAAGACTTACCAAGCGTTACATAGCAATGAGCAACACTCGCGGATAACATATCTCGCCGGCACGCGACTTGCAGCGCGCTTCACGCATCGCTTCAATTAAATGGGGGACTGCTGTTGGCTCGCAGCCAGACTTCATGTATCAAGAAAAGAAGAAACACAAAGCAAAACAATTATATCATACTCTGGATGTTTAATAGGGCTTGTACTCTTCTCATTCGCTTCATTCTTCTCAAGATGACTGCGTATATAATGAAACAAGCATAATTTGGTACATTATCTTCACAGTTTTTTATAACCTTGGAGATTTCTGAAGTATCTGATCCGTCACTGTCTTTACAAAATGTATCCACCATGCCGGAGTCTAACCAGGTGTTTATGCGTCACTCACTCTTACTTGTATGATAACCCTCTCCCTTCTTTCGTCACCCCCACGATGTTGCCGAAATATAGTTATAAATCGATACCGAAGTGCTGTTATTTAAAAAAAAACTGTAGAATCAAAATATTACACGTTCTTGAAATAAAAATAATAATAAAAAAACACAGGTGTCGATGGAGTGATATTTTACTGCTCTATATTATTATTTTTCTCATAACTTATCCTCATAAATATTACTTTAGAGTTTTAACTTAATTTTGCCCAAATTCGAAACATTTATAAAAGGTACTTAAGTGCAGCTCTGCAAACCCAAAATGTCGAAAATGCCAAAATAACCTTACCAACTTTTGACAGTAATCCCCCACCTTAACGTTGCGAAAATAATGTAACCTTAACGTTCCGCTCGTCGAGTTTCATCTAAATTGCAAAGTTTTGTGTAAAACAAATCAAAAATTATTAAAGAAAAGAAAATATGAAGTAAGAATATTTATGAGTATGTCTAAAAAAATATTAACGCTTAATATTCTAAGTCACTGTTCAATGTTCACTTTCCATGCGTTCGGTTTTCACCGATAAACCGCGAAACACATAAATATACAAAATATTTTCCCATATATAATCCTTAACATGATTTATGAAGTATAAAAATTAGGAAATAATGAAAAAATGTCAAATAATCCCGTGAGGTGCAAATTTATGAAGGCAAACTTTTAACAAAATAAAAATAAATGCAAAATCAAACCCACAGAAATGTTAGATGAGTTGCCGATGTAAACATTAAAGGGAAAAATAAATTTCTTCCTCCATATAAGATGTAAATCAACTAGTGAAAAAATATCGCGAGTATTATGTTAAATTGCATTAAGTAAGTACTGAATTAATTATGTACCAAGTTAATTGTTTATTATTGTGGACAAATAATTCTATTTTATTTAGTTTTGGTAAAATATTCATTATAATACACATTTTGCAATATAATTACTAAAATAGAAAAATTTACAATTTACGTACCGTCTTAAATGTTGACATTTAATAATTATATATTTCTCATAACCTGTATTTTCATTGTCAATGCAGTCCTGGTCTATCCTTTATCGGTTTAGATGCAAATATATTTTCAGTGGATACAACGTATATACAGTTGACGATTGGCAAATTTTCCAATTAGTATATGTTTTCGCGATATACAGATAACGATTCACATATGAACAGCTGTCGCAAATACTCATATACCGTATCCGAAGGACTTAAACCATCCATAATGTCGTGGCTAATGAGGCGATAAAGCTTGCTGGCCAGCTTTGCATCACTTAAGAGTTAGTTGTAAGATTTAAAATATAGGTACAATGGAAATTATTTGCAAAAAGTATTTATATCAAAAAAGGGTGAAAAATTAAATAGTGGAATTAAGTCATTTTGTCTAACGCAGACCAAGATATACAAATCTAGAAAGTTTTGGTACCTAAAATCTGAGCTAGCACTTAATTGACCAAATATGCATTAACATCGTCAAATCAACCAGAGACCATCATAACCATTCGTATGAGGAAGTCTGACCTATATAGTTCCTACTGATCTTCAAATAGTGTTTACATGTGTATCTGCATTTAAAGGAGCAAAGCAATTTATATCACGTTTCATGATATCGAAAGTCAAAAGATGGAAAAATTCATCCCTACAAAACTAATAATCATTTTGATGAGGTGCAATAAAATTGAAAAGAAGAAGTTGGTAATTAACATAAAAAAACTGAAAGGAAAATTTCATTTCAGAATACAAGACGCTTTACAGAAAGCCTACATGAAAACGGGTTTACATTATAAAGTAAGGAAGTGATAAAACATTTGTATATTCCAGTATGTAGATGTTCGAATACTTTGATGGAGAAGCTTAACAGTATATTTCTTTATTGTTTGTTCTGGTTGATCTGGGTTCATTGTTTGAGTTTACGATATAAATTACAATAACAAAAAAATTGTTAAGGAACATAAACTTGTCAAGGAAGGGTTTTTATGAGGCTATTGGTAATAAACTTAATGAAATACAATACTAATATCTTTCTATTATGTTAATAATATAAAAAGACCATTCCACACGGCATCAATTAAAAAGGAATGAATCTTTGATTTATTCACTATCTATCAGATACGATACAAGATAGTTATTTACAATGCAATGACTCTACTCACAGGACGTTGACAATAAAATATAGATATTCTTTTCTCTCTTTTACGATCGTGAACAACCAGTCTTTATAAATCTCTTCGTTCGAATTCTGATTTTTATTTTTACTAAATACATTTTAGATTCAGATTTATTGTGTGAGGATAAATAATTTTCATAGTATTTGTACATTTATAATCCGGATAAAAATTTTATAGACTCCTTTACATCAAAATTAGCTTACACATGTTCAATTTGAACTGCGATAGCTGAGAACACAATGTGTTATGACTAGTCTTGTTGAAAAGCCCAGATTCACATTGGCGCAATACAGTTCGGAGAAGAATACGCTGCAATACCGGCCTGGAACTGACAACCGCTCGACTATTGCTTCCTGAAATTGTCGTTGCATTGTCGTAGATAATATATTTCTGTACAGAATCTGCGATTCACGAGTTGACATTTACAGACAAGAAAATTTACAATAAAAATGAAAAAGTCTTGTTGGATTTCATATTCAAAATAAATATTAAACTTCTAACGTTTACATACTTTTTGATTTTTTTTCCGTAAGTAAAACGCAAAGCAAGAGACTAAAAATTGTCACTCAATAAGTAGCCTCAAAAACTGTTTGGTGTCATTCATACCAGTGCACATTCTAGAACGTGAGTGATTACATCATTTCATATGAAGTTATCCTAGAATGTAGGAATTCCGATGGAAACAAACCTTCAAATGACTACTTTGATTAAATTTGAAATTCTCTTTAACAGTCAAGTGCAATATACGAGAGAGAGACACCACTGAAATTTAGTATAAATACTGCTCTGGGTAGAATTTTCTCGCAGATGATTGGTGATTCACTTAGACTACAATCCTGCGATGAGGCGCGGACAAAGGTAAATAAAATGCTAATAAATTTAAAAATCTCAAACTTCGCGTCTACGTCTATTTCTCTTAGTTCAAGTAATATCGTTTTGATTTTATCAGAACAGGGGATGCTTCATTATATTTTTATAATATTTTAGACGCAAACTACAGAGAACGCAAAGTGGGAATCGCATAAAAATGTATGTTAAGGATGAATAATGATATAAAATTTTCCAGTTTTCCCAGGAGTTTTTCAAGTACACGCGTCGGTGTTTGGGGAGCGCCATTAGCAATAATAAAATTAAAAACTTTTTCGTGTAATTTTTAATGCGAATGAGCAACATTTCGCAGAAAACATTGTGATTTAGGACGGGGGGAAATAAAAAGTGATTAAAGTTCAAAAGCTTAACAACTTTCCCGCCGAGGGGACGCAAAAAAACAAATTCGCTCATTAATTGTGCCGATTGGGGCAGAAAATCAGTAATGGCGCTTGTTTCTCGAGTAAGTAGTAACATCAGTCGAGTAATTTAAACGTAAAATAAAATAAAAAAACAAAACTCACTTGAAAACCAAAAGAAAAGTTTATTTAACTTCAATATAAAAACATTCAAGAAGTTTCGAGTTATTGAGAGGAATTGTGATTAACGATAGTGAACAATTTGTCTTAGATATTTTGATGTTTAATGCACATGAACATTTTAAACAACGAGATATTTTATACAAGATTAGGTTTATTCGGTTCAAAATACCTAATGATTCAGAAAAAAAGGTTAGAGACAATAAAACTTTAAGGTACTTTTAGAAATAAAATTCAAAATTTCCGAACTATTTATTCTATCCCTCACGCCATGCCTATTTATTCTATCCCTCACGCCATGCCTATTTATTCTATCCCTCACGCCATGCCTATTTATTCTATCCCTCACGCCATGCCTATTTATTCTATCCCTCACGCCATGCCTATTTTGAGGTTTGCAGAAAAAACAGCTTTCCACGTTTTCATACCCACGCAAACAATGGTCGCCTTGTCTACAGCCATATATCGTGTCATCCATGCTTGTCTTTTTTTCATATTTCTCAAATTACTCTCACTAAAAATAATCTCGAACGATCACCTTATTTTGTATGGTCAGTCTGCCTCTTGCATTGAAAAAGCTATTAAGAAATAAGTTTGCTGAAACGTAACTTTATGTTCACTCTAGACCCGAATATCCTGATGGAAATGCTGAGCTCCTTTACCAAGCAAAACTCATTAATCGCTATTCTCAAATGACTGTTTGACTTGTCAACTTTGTATTTTATATCCCCCCCCCCCCCCCCCCCCCCGCTTTTGTCTAAATACGAAGGCTTTAAATATCGCGACATTATTGAGCAGCAACCATAGCGTAAATGAGCTGAACAAGCATTATTCAAAATTGTCAAAAATATTCTAAGTGAAACTAGACAAGTTAAAGATACGAGTATTTACGATTAATTTTACATACTTTTTAATAATTCATGTAATACGACGAAATTTCAACAATAATTCAGATGTTAATTACACAAACCAAGATTGAATAAAACGCTTTACTCGATGACGACCTTCGTAGCCTAGTGGGTTCAAGCTCAAGATTTCGGGTTCGATGGGTCCCAAAAAACATGTCCCAGGCTAATAAAATAATCCGTTTGGTGACAATACCCGGTTGCGCGAGACTTTTGCAAATGTTACTTATTTACGAGTAGATAGTATTGCTAATATGTGCGATTACGAACAACGAGTAACGTACTTTATTCAGAGATTCTACAGTTTCTTCAGAATTTCTAGTTAATGGAGCCAGAGAAAATGTTCCCGGCCTCTTCTGTTAATATTTCTGAATCGCAAATTCGGATAATTTGAAGAATGTCATACAAATGACTGAATTATACACCACAACTAAGTGCCAAGATAATAAAGTCAAGTAAAATTGACCTCAAAATAAAACAGTCCGGAAACCGCTAAGAATCGAACCTAAAATGCCAGGGTGCTAATCCCGAAATTCAACTAACAAACCACGATGTGGAGAAACACAACACATTGTAAAGAAATATTAGGACACAATTTTTATGACAAACCGTCGTTGTCTGCTCTTTTTCTGAAGAACATCGATTGACATTATTTTTACATATAGTAGATTCGTATCGTTTTTTACCTCCTCTACATAAATACACATTGTCTGACAATTTCCAACAATTTCTCTGACTTTTTACATTTCGTTCTTTAAAAATATTCACTTTATCCACACATACTCTTCTTGGTCTTCCTGCACCACACATTTACTCAAATTTTGGCTGTATATTTGTTTTATTAGTTTCTTTTCATTCATTCGTTCTTCATGCCCAAACCATCTCAGACTACTCTTTTTCATACTACAAAATACACAAGTCTTAAGTTCACATTCTTCTCTAATCACATCTTCATGTATTCTGCCATACGTTGTAACCCCGTGTTTGTTTCTCAGTTCACGCATTTATTCGGTTTCATTTCATTTCAGTTCAATACATCAAAGTTAGCAATAAAATACTATTGTGGAGTATCAGATTTTTATTCTTTTCGGTTTGAATATATATTTTACTTTATATATTATATTATTTCCAGTTAAGGCATTGACATTGTGGAAATTTAAAGACATTGTGATGTATTTTAACAAACACTGTTTATTCCACTTTATGTAACGGTATAACCCTACCAGTTTCAAGGTTTTCCCCTCATCATCAGGGAAGCACAAATAAGACTCTGTTTGTGCTTCCCTGATGATGAGGTCGAAAACCTTGAAACCGGTAGGGTTATACCGTTACATAAAGTGGGATAAACAGTGTTTGATAAAAAAATACAATATTTTACTTTGTTTCTTATCGCTGCACTCCGTTTGATACTTCGTAACTTTTCCATCCTCTGACAAAAAATACTATAAAAATGGAGATTTAAAAAAAAAATCTGTTTTTAAAATGTTATTTAACGGATCTTCCATGCAACATTATAAGAGTCACCTCAAAATGCATTCACTATATAAAGGTGTTAGAGGCTGTAATGCATATTCATTATATGCAGATGGTATCCAAACCAAAAGCTGGGGCTAAATTACACTCGGCTAGGTGGTAAAAGTGTCCATTGCTCTGGTCAAGAGATAACTTCATTCCAGCTAAAAAATGTCCGACTCAAAGAAGAATTCAAAACATAAAATACGTTTTGAAAGGAAAAAAAATTTAAATATCAGAATTATTTGCATCTTATCTATTTAATTATATTCTATACCAGGACTGGCCAACCCACGGTCCGCGTGCCACATGCGGCCCGCGGCATCCTTATGTGCGGCCCGCAGTCATATATGACGAATTAGTTTTTTTTTTATTACCATACAAATATATTAACGAATTAATAACTTAGAATTCTAAGTCCTTATATTACAATACAAACACATTTAGTTATTGGTTCAAAACACGTTTTCTCTTCATATACAGTTGTAATATCGTTTTTTTTTTTTTTTTAGATTATCTCTGATTGAACACTTTTTGTATACTTCTGCATCCAAATCAATCACTTACAAAAAAAAAAAAAGTACGAATTTCGTTGTAAAGCCAGATATCGAAAAAAATGTTGAAAGAAAATTTGCAATTATTCTTATTTATGTGTGGCCCTTATTTTAGTTCGTCAATGCGGCCCGTGGGGCAATTTGGGATGGCCAGGCCTATTCTATACAACTTAAGGTTTGGATATCGTAGATATTTTCTTTATCTTGGGTCTACAATTATTGATAACGATGGATGTGAAGCTGAAATCAAGAGAAGAGCTGGTATGGCGAAGAGTGCTATGTCAAGGATGGGACTGATCTGGAGAAACTGACACATCTCTCGGCGAGTGATAACACATCTTGTTCAAACCCTGTTTTTTTTTCTACATTCCTGTATGTCTCAGAAACTCTGATAATAAAGACTAGAGAAAAATCAAGGTAATAATCTAACACCAGGTGTTGGATACGGTTGGTGGTATTAGTGGATACGGTTAGTGGTATTAGTGGATACGGTTAGTGATGTTTCATGAGCGCAATGACGAAGAAATGTCTCTATTTTGAAAGACCTCAATATCTCAAAAAGGTTTTTAGAACTGTGCACTCGTCGCATTTCTCACTTCTTAGGTCATGTTTCGTATAAGAAGAGCATGGAGAGGTTCACTGTCACTGACAATGTGGAGAGTCTCAGGAGCAGAGGTAAACTACTGATGTGTGGGAGCGACCAGGTGCAGAGTGCTACGGGCTTGCTTTTGCCACAAGACCTTTAGATGCATAAGAGAACCGCAGAATACTTACCAAAGGAAAATTAACTACAAAGAGACCTTTATATACTTAATGATATATGATAGCAACACATTCAGTCATCAACCTTACCATCAAAGGAAAATTTTCTCCCTATTAAGGATCAGCCACTCCAAATACCAACCGAGGTAACCCGGTCTGCCTCAAATTATATTTAAAAATCCCAAGAACTTCAAATCTTCTAGAAGACAAATCCTTGAAACATCACGTTCCAAGGTACCAAACCATTCAGAGCTTAAAGTCATAATAAAATAACAATTTATACAGCGCCGTTAAAAAAGTAACCTCTCCTCAATCGTGCTCTTCTTACTCAGGATTCGAACCAACTCACATATTGATAAGGCCTCCCAAAAAAGTTGTTTTTAAGTACTTCCTAAAGCTGCAAACACCACCCATATATCTAACACTAGAATGCGTACTATTCTACGCCACAAGACTGTTCTATTAGTGAAGCTTCTTCTACAAGAGTTATTCTCCTGCAACAAAAATCAAACGTACTAATGCTTTTGAAGACTCTTTGTAACTTGCCGAACTGTACTTTAGATTGCCCAATCACAATATAAAGACAAATTTACAGCAGAAAATATAAATTTAAATATTTGGAGAGCTAAAATCTTCCCCATTACGCTGTTCTGTCTCTGGCAGTTACTTTTTTCTGATCTCTTGGTCATTAACATAATTAATGTGGAACTTAAGGTCCTGTTGAATTAATATCACATATTTTATTTATATATTTTTGTTTTATTTATTACAAAAATATATAAATAAAAAAGTTATGTCTTAAACGTTGTTTTGTTTAATTTAAAAGTCGACTTCGACTTCTAAAATACTTTAAACACATAAAATAAAATTAGGAGTGCACACGAAAAAAAATAATGATTAAAATTTTAACAAAACAATACAATTTTTAAGCATGATATAAACACACACATGCAAATAAGCACACAATAGGTCAGTGTTCAAAAAGCCCAGAATAGTATCCGAGCGCATACAAAAAAGCTGTTAAGAAAAATTATGATATATAGTATATAACATACTTCGTCGGCTTTCTAGTAAAAATTGATAACAATAATTTTACTGTTTCTGAGATAAAGGGTCCTTCAAATTGAGCGGTTTTTTTAATTAAATTTTTTTAAATTCTTGAATAAAACAAACAAATTGTTTTGATTTCAAAAAACTTTTTATTGGTCATTAAAGTATAATGTACATTTAAACACAAAAACAATATCCGCCAAATGTTCACCTCTTGCAGATCCACAGATGTCCACTCTTTTGTCAAAATTTTCGATGACATTTTGGCATGATTGCGGTTCTAACTCACCAATAACGCGGATAATTTCGTCCTTTAGCTCAGGAATTGATTGGGGTTATTCTTATAGACCTGGCTTTTTACGTAACCCCAGAAAAAATAGTCCAACGGTGTTAGATCACATGATCTTGGTGGCCAATTAACATCATCGTTTTCAGAGATTACAATACATAAAATAATTCAACAATTTGAACGCGTTGTTGTATTGTATACGACTCCGTTTTTATAAATGTCATCCATTACACTTCTCAAATGTCACAAGACCGAGGCAAGTTAGCGACGCCATTTGTGTTTTATCCAAGAATTAAAAAACCGCTCAATTTGAAAGACGCTTCATTTCCATTTAAAAATTAAAACTCCTTCAAATCAATACATTTACTCGTATATGCATCTGTGTTCTTACACATTTTTCGATTGTGTAATTATAGTATTTCCAGTTAAAATATCGTTTTCAAATTTTATCAACATGCACATCGGTCATTCATTGGATGATAATAACAATGAAATTCATTTTTCGGATTTTCTCCCTTAGCAATATGATCCAGAAACCCGACGACATACTCTAATAAGTTAAACGCGAAAAGTTATATTGTTTTATATTTCGTATCATATAATATTAATCAACACTGTCATTGGCTGTAGCAATTTGAGTTCAAAATAAGACAATAAACTCACATAAGTTAAATACATATATGTTAATGATATTTTTTTATATTTCGTATCACATTTACGAGTATCAACACTGTCTTTGGCTGTAAAAATTTGAGTTAGAAACAAAAGGTTATACCATACTCACATATTTTAAATATAATGATGTTTGTTTTATATTACGTATCATATTTATCAACACTGTATTTGACTGCAGCAATTTGAGTAAGAAACCAGACGATATAGTCACATAAGTTAAACGCGTATAATAATATTGTTTTATATTTCGTATCATATTTATCAGCACTGTCATTGGCTGCAGCAATTTTAGTTAGAAACCAGATATTATACTCACATAAGTTTACGCGTGTAGTAATAACCTCCGTGGCCTAGTTGGCAAGACGTTCGTCTTCCGACCCGGGGTTTGCGGGTTCGATTCCCGTTGAATCTCAGATTTTTTATAAAAGGATTCCTTTCTGGTTTTCACTTAAAGCCTCTTTAACATATTTTTGGTTAGTTGGAAGAGATTGCCACAGGAAAAGAAGCCTGTTAAGTTATACTGCATACAACAAAATTGTAATACAATAATCCCTTAACGTACCCAATTACACTTCAAATATATTCTCTGGCACAATAAACGCGTATAATAATATTGTTTTATATTTCGTATCATATTTATCAGCACTGTCATTGGCTGCAGCAATTTTAGTTAGAAACCAGATATTATACTCACATAAGTTTACGCGTGTAGTAATAACCTCCGTGGCCTAGTTGGCAAGACGTTCGTCTTCCGACCCGGGGTTTGCGGGTTCGATTCCCGTTGAATCTCAGATTTTTTATAAAAGGATTCCTTTCTGGTTTTCACTTAAAGCCTCTTTAACATATTTTTGGTTAGTTGGAAGAGATTGCCACAGGAAAAGAAGCCTGTTAAGTTATACTGCATACAACAAAATTGTAATACAATAATCCCTTAACGTACCCAATTACACTTCAAATATATTCTCTGGCACAATAAACAAGATTTATTTAAAAGAAAAGGTTTTGACAGTGTGGTTCTGACATTCAACACACTATAATAATGTCAATCACCATCACGGCATGTCTCCATTGGAGTATTTAGAGAAAACAGATCTCCACTCATTTAATTTTGGCACACATTTTTCGTTTCTGTCACATCCATACACCTCATTTTGTATACTCTCATATATCAAAGGTTTTTTACTCTGACCCATTTCAGAATTTGATGTATTATCATCAAGAAATAAATTTAATACTAAATCAGCAAATACACATGAAATGCATGGCAACTGATCAAATTTTCACCATCCTTAGAGTTAGAACATTTTTTGCCCAAAGGAACGAGTATTTGGCTCCTACGAGTATTTGGCTTATATAACTAACAATGAGATACCGAATTGAATAAAGGCAAGGCAGGTGGGAAAAATTCAGGTAATGAATCGGAGCGTGGTTGCTATTACGACATGAGTTTGAAAATTAGGGTTTTGAAGGAGGGATAACTATAGTAGTAGTAAAAATTTGTGCGAACTTTTTAATGAGGTGATTGTATGCGGAATATTTAGGGGTGGGCTTTTGGTTTGTCTGCAATGATGAAGTATGTGGGAGGTTGAATCGCGTGATACATACATATAATTGAGTCTTACTCCTTATCAAGTTGATGACAGCTTGTGACAGAATATTACATAATCAATAATTAGTAAAAAGCATCAACTTATTTTTTTCATGTTAACATAATATGTCTTTTGTAAGATACAGCCAAAAGCCTAGTTTACTCGAGATTAGACAAATGAAAGGCAACAAATCAATATTCATACAAATTGAACTTAAAATTACATTTGATTACTTGATGCTTGTCTTTTGTTCCATACATTATGTATTTATACAATTACTTGATATGTTAATAAATAATGATGAAAAAAAAATATTTTTTCATATTCCGTATCACAAGTATCAAAACTGTAATTGGCTGTTCCAATTTGTGCCAAAAACCCAATGATGTAAGCTCGCCTAATTTACCTACTCGTACGATTTACCTCTTTGTTGATATTTTTCACATCAATAAGAAGTTTTAGAGGAAAACCAACGAAAAATAAGATTGAAGAACCAGATTAAATGTTCAAATACACAAAAATATCCTCTTAGATATTTTAATAGATACCAAAACCTCAAAATATGTTCCAGATTGCAGCATATTTACTGTGCGATACAATTTAATTACAGGAGAATTCGAACGATAATTAGCTCTATGATGCTTTCACCGCATATGAAATAAAATTTCAAAACCATAATGTTTACTGAAACCCTGGACTGTGAACGATGGACTAAGAAGTGACATTTTACAGAACATCTGGAGGAATCTGGAGGACTAAAATTGTTGTATGCATGGAGCTTGAAAACCCGTAATAGCTGGAAAATTACTTTAAATCAAAATACACAGGTCTGGAAGAATAAGTCTGATATTCGACATTAAATATAATGATCTGATGAACCTGGAAGGACTTGTATTCACACAACAATATTCTATTCATTAAGTGACAGAAGAACAATTTCAGTATATTTTCAATGACTTGATATTCATGGACCCCAGAATATACAGCTGCAATACACCTTTAACAGCGTAATTAAATGTAAAAAATGTCGTGTGAGCTACATAAAACCCCTTATTTTAACAATCGCGAAAATATAAATAAAAAATACCTTTCATTAAAACAATATTTTAAGTGACATAAAAAAGCAATAAATATCAAGTCAAAATATCATATAAAGACGTTTTCTGTACTATATACAAATATTATCACCACTTAAATTTTTTGAAGTACCTTTTCTCTCTTATCTCATTCTTTATGTCCCCGTAAAAATGTTGAATTTATGTTTCTAATACAAAAATGTTGACATCGCATTTTTTTTAAGTCGGCAATAAAATATGTTTAAAAAATAATATAAACGTGTCGAATGTCTTACGCAAAAAACACCGCAAATAAGAAATATGGGCGCCATACACCGGAGATGATAACATACATAAAATATTCGTCTCAATTTGGTAACATACAATTTTCGAAATGAAAAATTTCCGAGGTAATTTTTTTTCGAAAAAATCAACCCAGAGGTGCGTAAAGAGTGGGGGTAATTTTATTGCGTTATTGCGTTGCGCTCATTCCGCAGGAATTGAAGCGTTAATGATATGCTGATGATGGTTGCGAAATGAAAAAAAAATGTATATTATATCGAAACGGCAAGTACTCGTAAAAAAGCGATAATTGAGAGTAAAATTGCAGGCTTATATATGAAGGGTTGAATTTTTTTTTTACTTAAAACTGACCTTATGGTATCTATATTACTTTTTTTAAATTCCAAATAAATATGTTCAAACGATCACTTAACCATATATATTTGTGTAGAGACAAAGAGGATATATCTCCGCCTAAAACCTTTGCCTCATCCCGATCCAAATATCTCGTCACATACGTGTATGGTCTGGTCTTGCGTTTCTAATACTTATTATTAACATTGACACGCCACAAACTTTCTTAAGTGCACGCATCTCCGCAGTATTTACCTTAATCTTATCTTTTTTCTGCCAAGTTCCAGTTTCACTTCTATCCATCAAGGTGGGCACCAACACACTATGATTTTTTGTCATTTTTGCTATTGTTGATATTGCGCAGTCGTTATATGTTACATTAAATGCTCCGTTTACCTTGTAGCTACCCTTCTTTCAATGCCCCTTTGAAATGTCCCGGATAACCCAATATTTAACAAAAAAAACTTATATTTAAATTTAAGTGGTAACAATAATTGTATTGAATTTCTTTGAATAAAACGATGATTAATTAAACTTAAAAGTGCGAGTAGGCCAATTGTGTGAACAAATAAAAAAGGGCAAACAAAAGCGAGAAATCAAATTTCTTTCAATAGGTCGGGCAATAAAAATGCCGCAAACGTGACTAAAAAAACTTTAAATTCTCGCCGTTTTGGAAAAACACGGTTTTATTTATGGAAATGAACGGTGTCGATAAATAAAGGGAAACGGTGCAAATGAATAGAAATACAGAAAAAAAAAAGTAAAAAAACGGATGGACAGTAATTATTTTAAAGCTCTTAAACTCTTCAATTGTATGGAATTAAAAGTGAGTCGATTTATACCTATAGAATCGAACGGGATTTTCGGTTGGGAAGATATACGAGTATAATAACCTAGTATAAAACACAACATTACTGAATTCTTTTCGTTTTTTATACGAAAAGATACTGGTATAATCACTGTACGTATATTTTGACGGAACAAAGGGAAGCTCTCAGTAAGAAAAAATAAGTTTTCAATTTTATATGTATTTATAACAATGAGGCAAGGGCCGAATTTATGGTCCAAGTTTATTCTTCTTCTTCTTCCTATAGATCATGATCTGTTTGTTCCGCTTATTCCCCTTCTTATGACGTGGACTGCCAGCTGTCACGCCATCTCTTCGGAGGTCTTCCCGATAATCTTCTTCCGGCTGGGTTCCCTTGAAGGGCGACACGTGGAAGTCTGTCGTCTTGCATTCTGTTTACAAGTTCATTCCAGTATCGCCTTCGTTGTCTTCCCCACCTGACGATGTCTTCCGTACTACACTTTCTCCTTATTCAGGTGTTTCTAATTCTATATCTTAGTGTGTTTCCGGTTACACATCTCAGTGTTTTCGTTTCCGAGGTTCTCAGGAGAGATTTTGTTCTAGATGTGTCTGCTCTGGTCTCTATTCCGTAGGTGGCTATCGGTCTCACACATGTCTTGTACACTCTGACCTTACTTTCTATTTTCATGTGTTTATTATTCCACACCGGTGTTCTTAGGCATCCCAATATTGCAGCCGCCTTATTGACCTGTCTCAAGGTTTCATCATACAGATTTCCATTGCTACTGATGCTCACTCCAAGATACCTAAACTCCATCACTTGCTCTATTATTTTGTTATTCACTGCTAGTTTGCATCTCACCGGGGTCTTAGATATTGTGAGACTCTTCGTTTTGTCCGTGGATATCAACATGCTATATTTTAGTGAGGTTTGATGGAGTCTATATAACATCCTTTGGAGATCATCTTCGGATTCTGCGGTGAATACTGCATCGTCTGCGTAGCATACAATGCTGACTTTTTTGTCTCCCAGTCTGTATCCTATGTCCATGTCTGCAACTTCCTCAATTAGTTTGTCCATTATTAGATTGAAGAGAAACGGGCTTAAGCTATCCCCTTGTCTACTTCCAATCGGAGTAGGGACGGCATTTGTCAGGTCATTCTCTATTTTAATCCTGGTGTAGCTATTGGTATTTAATCCTTGTATGATTTTTATTAAATTAAACTATATAATAGTTTAATTTAATAAAAATCATACAAGGTCAGAGTTTAACACTATATAATAAATCTGAACTATTGTTTAATCAAGGAATAATCATTTCAAGTATAATTTCATATAAAATTGTCGTAGCTTCTTTAAATAAGGGAGTCGTGTGGTTTCCTTCCCTCACTTGAAAGTTTGGAGCGTATAAGGTCCAACTCAGTATACAACTCGCGAAATTGTAAGGCTTTATCTCCTCAAAGGCTTTATCTTTTCGCTTGAACACAATCATAAAATAAGAATGTTTTGTATTGTAGTATAAAAATGTTGAAGGATTGCATTATGAAAACTTAAAAAATACTTAAATCAGCATTTTAAAAACCCTGAACACTTGAATAAATATTATTAATTGCGACGACTCATAAAATATTCTGACATCGAAAACAGTGATACATAAATTAAATCTTTATTAATGGTTTTTAACGGTTATTCTACCAATCTTGGGTGATCCCAGCCAGTGAGCAGTGGTGTGTTTATAAAATTAATTGAGAAAACAGAACATACACTAGTAGCAGAATAAAAGTAAGTCCTCGCTATCGAAATTGAAATGGTTGAAAAACAAACTGAAAACAATGACAAATCTCAACAAAAGTCGCCCATGGCCATCGCGCATCACGTGACAGATTTGACCCGACAAGCAATTTCCCGCCATGGTTGCTTCCGACCCGATTCGCCACATCCACATTATACTGTGATTTTGTTGCATGCCATTCGTGTTTTATTATTTCGTCGTGTTTGTTTATGTGCCGGAAAGCATAGAAGGTGCGCGAAGAAATATTTTTCTAGAACTGTGATTTTTCGCTTCATTATTCTCGATATTCGAAGGCCTTGCAAAATAACGTTAGTTTTAAATATGATGAAGTTAAAAAAAAATTATATTTGATTTTATTTCAACGGTCACACGACCTTTTCAATACGAAAAAAAGCACAAGTAAAATTCAATATTAATATGTAAGCAGTGTAATACAATAGAAAAAGAGAATATAAGTCGAACCCACTACAAAATAAATCAAATTATTCACTTTTCTCTTATAGGTAGTCTACATATTTATATTAATGTAAACGATATATACTCGTACTTAGCAAGGGGCAAAAGTTTATGCTTTGAACAATTTGAAGCGTCTGTAAGGCAATAAGCACGCCAGATTGTTTAACAATGAAGTAAGTAATAAAAAAAATTTACACATGACAAGAAATATACATAATTTGCGAAAAAATAGCAGCTTATTTAATTAGAACAGACAATTTTAATGGATCTAGGTTTGTTGCCTTTCATTTGTCGTGTCCCCAGTTAACTAGGCTTTTGCCTGTATTTCACTGAGGGCATATAGCATGAAAAAAATAAATCGATACTTGTTTCCTGTTTTTTATTATATAAAACCCCGTTGCGCATTCTCATCAACCTGACAAACAGTGACACTCAATTAAATATGTATACATCACGCGAATCAAACCCCTCACACTTCATCACTCAAAACGTTCATCACACAATATACCGCACATAATCATAAAAAAATAACAAAAAATACCACTCTCAAGAGCTCACACAAATAAATACCAATATTTTTGTTTGCCGCAGGCATCATTGCGATTTTCGTTGATCTCTGGGAAAAACGTCCGATTGACGGGATAATGAAAATATTTGGTCTCGAGAGAAATAAACCGCTTTGAAGTTATTTATTAGATAAAAAAGAAGATATCGCTAAGATTCAAGTTTCTCACCTGAACAGGTTCGAGTGTGTATGAACCGATATTACGCCGACCACGGTCAGCGCATAGTCAGTCGACGTTACATTTAAAATTCGATATATCTTCCCATAGTTATATGTCAACTAGAGCGGATAGAATAAGTATTGTTTCGTTATACTCGGAAATGTTAAAAATTGAATATCGCGCGGTTATCAAGTTTTTTTTTCAATATACGAAAAGTCCAACAGAAATAAATATTTCGTTTAAATGTTGTCATGGAGAGAATTCTACGTCATATTTCACTGTAAAATATTTAGCTTAACAGTTTCGCTTAGGTAGATAATCTATTGAAGATGATCCTCGTAAAGGCAGACCAGCATAATATTTGCTCAGTCGTATTGAGAAATCAATCCGTCGTTCTAAAATATAATATTAAACTAAAGGGTAAACATTGAAAAAATAAAAATAATGTTTCATTATATAACTTTTTTTATATCCTTTCGCCAGAAACTTTCAGACCTTGCCATGTATTTTATTTTGAGAGAAAGAGGAGAAGTCGTATTAGAAAATAATAAATACCTAGATGCTCAAATAATAAAGTGATGTATGTATCAAATAATTTATTTTATCTTACCCTTAGGGCATTCTTAGTAACCTGGTTCTAGAAAAGGGTAGCAAGGGTCGAGACGA
The DNA here is from genome assembly GCA_949825065.1 of Odontocerum albicorne. Lineage (NCBI taxonomy): Eukaryota > Metazoa > Arthropoda > Insecta > Trichoptera > Odontoceridae > Odontocerum > Odontocerum albicorne. Next base: position 14,197,993 of record OX463840.1, on the reverse strand, counting down.
TTTATAGTTAATATTGGTAGACGGTCAAGTTATGACGGCTGCCCTTTTCTTACCCTTTCTCACCTGAAACGGACCTTCGTGGAACCTCTAATACATTTTGTAGAAGTATGTTCACTGTGTAATATGCTAGGAAAATTTATAACATTGATTGTAAAAATTAAATAAATTTTGAAATGAGAGCCGGAAACGGGATGAATTAAAGAGTGATTGCTGTGACATGATTAAAATTTGATTTATTCATTTACATGACAATTGTCCGAATAAATTATTTTTGAAAAATAAGACAAACAACAAAATACAAAGAGGTAAATTTACAATAGACATTATTAACTTATAATTTTGGGTTTGTTAACTTTCATTTGTAGTGTCCTCAGTAAAGTAGGCTTTTGCCTGTTTCTTACTGAAGACATATAAACCTGGAAAAACAAGTTTTATCAATTATTAATTAATTATTTATTATCTCTGTCACAAACTCTCAACTTTATAATTTGTGAGACTTCATTATATCTAACACATCGATCAATAAGTCCCGGGACTAACTACTAAAACAACATTTGCTTGCCAAAATTCTTCTTTATTCATCAACATAGTCTCTTTTAAGAACGATACATTCATTCCAACGCTTTCCTAACTTTTCTATGCCAGCTGTGTAGAACGATTTATCTTTGGTTTCAAAATAGGAGTTAGTTTCGGCAATCACTTCTTCATTGGAGCCAAATCTCTTTCCCTGGAGCATCTTTTTGAGGTCTGCGAACAGCGAATAGTCGCTGGGGGCCAAATCTGGAGAATACGGTGGGTGCGGAAGCAATTCGAAGTTCAACTCGTGCAATTTGACCATCGTTACCATCGACTTGTGACACGGTGCATTGTTCTGATGAAAGATAACTTTTTTCTTCTTCATATGGGGCCGTTTTTTTGCAATTTCTGCCTTTAAACGCTCCAATAACGCTATGTAATATTCGCTATTGATGGTTTTTCCCTTTTCAAGGTGATCGATGAATATTATACCATGCGCATCCTCAAAATACGGAGGCCATAACCTTCCCGGCCGACTGTTGAGTTATTGGTCGCTTCGGATAACTTTCACCGGCTGCTCACCACTCAGCTGACTACTGATTTGATTCCGGAGTATAGTGGTGGATCCAATTTTCATCCATTGTCACATACCGACGCAAATACTCATGTTTATTTCGCGTAAACAGTGCCAAACAGCGCTCTGAATCATCGATGCGTTGTTGTTTCTGTTCCATTGTGAGCAAATGCGGCACCCATTTCAAAAAAAGCTTTTTCATGACCATGGAAATGTTCATGGAAAATAGTGTGGTCATGCACTACCAAATGATATCTTCAAGATGTCAGCTATCTCATGCAACTTTACTTTGCGATTTTCCATCACGATTTTGAGGGTTTTTTAATATTTTCTGGTGTAACAGCCTCTGGATGTAACAGCCAATGGATTTGTTATTAGAGGCTCCATATATTGCTTAGTCCCGGGACTTATTGATCAATGTGTTATATTTGCAATTTGTTTAGTCTAACACTGCTTATTCCACATTATATAACCTACCGGTTTCAAGGTTTTCACCTCATCATCAGGGAAGCACAAATAAGACTCCACAGGGTTAATAATGTCTTAACTATAAAGAATAGAAATAATTTCGTTTGAGTTATTATTGACAATTCGACAATTTATTTTGAATTTGATGCACAATACGTGACAGAAATCAATTCGATTTCTAAGAGAAATATTTCTTTAATTTTTATTGAACATATAAATAACCAATCGGCAAAGAAATTTTCAACGGCGACAATTTCAAGTAATCAAATGACAAGATTTAGAAGATTCAATTATCCCGAGTCTCGATATCTCTCGCTCTTTTTCTACGATTCTTTGCTGAAAGTAGGCGGATCTAAAAGAGAAACGTTCAAATTAATTAACAGATCGCCTTTTCATTTTATCACTTAAAGAAATTTCAACGTCTTCATCAATACTAATCAATCACAGAGCTTCTTGTTCTTCTCGCAAGGAAGCTGGATTAATGTTGAGGATTATAATTAATTAATTGGCACCATTAATCTCAAAATACTCTAGATCAGGGGTCAGTAAACCTAATTCTAACAAACACTCGGTAAAACATACCATATCTCTTGAAAATGATGAAATATTTTTTGATTATTTACCCAATCATAAAGTAGAGTTAAATACTTATTATCTTCCTTAGAATTGTATTCTAATTCAAGAATTATTAAAACAAAGTTGACAACCTCCGTGGCCTAGTTCGGAGGTCATTAAATTCTAGACTCGGAGGTTGCGTATTATCGTCCGTCGTCGTACGTGTTGATTATATTACAGCATGTCAGAAGGTAACAATTATCCCGAAGACGAGCTTTCAACCAAAGTAAAACGTGTTTTGTTTACTTTTTGGGCACCATCATGAATCGAACCAGACACTCTAAATAAAGATGATAAGCACCTTACCAACTGGGAAAGGTGCTAGTCTTCAATCCCTTGTGTCTTTACTTTATAAGGTAAATAGGTATTGCGTTACGCTTTCTTTGTATACAGTACAACCTGGCTAGTTTATTGGCATGTTGTAATTTCTTTCAACCAACCAGAAATATGTTTAATAGGCGTGAAATGAAATACAAAGTTGGTAGTTAAATTACTTAAATGAAAACCAAATTGATACTTTAAAAAAAGGTGGTAACCAAAGGGGTTCCAACTTGTAGCCTCCAGGGTCGAAACACAGGTTTATTATCAACTTAACCACGAACGACGCTAAAAATACAGGACAAATCATAAATTTAGAAAATATCACGAATATACTAAAGATCACGAAAACAGAAAAAAAAATTAATACAGAAAATCTCATGAATATAGAAAAGATCGTAAATACAGGAAAATTCATTCTTACAAAAATGATCATGAACACAGAAAACTTCACGAAAACAGGGAAGATCGTAAATACAAGATCATAAACACAGAAAAGATCGTAAAAACAGGAAAGATCATGAATACAAAAATGATCATGAATACAGGAAAGATCATGGAATAGAGAAAAGATCGTAAAGACAAGAAAGCTTATGAATACAGGAAAGATTAACGACAAACCATAAAAAATCCACCTCGACAATGAACTAAAAGTAGCCTAAGTTTACAATCCCTGTCTTGAGCTCCAGTGCACGTATTAATTAACCTAAGTGCTTGGAAGGGAAATTTGAAGTCGCAATAATTTTTATATTTAATTTATTTATAATGAGGCCAATTCAATAAATCCATTCTGCGAAACAAAGCCAATATCTTATGAAAAGCTAAATATTGAACTGATGAAAAATCGAAAGAGTTAAAAATATTTTAAAATTGTATTACGGACCCAGACAAGTCGTTTACTCGAACCGGCCAGTATCAAAATCTGTTAAAATAATGTTACAGTATTTACGTAACAAATTTGATGTTCGGAAGAGAAATGTGAACATGGAAATACTGAATGAGAAGAATACGTGCTGTGGAAATGTGTGCACTGAGATAAATACACTGGGTAACAATCTATGACAGAACACGGAATGAATTGATTAGGGAAGTGTGTGCACTGAGATAAATATATTGGGTAGCAATCTATGACAGAATACGGAATGAATTGATTAGGGAAATGTGTGCACTGAGATAAATACACTGGGTAACAATCTATGACAGAACACGGAATGAATTGATTAGGGAAGTGTGTGCACTGGGATAAATATATTGGGTAGCAATCTATGACAGAATACGGAATGAATTGATTAGGGAAATGTGTGCACTGAGATAAATACATACTATACATCGAGTAACAATATATTACAGAATACGGAATGAATTGATGAGGGATGAATTTGAACTTACGAATTAAATCTTAAGTAAGATGTTCAAGAGTACTCTGAGATGGTTTGGGCATGTCGAACAAATGAATGAAAAAATACTAACAAAACCAATATAAATGTGTGTAGACGGAGTGGTACAGGGAAATGAAGTAAAGTTTTGACTGCATCGAGTGAATATTTTGAAAGAAGATTCTGTAAAAAGTCATGATTAATTATGATGAAGAAGCACATTCTGAGATAGTTTGGGCATATAAAACGAAGAAATGAAAAAAAAGTAACAAAACAAATATAAATATGAACAAAAGGGTGACAATGTATGATAGAATACGGAATGAAGTGAGTAGGGATGAATGCAAACTTAAGGCTGACATGTTGAGTAAGACGAAGTAGAACACTCTGAGATGGATGGGAACAAGAATATGCCGCAAACATAAACCGTAACATTTGCGGCATATTTTCTTGCTGAGTAAGATGAAGAGCACTCTAAGATGGTTTGGGAATGTATAACAAATGGATGAAGAAAGACAAACAAAACAAATATACAGTGCAAACGAGAGTGGCAGAGGAAGACCAATTAAAGTATAATGATACAAAGTAAAAAGTATTTCTTCTTCTTCTAGATCTTGCGATCTGTTTAAACAGGATTTCAGTTTTGGTCCTGTGACGAAGATGTCCAACTTTCTCTCCATCTCTTTGGTGGACGTCCCGGTGGTCGACGACCCTCTGGAATCTCATGCATTACAATCCTAGATATTCTCGCGGGGCCCATCCTCTGAACGTGGTCCCTCCAGAATCGTCTTCTCTGCCTACTCCATCTCACGATGTCCTCAATGTTACAACTTCTGCGGATTTCCTCATTAGGTATCCTATCTCTAAGGATGACATGTTGAGTACTACGATAGGCCGCAGTGTTTTCATTTCTAAAAAGTATTTCGAAAGAAGAAAATGTTTAAAGTAAGAGAAATCATAGGAGCCATACGAGAAGATGTAAAATACGTAAAAGGTGTGTTTCTCAATAGACCTGATGCACAAAAACTCGGACGCTCTAACCTTTCTTCCTATCCTGACAGGGAAACAGCGTTACGGTATATATGTGTGTGTCTACACTTCATCGTCGTTTAAACTAAATTTAAATGTTTTTTTAATATTCTTAAAATGTTTTCGAATTCAGTCTCAATACCGATGTAACATATCATAAATCTCTTTTTTGACACATTGATCACATTGAAATTGTGAAAATTGCACCTCACCCACTTCTGTATGCAATTTCACGCACCCATGTATGAAGAATTAACGATTGAAATGTTTTTAATCGCTTTAATTTTCTTGTCCATAAAATAAAGCCAATAAATCAAATTTAAAACCATCTCCTTTTCGGTCCATAATCGACTATTTTTAATGATTTCCAGGTTAGTTATCAAGGATTCGCATACTGTCATTACTGATAAAGTCCAACTTGTGGAGCGAAGCCTACAACAAATACCAGAAACTTACCACATATTCCAGTAAAATTACTTACATTTGTCTTGATAAGCACCAAATAATTTAATAGGGTTTTAATATACAATATTTTATTAAATCAGATATCCTTCACATAACTATCAGCCCCAACCCCTATATTAAAATCCAGGAACAGCTTCACAAGGGCCACTAAGCCTATCGAACAGCCATCCTACTATTGCGAAGATAAATGAGTGGGGGAACATCGGGCCGCAGCGGGTGCATTTTGCCTGTAGTTAAATTGCCACCTGAATTGCCCTAGAAAACCTGGAAATATCTTAAAAGGTTACGAACAGGAATCGCAAGGTTCAAGGACATCGTGTGAAATTGGGAATATACACATGATGGGTCAACTCTCTGTATCTAAAATGAAGTGTCCATGCGAAACTTGCAGCAATCACGATTCGAAGAGGACTTGATTCGTGGAACGCCCAGTAATATCTAGTTGACAGAATTCTGAGCAAAAGTAGTATAATGCATTTGACAAGAAAAAAAAAAAGATTTAGTATGAGAGCGCAAGAATTGGCAATTTCTTCGGATGAAGCACGTTTTTCGAATTGGAAAGAATAAAACATATGACAACTGGACACAGTTCTTGGAAAAGATGCCATCAGGAGACCATCTGACTTGGCCTACTTGGAGAGTGCGTTTTTTCAAGTGGAAAGAAAAAAAACATTTTATGATTGAATAAGTTTTCGGAAAAATTGTCTAACGAGACCATGTGACTTCGCTTATTTGGAGAGCAGTTAACAGTGTCCAAGTAGGGATGAATAGATGCAAGGTGACCATCACGAGATAGAATTTCTTGAACGAAAATAGCACTGAATGTAATTGTGGAGCTACACAGGATTCACGACACATGCAAACTTATCCGAACATCGGGGTTACATGTTTGGGTCGAGACTTGATTGATGCAAATGATAGGACGACCTTTTCATGCCTTCTACTGGAAACACGTAACAAAATTAACAATTTATAATCAGGACACGGAAATTAATGAATGATAAAAATCTCAAACCGGAGTCCTCCAGTGTGTTATAAACATATCATTGTCAGTAATTTTAAAACCTTTGTAAATTTGCTCTCGTTTAAATTTGCCCTCTCAGCTTTAGAAATATATTTTTAACAGACTATAAACATTGCGATATTATAGTACGGAGAGCTTATCAGCCCAACAGCAGCCCGGGCACAAAATAAATTAGCATCGTTTTGCTGATTCCACTTAACTCGAGCACTGTGCAGTCTGTGTTGCAACTATTTTAAATGCGGTCGTATTTCCCATAAAAACCGGTACAGATGGTGGCTGGCTATCAAATGGAAACCAGAGGAAAACATTGCCGTTAGTTAATTTATTTAACGGTGTGAATTTATTAACTGTACTGTTCTGATACATAACATATACTTAAACAAACGAGGACACCAAAAAAATGGCCCAAATATAATACATTGTTATAACATTTTCAGTAGATATTTCGTTAAGGAAATTATTTACGAATAAAAACTAGACAGGAGGAAAAAAATCAAGTGAAAATTTTAGCCGTTCGTTTAAAAATAACTCAATTGCCACTTGATTTTTTTTTCAAGCAGGAAATATAAACTCGTAGAGAAGTGATCCTTTTCAACCATAGGTAGAAAGGAAATCAAATTTTCTTGTGTAATTCAACGAAGCATTTCAGAGGGGTGGAAATTATAAAATTCGTTGGATTAATACAGGCTCAATGGAAGTCTAATTCAAAGGGAACATTAACATTTTTGTTTGCCATAGGCATCACTCCGATTTTTCTTTGATCTCTGAAAAACACGTCCGATTGACGAGATAATGAAAATATTTGATCTCGGGAAAAATATACCACTTTGAAGTTGACTGAATAAAAAAAAAAGTGTAGGTTTATGTCTACAACAGCAAAAGAGAAAGGCTTTTTAACAAGTTAGCTAAACAAAAATTTACACATGATCAACAATATTATTTGGCAATATGTAACCATAAAAAAATATAACAAAAAGAACATTTGAAATGTTAACATTTTCAAATAAACAATAATAAATTATTGTAACGAAATAATGGAAAATTAAATATTTCATCATTCGTTGACGAGTTCAAGTTGCAAATGAAGTCATCAACTTATTTTTCCATATCATACTCGTATATGTCCCTCAAAAAAGACAGGATAAAGTCTAAATTACTGGGGACACGACAAATGAAAGGCAACAAACCCAGATCCATATAAGGCATGTGTCCACTTGAAATTACCGGTTGTTTTTTTCATAAATTATATAATTATAAAATTTCTTGTTATGTATAAATTTCTTGTTATGTGAATAAATAAGTATTTATGGACTTTCTTTTATTTTTTTCTAATAAATGTGATCAAAATCGTTGGTGTAATATCCTTATATACTCACGGAAAATAAAAGAAAAAAATACTGGTCTTATTCGAGATAAGTACTCAATGGTTATTATTTATTTCAATATTCAAAAGTTGAACCCATCACTGTAAAGATAGGCATCTGGTATAACTTCAACATTATAAAATATAATAATTGAAGATAAAACAATTATTTTCTACAGTACATTAACAAAAATAGAAAAAAACCTAAACAAACTTAGCTCGAAATCAATTATCGCTATGTATCTAAGAGCAGATAAGATTGAATTGAAAAAATAACATGCACACATACCATCATGTCAACTCCCTAACGGGGTAAAAAAAAGAGGACAGAGCGCCAGGCTTGCCTATCGCGACACAAACATCGTTCGCCTGTTCAAGATTCATACACCTTATTTTACAACTCCTACATTTTTTCTGACTCTACGCTTCCTTCTTTCAAAATTTCCACAACTAACATATTATCTATTGAAATATAGATCGTGAGGTCTATAAAAACAGCAATCCTCTTATCGCTGCCCTGGGGGCTTACGAGAGTTAAACCGATTTACCTTTCCGTTATAAGCACAGCCTCCCGAAACATCATATATTTGTTGCCTGACTAGTAGCCTGAATGAGTGGACATGTACTTGCTAAATAATTAGTTGTAAGAATTGTTATCTAGTTATAAGTAGTATGTAGGTGTTAACTATTTCAAAGAAATTATATGTTAAGATTTAAAATAAAATGACACGTAGGAAATTAAAATTAACTTAAATCATAGTTATAACCTATAAATTAATTAGTTCTTAAGATATAAATTTGTATATAGGTATAATGTTTGGCAAATGTTTGTACTATATATTAGGTCCTTACATATGAAATTGGCGTTTTGTTTGGGAGGAACATAAAGTTGATTTTTTTTAATATAATATATTTATTTAATCAAAGTATGTACCATTGCTATCTATGCACTTTTGCCATCTCATAGGTAGTTCATCGATCCCTTTACTAAAAAAACCATTCGGACGGGAATCAATAAAATCTTTGAAGTCGGTTTGGACTGCCCCATCGGAGTTGAATTTTTTCCCTTGCAAGAAGTTATCCAAATTTCGAAAAAAATAGTAATCTGTTGGGGCAAGGTCCGGAGAGTACGGTGGATGTCTTAGACATTCCAATTGAAGCTCTTCTAATTTGGTAGCCGTCTGTTGTGCAGTGTGTGGTCTAGCGTTATCATGAAGCAGCAGTGGCCTAGAGCGATTAACCAGCCTCGGTTGTTTAGCAGCTAGCTTTTCCATCATGGTTTGCAGTTGCTGACAATAGACATCTGCCGTAATCGTCTGGCCAGATTTAAGAAAGCTGTAGTGAACGACACCAGCACTAGTCCACCAAACGCTCACAAGTAACTTTTTTGGAGTCAATTTTCGCTTGGAGCATGGTTTGGCTGGTTCGGCAGGGTTCAGCCATTGCGATGAGCGCTTCCGATTATCATACAGGATCCACTTTTCATCACAGGTAATGATTCGATTCAAAATCCCTTCATTATTGTGCCGGTTGAGTAATGCAACGCAGCAGTCAACGCGCGTTTGTTGATTTGCTTCACTCAATTCGTGAGGTACCCACCTTTCAAGCTTTTTCACCTTCCCAATTTGCTTCAAGTGGATTAAAACAGTTTTATCACTAACACCGCAGCCTGCAGCTAACTCGGACGTGGTTTGCGATGGATCCGCTTCCACAATAGCCTTCAATTCTTCATTATCAACTTTGGTCTCCGGCCGTCCACGGGGCATGTTCTGCAGGTCGAAATTTCCAGAACGAAAACGTTGGAACCAAAAACGCACTGTGTTTTCTTTTGCGGCACCGTCGCCATACACATCATTAATCCTTCGAGCCGTTTCTGCAGCACTGGTGCCACGGTGGAACTCGTACTCGTAAATAACGCGATATTTCAAGTTTTCCATTTTGTAAACTGAGTGACGCAAAGAAAAAAAACAATTGAGGAAAAAACAAATGAATTATAATTTTCGAAACACAAATACTTGAGTAAATAGCTGTATAAATTTGAATTTGGAATTCCTAACCAAAGAGAAGATATTTGAGATCAAAGTTGCCAGTACGGCAAAACGCCAATTTCATATGTAAGGACCTAATATTACTTTGTTAAATAAAAAAATATAAAACAATCAAATTAAATGAAAAACAAACTTCAAAAAAATATAAAATCTCGAAATATTTCAAAAACATACCATGAATCATGAATACAAGTCCTTTAAAAAACGAAAAACGTAACCCAACGAATTCCTCTTCCGGATTTATCATTCAAAAGAACCGTTCATTTGCAGAAAGGCCCGCTCTGCCTGGCAGAGGATGATTGGACATGGACATGCAAAAAAGGTCCATTTATCTTGCAAAAAGGGCCTGAGCGATACGGGCGCTGTGTATGGAGTTATACAATAATACCATCCGGTGTGAAATGGCTATTTTATGCATAAGTGTCCAATTGGGATATGGACACAATGGACAAATACGTATTTTCCTCGCTGAAGATTTATGGTCCAGACGGGTGTTATAAATCGACATTATTTTCCTTGCTGACTTGTAAGGGTAATGTGTGTACAGTTTCAGGAAGCATTTGAAGACCATTCAAAAGTCTTTTCGGAATTTATGAAACAATATGCCGAATTTGTTACATATCGGAAAGTCTATGGTGACTTCTTTGTTGTTCATCTACCCTTCGTAAGTTATCTTTGGTTTTTTTATTAAATACATAAGTAGTCATCATCGTTGCTGGGCCTCGTAGTCGAAGACTCCCTCCCCATTTCAACGTGAATCTCAAGCTGCTCTTCCACGTTGATCATGTGATCTTTTGTGAGAGAACAGCATCATCCTCGACGCGCACTTCCTCCCGAAGACATCATAGACATGTACTAGTAGATCCTGCTGAAACTGTTACCAGGTAACGCTGACCCATGTTCACAGCATGCTGACTGTTTCTCATACGTTGAACTCTCACTGTTGAAGTGTCATCTCACTGTTGAAGTGAAATCAGCTCGAGAACAGACACCTTTCCTCCAGTTTCCACGATCTTCAGTCGCCTGTTTTCCTGGTCATCAGGCGTCCCGCACAAAGTCATGAAATCTCGCAAAATACATAAGCATATAATGGCCGCATTTCCTATATTTACGCTTTTCGATGTTTCATATATGCACATGGGTGCAGTTATTGATATATTGTCATACGTCAATTCATGGCAAAGCTCCATAAAAAATAAGAAATTTATCAAATAGGTGTACATACATACAGATCACTATGCCGTGTCCTTTGCAGGGTATGGAGAGACAACAAATCTCAAAACGTTGGTATCTAAGCACACAACTTTCACCTCCTCCACATACATACATGTCGTCATTCACAATCTTCTATTATTCATACTTCTCACTTTACTTTCTTGCAAAATCTGGTCCATTTGGTTTAGCCACGTTTTCCTCGGTCTACCTCTTTCACGCACACCTTGCGCTTCTGATAGGTTAAATTATCGTTATCAAGTCATGGAGGATCTCACTCAAGTTAGCCGTAATAATTTTCCTAGAACACCTACACATTTATTTAACTGTGCAGGTTATTTTGGCTTAATATACAGGATGAGTTAAAAGTTTCTCTATTTAAAATAAAATTGTTTTGATTTTTTCTAATTTTCATTTTTTATTTACCAGATATATCTTTGGGAATTTAAGTCATGTAGCTGTACACGACTGCAGAACACACCAAAATCGTTATCATGGCTCTGCAAAATAATTGATCTATTATTAACACGTAGAAAGTATTTCGGACATTTTATGGCGTTAGAACTGCCCCATCAGCACCAATAATATTTATGCATTATTGAAAAAGTTTGAATAGAACAAATCAGTTAGAGAAAAACCACTGCACTCCGCTCGAGTAGCTGTTTGGTGTGGCATTACGGGCACAAAGATCTACAGACCTTACTTCTTTAAAAATGAGGATGATGTGACTCGAACAGTCAATGGGGAACGATATAGGGCAACGCTTCAGATTTTTTTAAATGCCACAGCTAATGGAAGAAGACGTCAATAACATCTGTTTTCAACAGGATAGCGCAACAGCCCACACAACGAAAGAAACAATTCAAATTTTGAAACAACACTTTCCAAATAGATTAATATCGAAAAACGGCGATTAAAGATGGCCACTTCGTTTACGATATTTGAGTGCACCAGACTTCTTCCTGTGGGGCTTCCTAGATGCAAAACTGAACGTCAATAAGCCACAAAATTTAAGCCACAAAAAGCCACAGAAAGCGAAAGTTGCCGAAATATCACAGAAATCACTAAGAAAGATAACGGAAAACTTCATGAAAAGAGAGTACTTGATATAATTTTTCGAGGATAATGCGAAAAAATGGCAAATAATAAACTATTATTTCCAACATTTTTTTTATTTATTTATTACATTTCGTTCATAAGTTATACCAAAAGGAAGCTTTTGAGGGACTTTTGTCACAACCTGTATCCCGAACTTCTTCAAGTTAACCCTGAAATATAAGTATTTGCTTCGTATGGCATCCCTTAACATATGCGAATCAGTGGTGTGGCTATTTTAAAATGCGGGAGAAAGTATTGTCATCGACCCCAATAATCCATCCTTTAGATTCAGAACTACTAAAGCAAGCAAAGAATTCATAGTTCACCATCGTATATCATAACATATATCGCAAATATGACTGCATGTGGACAGGCAAAAACACACGCACAATCTAACATGAACCAGTATTATCATATAAAACAACCCTTTAACCAGAATGACAAGCGCAACTAGGCCGCGGAAGTTGTTGAAAGGTCGGTAAACAATAAAGTGCAGGATTTAGAACATTTCAGGACAGCGCATAATATTGTGAAGAGATTGCTGTATTCGGAGTTTTTTTTCATCCCTTCCACATATCCGAATTGGTCATTCAAAAATGTTGAAAAGAGTGGTCGAGAGACAATATTATCTTTGGCCCCAATACTCGAACCGTTGTGTTTGAAACCACTGAAGTAGACATGGAACTGGAGTTTCGTCGTCGTTAAGGTTGGCAATGCTACCCTGCATGTGAAGAGGCAACAATACACGCAGGTTTATCAAGTCTAGCGCATTACCAAACGAGCTCATTTACAAGAGGAGGGTACTTTTTCAGTTTTTTATTTCGAATACAATCGGAAATCGAACCCAAAAATCCCCGGGTGAAAATCAGGTATCAAACCCAAATCACCCGTGTCAAAGACAAACCTGTTATCAACAAATTCAAGATAACGTAATTAATATATGTAAATTTTAAACATATTAGGTCCTTACATATGAAATTGGCGTTTTGCCGTACTGGCAACTTTGATCTCAAATATCTTCTCTTTGGTTAGGAATTCCAAATTCAAATTTATACAGCTATTTACTCAAGTATTTGTGTTTCGAAAATTATAATTCATTTGTTTTTTCCTCAATTGTTTTTTTTTCTTTGCGTCACTCAGTTTACAAAATGGAAAACTTGAAATATCGCGTTATTTACGAGTACGAGTTCCACCGTGGCACCAGTGCTGCAGAAACGGCTCGAAGGATTAATGATGTGTATGGCGACAGTGCCGCAAAGGAAAACACAGTGCGGTTTTGGTTCCAACGTTTTCGTTCAGGAAATTTCGACCTGCAGAACAAGCCCCGTGGAGAAAGTTGATAATGAAGAATTGAAGGCTATTGTGGAAGCGGATCCATCGCAAACCACGTCCGAGTTAGCTGCAGGCTGCGGTGTTAGTGATAAAACTGTTTAAATCCACTTGAAGCAAATTGGGAAGGTGAAAAAGCTTGAAAGGTGGGTACCTCACGAATTGAGTGAAGCAAATCAACAAACGCGCGTTGACTGCTGCGTTGCATTACTCAACCGGCACAATAATGAAGGGATTTTGAATCGAATCATTACCTGTGATGAAAAGTGGATCCTGTATGATAATCGGAAGCGCTCATCGCAATGGCTGAACCCTGCCGAACCAGCCAAACCATGCCCCAAGCGAAAATTGACTCCAAAAAAGTTACTTATGAGCGTTTGGTGGACTAGTGCTGGTGTCGTTCACTACAGCTTTCTTAAATCTGGCCAGACGATTACGGCAGATGTCTATTGTCAGCAACTGCAAACCATGATGGAAAAGCTAGCTGCTAAACAACCGAGGCTGGTTAATCGCTCTAGGCCACTGCTGCTTCATGATAACGCTAGACCACACACTGCACAACAGACGGCTACCAAATTAGAAGAGCTTCAATTGGAATGTCTAAGACATCCACCGTACTCTCCGGACCTTGCCCCAACAGATTACTATTTTTTTCGAAATTTGGATAACTTCTTGCAAGGGAAAAAATTCAACTCCGATGGGGCAGTCCAAACCGACTTCAAAGGTTTTATTGATTCCCGTCCGAATGGTTTTTTTAGTAAAGGGATCGATGAACTACCTATGAGATGGCAAAAGTGCATAGATAGCAATGGTACATACTTTGATTAAATAAATATATTATATTAAAAAAAATCAACTCTATGTTCCTCCCAAACAAAACGCCAATTTCATATGTAAGGACCTAATATAAGTAAAATTTGAAATTCCAATGCTTCAATGTTCCAATTAAAATAAAAACAAATACATACTACAAATATGTGGAAAATGGTTCCAATAGAACAAATTAATTATTTCCTCCAATTATAGCGATAGCCTTGTTCCGTATCCCACAAAACAAAACAAAATTGAATTTTGATATGAACAAATCAAGCGTTAAATTAATTTCCTTTTTTTAAATACGACTTGATATAAATTGATTCAACATTTAATGCAACGAAAAAAATATGCGATCGAAATAATTTATTATTTAAGAGGGTATATTATTAACGTTAATTATTGTTGAGTTTAGTTGGTAAGGCGTTCGTCTTCCATCCGGGGTTTTGGATTCGATTCCTGATACATACGTATAATTACGTCATTGCGCTGTCGAGGTAGAAAAAGAGGACAGAGCTACAAACCTTTTAACATTTCCCTTTTTCAAAATACCATTCACTTGACCCATCCATACTTTCCTTAGTTTTCCTCTAGCACACCCTTCACTCACATTTGCATTGTATATTTTTTTGTTAGTATATCTTCATTAATTCGTTCTACATGCCCAACCCATCTCAGACATATCTTCTACATCTCACTCAACACATCAGTCTTAAGTTCACATTCATCCATAATCATTCCGTATTCTGTCACAAATTGTCTCTTCATGTATTTTTCTTAAAATACGCATTTCTGCAGCGTTCGTTTGGTTTATTTCAGTATTTTCTACGTCCATGTTTTACTCCCATACTACATGTTTAATATTAGTTTGGTAAATTGTAAACAGAGTTAATTAGTTATAATATTAGAATTTCTATCGTTTTATACGTCGAAATTATTTAAGAATGTTCTTATTTTTCCTAATTGATAATCAGTCTTAAAGAATTTACGGTAGCAAAAAATTTAAGGATCCAATCTGGCAAAAGAGTTCGTATGGTAACAATTCTCGCACGCCGTAAACTTGTACAAGTATCGATTTTCCACATATAGCAGTTTTTCTTTCACTTTCGATGACGCACTGCGAGCTACGTGCATACTCAAGTGGTTCTCACAAAGAAAATAAGACAATCCTACCTCCTGGTCACGCTAATGTGAATTGCAACATTATTAGATATAAGAGTAAAAGATCACCCTAAATGCACGTTTCTTCAAATTTAACATATCTCAATCAGTGTGAACTTAAATATCCTCTTCCATTAATCCATATATCATATTTTTTTATTTTCAAAACACTATTCAAAATGAATTGGTTTGAGCATATGTTTCGAATACCAGATGAACGTTGCCGGCTCTAGGAGAAATAAACTAGGCGCCATGTGGACATCCTACGCATAACACGGAGAAAGCAGATCGACACACGGTATCAAAATGGGTTAGAGACCTACAATGAATGACTTTCTGTAGGATATCAAAATACAAATATGACAAAAAAAATACCTATACACTTTTATAAAAGAAAACGGTTCAATTATTTTACTCACCATTTAAATTTTCATTACCAAACCTCAAGTATGAAAAACGTATGCAATCATCTGAAACAAAAAATATTTATTAACATAGTGGAAAAAAGCGTTTATTTGTTTTATTTATTTAACACTTTTATTGCAAATACAATCAGGCGGGCTTATTGCCAGGCGGCAATCTCTTCCAACCAACCAGACAAAGTAAATGAAGCAAGTTACGTGGTCGCATAAATCATTCAAATGACTATCCATTCCCACGAAATCCATAAACATATACGAGAGCACATGTCCACGAGCCCCACAAAGACGGGCAATCACCCGAACATTATTTTTCATATTAAGTGAGATACCATCAATGAAAAGGAAAGGAAGGGATGGTGGAGAGGAAAGGAAAAGAAAAATCAGGAATGAAACACGTTATTTTACTGACTAGAAGTTAAGAGTTTTTTCAGTCGCTTCTTAAAGTATGCCAAGGACGGAGCAAGTCTTATATTGGTTTGTAACTGATTCCAGAGTCTCACTGCATGGACAGTAAAGGACGACGTAAAGAAAGAGGAGCGGTGACCCGAAAAGGCAAATAAACAATCTCTGTTTGAGCGTAGCGCTAATCCATGATTGGAAAAACGCTGAAAATTTTCGGCGAGATAAGAGGAGGCGGCGGGACAGTTAAGGATATTGTACAATAGCGACAGTATGTGAATTTGGCAATTCAACCAGTTCAATGCCTTCTGGTATGTAGTTATATGATCGTACTTTCGTAGGTTGAAAATGAATCTTAGACACACATTTTGAAGACGCTGTAATTTGTCCAGCTGTTCCTCTGTAACATCCAAGTAACATAGTCCAGAATCGGAAAGAGCAGAGATTGTACGAGTAAAATTTTGGTTTAAGTTGGTAGGAATCTTTGGTTTTACGAGTAGTTGGTAGAACACTTTAAGGGAATGAAGGCTAAAGAAGATCCTTCGGCTTACCTCATTTATTTGATCTCGCCATGAGAGTAGTTTAAAACGTTTGAAACAGACAATTAAAATACACGTATATTTTTAATACGTGAATTGAAAAATACGAGTATATACGAAGTTGGGATAAAAAAATACGTCGATCGATTACGGTAAACGTAGAAATGTCTCTGGGCATTTTTCGTATCGCTATGTTAGCAGTTAAGCTCAAATATATGACATTTTTCAAATAATTACGATTTATGATATGGACTCGGTGAGATTCTTGTACCTTAACTGGATCGAAATATAAGCCAAGTAATATAACTTTAATAAACTAAAATACTTCATGGTTTATAAACACAAAACTGTCAACACCTATTCCACTCGTCCTATTCCCCGTGCAATTCCCAATTTTATTCCTACAATATATTCTTTGCGATTTATCTTTTATTTAAAATTTTATAACTTGATTGATTTAATAAGTTTCAGATACTGTCATGGGTACCTATAATAATTATGAAACGAACGCTAGTTGATGGAAAGATAATTCTTTTAAGCAATAAATCCACCAGCTGTATTTACACAGTGTTAGATAAAATAACCTTTTTATTGCTTTTTCTAAAACCGTAGTGTAATGTGCGAAACTTCATTAGATTTATATAAGCGTATAATAAATCAAAATCTCAATAACGAATTTATTACGTACTAAACTTTTTTATGCAAATTTAATTTGAAAACTTTATGTCCATATTTCGAGGAAGCAGAAATATTGGGTCACGAATTTGTTGTGGATCAAATAAAATTTAGATGTGAATATGTTAAAATCAGACGAGTGGATTAATCAGAAATTTATTCGAGTGGGTTTTTTTTTTTGGACAGGTGATATATTAATCACGTCAATATTTAAAACCATCTATCTATACAGAAATATTCATTAGAAAAGAGAATAATCTTCGATTTTTTGTCAAAATATAAAAAATTAAATCAAGACGCAGTCATAATACCTGCAAAATGATTGTTAAGTAGATCATACTTCAAATAGCCATATTATTATTATTTATGGTATGATCTACAGGACGGTTAAGAAAACAAACTCCCCTAAAGAACGTTCAAA
Organism: Odontocerum albicorne; assembly: GCA_949825065.1. NCBI lineage: Eukaryota > Metazoa > Arthropoda > Insecta > Trichoptera > Odontoceridae > Odontocerum > Odontocerum albicorne. The sequence goes on along the minus strand of OX463840.1, from coordinate 14,180,128 downwards.
TCGGGAATCAAACTGACTGATATTGAACCAGTTAGAACAGAATTCAGTATTGTTTGTGCTCCCCTGATGATGAGGTGAAAGCCTTGAAACCGGTAGTGTTATACCGTTACAAAAAAATGGAATAAACAGTGTTTTATAAAACAAATTACAATGTCTTTTCTATTATGTCTGGTGGTTGATTTAAAATAACTAAGCAATCATTATAGCTACTTGAAAATAGTATACTATATATGAAATACAGCAAGAATACAAACGATTTAAACCGAAACGATTCGAATCCGAAATTATTTCTGTAGCGTCTAGAACAAACCAGCTGTTAATAACGGCGCCCGTCCGGCAGAAACGGTTGCCGTTTTAAGGAAGAACGAAAACCGTCAGACATTTTATACTTGAAAAAACACGGTCTTATCTTAAATTTACACCAGCTGAAGAATTATCCTGTTAAGTGAGGTAATTAATATACGCTATAATAATCCTTTTACTTCCCCTTCAATGACAGCTGTAGCTTATTTTTTATTACGACTTCCTCTCTTGAGATGTTCGCTTTCTTATAAAATTATTATAAAGTCGTATGGTATCTCTCTGCATATATGAATAGGTAATACGAACATGTTAAAGAGCGTGGCCAAACGAAAATATTGTCTTCGGCCCCAATAATTGAGTCTTCGGTTAAGAACCACTGGAGTAGGCAAGTAACAAACAATGTGCCAACGTACGTAATCGAAACACAACCACAAGTAGACAGACAACAACACTCGTACACGTTTATCGCGTGTTAGTACTCTTACCAGGCAAACTTTAAAACCAGACTGGCTCCATTTTTTTATACTATCGGGAATCGAATCCCTAGAAGGAAGCCAAGCGTCTTAGGTGATCTTTCCTTTCAACTATTTTATTACAGATGTTGTTGACTACCAGCATTATTTTCACATCTTTGGAAGGAACCCAGAGTTACGGTTACCACATAGTTTTCCACGCGTTTTCGTGTGATATCCATCCTTTTCACGTGACCTTGATACCTTTTGCGATTTCTTGTCAACGATACAGCACCTTCTTTCCAAATATTTTATGGAAAGCAAAAGTTATTAGAAATAACGGATTATTAAAAACTTGCGTGAAAAATAGACAGGCTAGTAAACATTAACTATCGACATTACCTAAATTTTCTAGCACCAATCCTTGTTCTAGAAGTTAATTCCAAGTAGAGATCGAAGACCGCTGGTAACTCAAGTTAACGGATGCTAATATCTGGCTAACGAACAACCGTTTGCTCTATTTTATTTGGAAATTCGCGGCAAGTCTAACTACGGTCGTTAGTTATTCGTTTACTTTATACCAATCGGTAACTGAAAATGGAAAAAATTAAAATGGAATATTACCTAAGAATATTCAAGTTTGACAGGTTTCACATAAATATGAAGAGAGGAAATTCTAAGAGGTCCGCTACGGTAGTCGTTATTTGGAGATACCCTTCTCGTAAATTCTAATATGAAAAAAGTCAATAAACAAATTTTATGCGGGCACTCTCCCAATATAAACTATCAGTTGATACGAGCGTGTAAATTTAATGTACTATATATAATTTTTTCTCTCCAAGGAGCGACCTTCAATAAAAAATATAGAAGGTTTACGTAATATTTCATTCAAAATGAAGAAACTGCGCATATTAGTATGTAGCCTATCTTGTTATATAAACCATATATAAAACTATTGATGCGTTCAAAAGAATGAAAACTAATTTGAATTCATAAAGATTATATAAGAAATTTCGAGCTCGAAAATGAGTTGGGATGAACATACGCTTTGAATGCCAGATATACAATTACAGATTACATAAAACTGTTAAAAATCTAGGAGTGCTAATAGATAACACTCTCTCATGGCGAGATCAAATAAATGAGGTAAGCCGAAGGATCTTCTTCAGCCTTCATTCCCTTAAAGTGTTGCAAAGATTTCTACCAACTAAAACCAAAATTTTACTCGTACAATCTCTGCTCTTTCCGATTCTGGACTATGCGGACGTATGTTACTTGGATGTTACAGAGGAACAGCTGGACAAATTACAGCGTCTTCAAAATGTGTGCCTAAGATTTATTTTCAACCTACGAAAGTACGATCATATAACTTCATACCAGAAGGCATTGAACTGGTTGAATGTTAGAAATAGACGCCAAATTCACATACTGTCTCTATTGTATAATATCCTTAACTGTCCCGCCGCACCCTCTTATCTCGCCGAAAATTTTCAGCGTCTTTCCAATCATGGATTAGCGCTACGCTCAAACAGAGATTGTTTATTGGCCTTTCCAGTTCACCGCTCTTCTTTTTTCACGTCGTCCTTTACTGTCCATGCAGTGAGACTCTGGAATCAGTTACAAACCAATATAAGACTCGCTCCGTCCTTGGCATGCTTTAAGAAGCGACTGAAAAAACTCTTAATTTCTAGTCAGTAAAATAACGTGTTTCATTCCTGATTTTTCTTTTCCTTTCCTCTCCACCATCCTTTCCTTTCCTTTTGATTGATGATATCTCACTTTATATGAAAAATAGTGTTCGGGTGATTGTCCGTCTTTGTGGGGTTTGTGGGCATGTTCTCACGTATATGTTTATGGATTTCGTGGGGATGGATAGTCATTTGAATGATTTATGCGACCACGTAACTTGCTTCATTTACTTTTGTCTGGTTGGTTGGAAGAGATTGCCGCCTGGCAATAAGCCCGCCAGATTGTATTGCAATAAAAGTGTTAAATAAAATAAGGTTTTCCGTGGGTCACTCTGGCCAAACATGAAAAAAAGGATGTATGAAAAAAAGGATGTATGAAAATAGGTAAAGCCTTCATGGAACCACATAACTGAATTGCTATATTGCTAGACTTGATGACAAGGCATTGTATGAGAGATTGAGCAAAACCCTTTCTAGTATTAGGGAATACAGATGAAGATTTACAGCAGCTGATATTTATTAATTAATTTAATAACAAACATATTGTTTATAAGGATATTGGGAGATTACTTAGTAATCTCCCAATATCCTTGAAGCGAATGGTCTACAACCAGTGTATTCTCCCAGTACTTACGTATGGCTGCGAGACATGGACGCTCACAGTAAAGAACACACAAAAGCTCCAGACCGCACAAAGGGGCATGGAGAGATGCATGTTGGGATATTCTAAAAGAGAGCGTCAATTAAACACCTGGATTCACAACAAAACAAAGGTAGAAGACGTTATAAAGGTGTGCAAAATAATGAAGTGGCAATGGGCAGGACACATAGCCAGAATGTCAGAGTCCCGATGGACATCCGAAATAATCCAATGGTACCCAAGAGGCATAAAGACGCCCAGAAGAAGACCGAAGGTACGCTGGATATATGAAATCAGGAAGCATGGCAGCATCACATGGCATCAACGAGCAAAAAACCGAACTATTTGGAATCAACTTGGGGAGACCTTCATCCAGCAGTGGATCGACCCTGGTTGACAATGATGATGATGATATTGTCTATAAACAAATTTATACCAGTTGTCTTACTAAGTCTGTTCCAATACCACTTACTTACACATTTTTAAACAATTTTAACCCTAGATGCAGTAAAAATTAAATAAAAGTCAAAGTGTTATGCGTGAGACCTAAATATAAATAGCGAACTTGAGAAGTTTACAATATTTTCATAGAAATCATTAAAACACTATTTCATTGCTATAGAAGACATTACTAACTAATTTTAAAACACACTTTCTCTATTTTTCACATGAACTTATCTCATTATCATTATGCTTCTAAATTGGAGAGTTGCTTTTCTAGTTTGGAAAACATATATACTCGTATTATCCATTAATAAAAAACTGAAATAAAATTTTCTAATAATTTGTAATGAACAAAAAAAACTACGGTGAGATTAACCCGTAACAGGGATACAAAAATCCAATAAATATACTCTAACACTCGTATTTAAAAAAATCGCGAGGAAAAATCGAATTCGTGTCCCTTAAGGATAATTTTACTTTTAACTCGTATACTTATCGGAGAAAAGAAAGACTCATGCTGATAGCACTCTCAATAAGTGAAAAAATAAACGACAGTTATATTAAAAAATAATTAACTATTGGTAAATGGGAGTTTGATAAAAATAAAACACCATAGATTGTTAAAAAGGAGGATTATATGAGTTATTGAAATGAGTCGACAATGAAAAATTAGAACAAGTTGAAGAATTTAGATATTTGGAGAGTACGTTTTCTTAAGAGATGATAAGATAGACAAAGAAATTGAAAGGCGTGCTGCTGGGAACAAGGTCAACGGCAGACTTAGCAGTGTCTTTATCAATAAATTAATCGAAATATATTCATCAAGTCCTAGTGCCAAACTTGATGGCATGGCATGCGTAGAATATCGAGTATTATAATGTTTGATAGGGTAAGAGAAGATTGTATCATATAAAGGATAACTGTACGATAGATGTCATAAGTAGACTTAAGAAAGAAATCTTGAGAAATTTGACGACAATAAGTTAATGAGTGGCCGAAAATCCACGAAACAAAGATGTATATAATTAATAAAGAACGAGAAACAGGTGGATCAAAGAAAGAGTGAGAGGAAATAATTGGAATAAATAAAATAGGAAAATATTTGAATATGCGAAACAGAAGAGCATGTGTGACGAGATGTATTGTGAACAACGAGATAAAAGTTGTGTGCATGAAAGAAAAACACGGAAATCTGCCCTCTCTCTCTCTCTCTCTCTCTTCCGCAAAAGGATCACGGCGTCATAGTATATATGTACGATTCCTTATTATTAAATTTATTCTACAACATCCAACTATAGAAAACTTAGAAACAATTCGATAGAGTGAAAATCGGGTAAGTTGTTCTCTTTTTGTCGATTGATGGAAATGGTGACGAGATTATTGGAATCGAAACACAACGACCATAAATTTCTGAAAAAAAAACGGTCCTTGATTCAACATTTCAGGAAATTTTGCAGTATAAAGTCCCAGATAGAGAGAAATTTTATTTTTTACAGATTCAATCGGAAACGTTGGAGTAATTTCGTTCAACAAATAAAATTATACTAAATGCTTGTTAAAAGAAGTTAATTATTTTATAAAAAAAATATTTCTGAAATAAATTTAATAATGACAATAAAAAGACAATTTACTAAATGCCACGCCGTTTATAGAATACGCTCTTTTCAAAGGCGCCATATCTCAGTTCACTTGGACTCGAGTTCACTATAATTGGCATATTAAAAATAATACGTCGAGTGTAAGGGTATAAAGGTTAGGAGTTTAAGAATTATATGTTTTAAAAAAAACATGTTCCGTAAGAAAACCGCAAAAAAATTACCATGAGAAGACGAAAGTACAAAGAATTCTGTATAAAACTACCGATATGTGAGTAACACATTTCTAACAATTCATAAACAGTCAAATTATTTTTGATTAACTACGAATTGTTTGAACATGTTTGTCTTTTATATGCCAAAAAATATACGAGTACATTCAAATGTGACTTACTCTTGGTGACGTCGATATTTTCAGTATCTCAGCAATCTCGCGATTCGTAGAACCCTGGTTATTCTCGATCAATGCCTTGATTTGGTAGTCATCAGTGCCAGCCGATTACAGCCTTCCAGAGAGGACACCGCTTTGAGTGTTGTATTTGAAACACACGATCGATCACATAAACTAAGTATTTTTTTAGTTTTCCCACCATTTTTCCTTTGCGGTAGCAACATGGCCATCAAGCACATAAAAACAAAGTAGTTTGATCCATCTTCAAAATGAGGTCAAAAAAGGTCTAGTAATTTGAGTAAACAATTACTAAAAAACGTGTTTAAATATTACCCTTTATAATAATATAAATTCAGCCCGTTCGGAATGGAATTGGCAATGAAAATGTTGTCCCTACAACATACGTGAATATTCAAGAAATACGAAACTACGACGACAAAATATAACGATAAGCCCTATGGGGTAAATTTTGACAGACTCGCTACCCTTTTTAACAGCCCCTGCGTTTAGTATACATGACGATGCATTATATTTACGAGTATGCTTGTTTACGTTGACACAACAACAGTTCGAGGCTTTACACTTGACTGCAGATATGACGGTCCTTGACTGTATGACAGACCGTCACGCCCAGCCACATTACCCGTGACACCTGACCGCAGCGCAAAGTGCTCACTTAGGCGGTTAACCCAGTTTGATGTACGCACAGATTAGCGTGAATATTTGTCCCCTCTTATGAGAAACATACATCAACATATTTGAATGGCTTCTTAATAACTTAGTGTAACTAACTGTGTATATTCTAATTAATATAACTACGAAAATTTTAAGAATAATGTTGTTAACAAATAAACCAAAATATCTTGTAGTGTATTATCACTTTCGTTGTACACAGAACAACCTGGCGGGATTATTGCCATGTGACAATATATTCCAACCAACCATAAAGATGTTAAAAAGGCCTTAAGTGAAAACAAGATTGGAATCCTTTAAAAAATCTGGATTCCAACGGGAATCGAGACAAGTGCGAACATCATTGTTACTTAGATTTTGTAAACTGATTCATATCTTAAATCATCCAATATACTGAAAATGTTCGATTTATGCCATCAAATAGATATTGAAAAATGTTGAGTACTCGTTTATCGGTTGATAGAGATTAGCAACCAGAAGTTTCTTGAAGACCGCTGACATGGCTGGTAATTTCAAAAAGCTTTTTTTTTAGATATTCGAACTTTCGTAACTTACCAATGCAAGAGCTTCTGACCCATTAAAAAAAAGGAATGCAGAAAACTCTTTTACCATACAAAGCTTAGCTCGGCAATTGTAGATTAGATAAGTTTATGTCAATACGATTAAGAAACACGAATAATTAAATATTTTATAAAAGTTACTCAAATTTACACATCAAATATAATTAAATAAAACTATGGTCTATAATTGTTGACGATATATGTATGTGATTTGCGTAGGCTTTTTGAAAAATTAACAAAATATGCTAACGATCCTTGTGTTATAAAAAACAAAGCTTTCCTTATTTAGCAAAAAAACACGAGCCTATAGTATGTTCATTTCTACTCGGATTACGGAGCAAACGTGGGTTATATTATATTTAGATCTGAAACTGAGTGGGAAAAACTTAAGGCTTGAATTGTTGGGGCGATTCCTTAATAATTCAGCAAGAAGTAAAAGAAAAAAAAGATTTTAACTTTCTTGTTACACTATCTTTAATGTTTGTCACTATCCTTATCATTGTTCAATGAAGAAAATTAATTTCGGTTCCAATTTTTACCTAAAATCACCAAGCAGTAAACTTACACATTTATCTCTTTTTATATAATGTATCATATATTCAGCATCAATAATTGAAGACCATTTTTTGGGATTGAATGCCGCATATATTTAATTTTCCTGATAATTAATCATACGACATATTGTAATATGGCAATTGAATTGTCAAGTAGTAAAATTTTGATAACCTTAAAATGAAACTTTAAAAGAAACATATTTCATTAAATATTCAATAGGAAGAAAAAGCAACGACTCCTGCGTGTTTCATGGACTGCCAGAACAATCATTCGATCAATTATTGAATAGATCGGGGTTGATATGCGTCTCTCTGTGATGTGTTAGAATAATCTTACGATACTTTTGACACAAATTATTTTAAGATTCTTCATTGGATTGAATTGACCGCATAAGGCGGGATGGTGTCGACAGCCTAATGCGGTCAATTCCATCCAATGAAGTGATGAAGTAAAAAATCATCGAAGCGTTCATTTCAAGAGGTACTATACCGGGCAAGAGATTGCCTATGTTGAAAAAGGATTGGCGAGTATGTTGATCACGTTACTCAGAATTCAGGGAACGCCCAGAAAAAATAATACTAATCAAACGAAAAGTTGCGAAATTAAATAGGATAAGAAATGAAAAACAGTAAAAAAAAATCGGGAAAAAGACGCTATGTCGCTGACGGGAGATTAAATATTTTTGAAAAGTTAATTTTTGAAGCACACGAACAATGCGATTCTAATATAAGTTGGTAGCGTATTCTAGTGCCTGAAAGCATGAAACAAAGAAAATGAAGAAAATGCTGAACTGGAAAATCGGCAATCGCTGCTTCAATGGAAGGCGATTGGAGACAAACTCGACATAAATGATGAAATATGAACGGGCGACGAAACAGTTAAGTGTCCGACGAGATACTCTACTCGTTTTTTTTACAATTTTATTTGTTTTATGATAAATTGCGATCGTTCTTTCTAGGCGAGTATGTATTATTAATAAATAGTTTATAGTCGTTGAAGATTCTTCTTCCCTAACATAAGTAGTTACGGAATTTATTATATTGAAGAGTTTTTAGTTTGCACAGCATTGATAAATAGAAATAGACTTTTATGGTCTGATTTATTCTGATTGAAATATAAATATAATATTATACTCACCAATGAAATAAAGAATATGAAAGTATGGAACAAATAATGCTATTTAGAACACGAAAATTTTGTATTCAAAGTTTCTTTGATTTATTGATGCAAAAATACAATTGATATTGAAATAAATACTAAAAATGGATACATAATATTATAACTGCAAGATAAAAAAAGCAAGATTAATTCATTTTGAGGGAAAGGGAAAAAATAACAATTTGAAGATATTCTGTTCAGGCGTTAGAAAATAAATATTTTGCGAGATCTAAGTCGGAATATAGATAGCCTAGACAGCCATAAATTTCCTGTAGGGGACTTGGAAAGATTGAGGAAAACATCGAAAAGCCAAAATTCGATCGGTCCAAACCCTCGATTTTTCTATTTTCGTTTATAGTGCACCCTGAATGCTCAGGCTCACGATAGAAAGAAGACCAATCAAAGGAAGCATCAGCGTACAATCTCCAAGAGGGGTTGCTTAAAGCTAAAATCACTTACACAAAAGAATCGTGGAAGAACACGGTGTATTACGAGTATATTGTATTAAATTTACGTCGTATACACTAAAATTTGGTGAGTTTATTGCCATGAAGCAATATCTTTCAATCAACTATGATAAAAAGGTGTTAAACAAGCCTGAAGTAAAAAACCGACTGGAACCCTTTTAAAAAAGCTGGATACCAATAGTCATCGAACTCCCAGGGCTGGACGTCAGGCTTCTTATAAAGTAGTCCACGAAGGTATTCACGATCTTCAATATTTACGAAACGAGTTAAATGAAGAGGCGATTATAAAATTAATATGTGTTATTCTTGGCTAAAATGTGTTTTCATCAACAGATTTACATTTTATTTTGCAACGTATAGTATTTTGTAATCTTAACCCGTATAAGATGAATACAAATAAACGATAAGAGATTAAAAAAGACAAAGTTTAAAACTACTAAAGCAATCTAAAAAGTTCAAATTAAACAAGTACAAATAATTACTGGGGACCCATTTAAGTTTATTTGTAATGTTAGAGACTATATATTTGTCTTTGATTCCAACGAATTTCTCCAAGTTTGGGCGTACAGTGCTTTTCCCATTATCGCACACCCCCTCATAAATTGATCCCATCCTCGACACCCTCATTATAGTTTATTTAGTGCTTATTTGCGTGTTCAAGATTAAAAGTACATTTTCGCAGAAAAACAAGATGCCGCCCCAAATTTAATATCCCGTGTTAACATAAAATATGGTGGTTAAAATGAAATTTATTTACAAAATATAATAAAACGACACGTAATAGGGTGGAAAAAATTGGAATAGAAATACACTGCAGAAGGTTAAGATAACGATAGCGAAACATCAAATATGCACAAATGTATTGTGGAGAGGAAATAAATCATTTAAATTATTAATGTACGAGTAAATTATTGTATTTAAACGCATGCCCGTACTTACAATACACATTTTCAACAACCGTGAAAACATTGCGAAGAGAAAGCAAATTTTTAAAATATTGTACATGGGTACTAAATTATTGTATTTAAACGCATGCCCGTACTTACAATACACATTTTCAACAACCGTGAAAACATTGCGAAGAGAAAGCAAATTTTTAAAATATTGTACATGGGTACTGTACATGTCGGTCATACAGAAATATATTTTTATTTTCATCATCTTTTCAAGACGAGGCATTTAGCGCAAAGTATTTTCGGTTACTGAAAATGTTAGATATATCAGGAAAAGGAAAAAATAAGTAAAAAATCTGACGAAGACGAAGGAAATCGACTTCTCGTTTTTTAGCATGTAGGAATATTTTGGTTTTATCAATAACCGAAATCTGATTAAAACCTGAAAAGCTCAAAATCGTATGCATATTAAGTGAAACGAATTGAAACTTACATGTATGTTAAGTGCTTTATATTTAAAAAACATAGTTTTGTAAGATTTATATGTATCAATGAAATATTCGTGTATGTACGATTGTTTTTTTTTTAATATTATGTAATCAAGCTCAATCGTTTGTGAAAAATACGATTTTTTTTATTTATTTCAGAGACATAAATTTTGCACGGATAAAACTTTAACTTCAAAAATTAGAATGGAAAATCTCAAACCTTTCAAAATAGATAAACATCACAGTTTTATAAAATACATCTAATAATTACGATAATTATTAAATATGCTCTTAATATATTATGTTAATAAAAGCTGCGTTTTCGATTTAACATTGACGAAACGAAATAAGACATTAGCAAACAGATTACCGATCTCATCAGAGTATAGATTGAATTTTCCCAATCAGACGTTGTAAAGCTAAGTCGATTATCTTAATGTGGATGAATTATAAACTTGGAGGGAATGAGGAAAGCTTCCAATCTCAGTACACGCCTCCGTATATCGCACTGAAACTCTCTCAGACCGGGATACAGGATCCGTTTAAAGGGTTCATTACCTAGCCAGATTGCCATCCATTAGATAAAGGCGAAGAGCTTGTTGAGCATAGTAATCGACATTTGCAAACAATGTTCAGACAACATAACAACGTAAGGAAGACATATATTTGATTCCTCATAATTAAGGCTGTCTATCGTAGATTGCTCTAGCTTTTACGTTTAACGATCAAATCAAACAAGCAATATGTACTCAAAAAAAAAAACAAAATATTTTTAACACAAGTATTTGATTAGTGTTATAAATAAAACTAAATCCAACTTGGTCTACTCGCCAATTTATAACATTGGCGAAAAAAACTACTGCCCACCATGAAAGTCGACAACGCCTCACATTTGCACTGTACGAGTATATTTACTTTGTTAGTCTTTTATTATTCATTCGTTACACGTGCCCAAACCAAGTGAGACTACCCTTCTTCATTTTACTCAGCACATCAGCCATTAATAAGTTCACACTCATCCCTAATAACTAATTCCGTATTATGTCATATATTGTTATCCATGTATTCTTTAAGTTGATGCATTTCTACAGCGGCTTTTTTCGTTTTTTTTTTTCAATCTTGTTCCACGTCCATGTTTCATTTCCGTTCATTAAAGAAGTTAATAAAATATTGAAGACTATCATCTTGCTAGATCTTAATACTGTCCGGTTCGAGAATATATGTGTTTTAGTGCCCCATTGACTTTGTTTCATATCGCTAGACGCCGTTCAATATTCCGCGCAATCCCTCGTGATTTTAAAAATATATACCTTTAAATTGATAGAACACACAGACAATTGATTAGTTGAAAGAAATCTTTGTATAGCAATAAATCCGTCATCATATGTACCATGTTTCATCATACACACAAAAGCATTAAATAAAAAAATTAAATGTATTTTTTACTCATGTGATCACCGCATAAAGAACCTCCGTGGCTTAATTGGTAAGACGCCTGTCGTACAACCCGAGAGTTGCGAGTTCGATTACCGTTGGTACCCAGATTTTACAAAAAGTTTTCAGTTTGGTCACTTAAGGTTTGATTAATTCTTTTTCTGGTTAGTTAGAAGAGATTGGCATATGGCAATGAACTTGCCGGTTGTTCGTTATACAATTAAAAAGCAATATAGTATAATACAAAATCAAAGTGCCAGATAAGACTTTCTTTGTGATTCGTCGTTCCTGACGCGTTTTTTTTTTATTTTCTTAACAAATGTTGACGAAGTTAATATGCAAGTAAGGCGAAGTTACTAAAAAGAAGCTGCCATCGATACATTATTGTATTTTTTACACTTACAAATCCTTTTTTTTAAACTTGAAGGTAGTTGTTATTTCATTTTTTCTATCTATAAATTAAATGCTTGAAATAAAAAATATATAGGTATTTATTACATATTGAGTTCATTTCTAATTTGCGATTGATTCCAAGTTAAATCTTCATTACCTATTAATTTCTTTTATATTATATTACTCATTTAAAAGCTAGTTTAAGTATCATTATAAACCATTAGGGCGAATTGGCTTACTGATTAGCGCTATATTAATTATCATTTTATAATAAGAATAATAAATTTAAGAAGAAAAAAATATTTGCCTAGCCTCTGAAAACTGAAATGAAAATAATTGAATTTCAAGAAGGCCAATTTCATTTTATCCAATCAGCAAAAACGATACCGGTGAGAGGTCAAACCGTTTCCAACTATACAAAACCATAACCTCATAAATAATTAAATGTTTTTGATCTATTTGGTTATCTTGAAATAAAATATCTTACCGATTTCCTGGAAATAGGTTAATTAAGTACTTTATTCATAAATGAACTAAAAAAAATTAATTAAGCCAAAAAAATGCAATTAAACGAAATTAATAATCATCAAACATACGATTACGTCTTTTCCTATCGGAGTAGGCAGAGTGCCATACTTTCCTAGCTCGACAATCCTTAACCTCTTCCATATCAATACATTTTCTTACACAAAAGCTCAAAATCCAGAGTGTGCCTCCTTTCAAGATCATTATTCACTCCCTTCTATCAGGCTTCTTCAATTGGGTCCTCCAGATATCCTGCGTTCTCTATAACTCCGTCCATCCATCGAAGTCTTAGTCTTCCAAGTGATGTACGGCCTTCAGGTCTGTTGTCCAAAGTATTCTTAGTTGGTCAGCCATAATCTATTTTTCCCATTTGCCCGCCTAGCGGAGTCGTCCAAGCTGAACAAATGTAGAGATGTTTTAGTTCTGGAAATGATCATCCAATTTCTAATTGATCGAATGTGCAACGATTAAACTTAAAGCACTAACCCGTGGAAATGGCCTCTTCCGCAGACTCCTTAATTCAAAGACATCCAGAGATATCTCGTTGACCCTTAAGTGTTCAACACTCGAACTCATAGTCTTCTATATACCAAACTATTAGAACAGAAAACTAAAATATAAATCGTGAGTAAAACAAGTCTACTATCTATAAGACCATTGGCACAGGAGACCAAGATATCAATCATGAATAAATTATTTCATCTACCAGACCATTGACATAGAAACCAAAATATAAACCAGGAATTAAAAAGTCTACTACTTCCAAAATATACCCACAGGCAATACTACCGTTAGTATTTGGGCACATATCAAAGTTATAATTACGATCTTATTACGACGCAGAATCATTCAACGGGACCTGTTTAGAAAAGCCCAAGGCATTTTAAAAACCCTATTTAATTGACTAAAATAATGAATCTAGTAAAGTATCAACCCAGAACTGATCGATTTGTTTAATATGAAAGCAAATTATTTTTTCCATAAATCAAGCGTTTAATTCAGAAAACGCACCACAATCAATGGCATAGTTCGTCTAAATGGTGCTTTAAAGTCTCCTGGTCTATTTTCGAAATGTTCTGTCCATCGTCACTCAGAAATTTAATTAATATGGGTAAACATATAAATAACCTCAGTGTTTCGCCCGAGCACAATGAGCGTCAGTTTGACAAGCGTGAGAGAAGCCGGAACAATTGTGAACTTTCCCTTGACTTCTAAATCCCTCGTGGAAACTTTTCCGTCTTTGCAACTTTCGCCAGTTTCTGGGACCTTTCCCTTTACTTCTTCGATCATTGTCGTTTGTTGCTTAATTACACGAACACCTTCCGTACTAGTTACTTTGCATATTTATTACTTTGATTTTAATTATTTAATTACTTGACACTTTCATGCAAATACATCTGGAGGAGTTATTGCTCTAAAGCTATTTCTTCCAATCAAACAGCTTTTGTTTCACAACTTTTAATTGCCTCCATGACACTGGTTTATAACAAAGTGTATAAAAGCAATATTTGAAAATAAAACTTACAAAAATCAAAGATAAATCACAAGTACGAGTAAAATAAGGATTAAGATTAGAATTGTATGGGAGTTAAGGAAGATGAGTATAGTTTGAGATAAATAATGCTTCTTTAGTTTATTCTTAAATATCAATAAATATGTAGCACATCTGATTGAGCCAAGAAGATCGTTATTAAAACGAACCAAGTGAATTGCAAAACATGATGTGTATGCGTTGGTAAACCAAGAATTCTGCTGTTACCAGATCAAAGGATCATTCCCCGCTCAGAAAGAAAAATAAAATGTTCACAAAGATACGGAGGACCACTTGGATTGTTAAACACTCCAGAGGGTTGACAGAACAAGAGATTTCTTCGCTATCTCATTTTAAGTAATTCTAGTCTGATATGATATTTGGATACATGATCATATTATTTAGATCATGACTTGTGAGTCCATAACAGATATAACAAAAATAAAACTAGTTTAAGAACTAATAAAATGAAAACCGCCAGATATATCGCAGACAAACCATTTAGAGATTGAGTTAGGAATTTCCGTATCTGAAAATATATAAAAAGACATTGTGAGATTTGGTAGACAACAAAGAAGACATACGGGGACACGTAGGATGGACGGATAGTGTAAAAACTCCCTACGTGACAATGCGTGAAATACACGATGGCAGTTGTTCCTCCAGGAAGACCTCCAAAAAGATAGAAGGATAGCTAAAAGTCGACATCTCAAGATAGACAGTTCTGATGATAATAGACCACAGGGTCTACTTAAGAGAAAGAATAAGACATTTAAACACGGTCATGGATACCAATAATAATTTTGAATAAAAAATGGGAGGGATTCCTTTGAAGCATGAATCTGCATGATGTACAAACACAAAAATATTCAAATGAAATAAATACTCGTACATTAATACATAAATAATTATGCCACGTTTCTTAACTGCACAGTTAAATACTTGATCAAATTTCGTTTAATATTTGTTTATTTTTCCCAATAATAAATATGAATAAAAACATGTGTTACACAAATATAACCGATGAAATAACATTTATCTTTATAAATAAACCATTAATTTGACCCGCTTGCCGGGATATCTCCTCTGATATGACCCGACGTTGTAAACGAACTTGACACGCTTGATCTATGGGAATTTTATTCAGTGCCAATAGTCACATTTCTCAAACAAACAAACAAAACGAAGTAAGTCGAGTATTCCTCTCTGATATTGCTGACTCAATTCATAGATAAACTAAATAAGAATCCCTTGCTGGAATTGCTGACAAATTCTCAATATTCCCTAATTTTGGTTCATAAATCAAACTTACAGAACGTGAGATGCGTTTGCCAAAATAGCCCAAATTCAGTTACGAAAGTTCCTTCTATTTCTAATACACTATAGGTACATTGAACTGCTTTTAACAGGCAACATTATGCTTAGCATATTTAATTTAATTATACAAATAAAACTGAGCGTTGTTCATCTGGAGAAAGCTTATGATCGATTAGTGAGAAAAAACTGTGAAAGAAATTGAATACGAAGTGCCTAGCAAATTAAAAGGTGATGTCGCATCTATGTCTATTATTTAGAACAGAACGTGCTCTAAAATTACTCAAGTTGTATCTGATTTGTTCAAAATAACTAAAGGTGTCAAACAATGATGCATTATATAACGTCCGTAAGAAATTCGAGAAAACCTCTAAAAAATTTGGTACGGCTAAATAAATCAAATTTTGAAAGAGGGAAGAGAGAAACCTCTTTATAATAGGACACAGAATCGTCAACTGATCATTGTAGATGATGGGTCAATGGGTTTAAATGGATGTCGAACTGATCCAACAAATCAAACTGAAAAAAAAATCGTGCCAATAGAATGCATGATGAGGCGTATGGACGAACAAGGGCGAAAGATTTGAATGAAATGGCAATATGTACTCTTTACCTACTCCAATAGGGATACGGAATAATGATGATGATAAAGAATATTAACATTTTACAAAACTG
The DNA here is from genome assembly GCA_949825065.1 of Odontocerum albicorne. Classification (NCBI taxonomy): domain Eukaryota; kingdom Metazoa; phylum Arthropoda; class Insecta; order Trichoptera; family Odontoceridae; genus Odontocerum; species Odontocerum albicorne. Next base: position 14,163,929 of record OX463840.1, on the reverse strand, counting down.
TATCTTGATCACACCGTAGACATTAGAAGCAGATAGAAAAACAGATTTAATAAATTGGCTCCGATGATATTATTATTATTATTATTATTATTACACATGACAAGAAATATACACAATTTGAGAAAAAACAACAGGTAATTTGATTTGGACATATAATTTTAATGGATCTGGGTTTGTTGCCTTTCATTTGTCGTATCCCCAGTAAACTAGGCTTTTGCCTGTATCTCACTGAGGATATTTAGCATGAAAAAATAAATCGATAATTCTTTCCGATTTTTGATAACACAAAAAACCCCGTTGCACGCTCTCATCAACCTGACAAACAGTGACACTTAACTACAACTGGAAACATCTTGCGAAACTCAACTCCTCACACATTATCGCTCCAGAAAGACCAAAAATATTCATCCCACAATATACTGCACACAATCATAAGAATAAAAATCAAAACAAATTCAAAACAAAAAAAAAGAAGAAAAAAAAGAAAAACACACAGAAACACAAATACAAAAATAACCAAAATTAAAACAACAATAAGAGACCCACACTCACGAGCTCACATAAATCCTTTCCACTCGTCATTCATCCTGAAAGCCCAAGTACTCAAAATCCTGTCGCAATAACAACCACGCTCCGATCGACTGTCTAAATGGTTTTCCTACCTTTACTTTTATTGAAGTCGGCACGCCATTGTATGTAATGGGAGCCAAATAAGCATATTGCCTTTGGGCAAAAGAGGTTTTAACTCTAGGGATGGTGAACATTTCATTAGTTGCCATGCGATAGAACTAAAGCTTCAATTCTATAAGATATACGAGTAACAGTCAATGGCAGACTTCCATACATTTTCCTGAAAAGTGTATTTGAATTTGAATAGGTTCGCCATCACACGAAATGCGGCAAAAGGAGCAGAGGAAGAGTGACATCCCCTACAAGATGAACGGATCAAGTAAAGGCTACGACTGGTTCAACAGTGGTCGAGGCGCTACAAACTGCAGTTTGTCGGGGGGAGATATAGAGCAGAACAGAAAGACACGGTAAAAACAAGAAAAATGGAAGGTCACGACCCTTAATCATGAGGAATCCCGATAAGGTTGAAGATGATAGAAGTAAACAATCACCATCATCGGCCGGGTTAACACCAGAGTTGGATATGGGTCTCCCATCTCCTCTACCACTCGTTCCTGGACATTATGGGCGCATTGCTTCCAGTTTCTCCCAGCTACATTTCTGATATCTGGTCATCTTGCAAGGAGTCTTCCCACATTTCTTTAACATGCCCTTAAATGCCACAACAACCCTTTCTGAATACACCTACCATCGGTAAATCTGCCAATGTGCCCTGTCTAGTTCCACTTCTTGGTGGCGATCCTCTTAACGCGACATGTACAATTATGAAGTAAACAAATACCGACAATTATTGAGAAAAAAAACATTAAGCAAATTTAATCAAAAACAGAGAAAAAAGGATTCGCCATAAAACATTGCCGCGAATAGAAATATCGAGTGCAGCCGACTAACAAAAAAGGTGTTAAATAACGAAACGATTTCCCGGCGATTAGGACATCTACGAGTATAAAGGTTGTGGCATAAAAACGATCCTAAGCATCCCATTCCGCACGAATACAAAACATAAATAATGGACAATTGCTAAGCGTATTGCGGGCCCTTCGCACGGACAAACGGAATAAATCAAGAAAAATAAGTTACCCCATTTCCTACGATTAAAACGAATTTATCGCACTCGCCCCCGAGGCCGAATGTATAAATCACAACCGCCGTTTTAATATTACGGTATTGTAATTGGCACTCCAACGACCGCCCCCTGCACACCCAGACGGGTCAAATTAAATTACACACATTCAGCAGGTCGCGCTTCGAGCTAGTCAGTCAACTTTCAGGGTTTTATGAGAAGAAAAGAATAGAGGCATTAGTTTAATTCTTAACTCCACTGGCTATTTTAACGATTGATAACTCCGCTCTTGTAACTTCAACAAATAGTTTCCTGCATCCGAAGACTTCTGTTAAAGTACTAGCAGCTTAATAGGAAGTTTGAAGACCAGACCTTATGCCAATTTACAAGTATAATTATTGCACTGCGAGGCATTTTCCTTATTCCGTAACATCGGACCTTAAGTCAGTCGCCTCGACTATTATTTTCACAATTAGGTGGGTTATCACCGGATGAGGAGTCCCTTTGGGCAGATTCTTCTCCGTCATTACGTGGCGTCGTGTTCATAAAAAAATAAAGAAGACTTTGATTTTATTTTGTACATCACGCTGGACGGGGACTTATTTGTTTCCCCCATAATAACGGTGGGTGGTGGTGGGATTGAATTGAACTGTCTATTTTAAATGAACGGGAAAAATACGATTCCGAGAGTGCAAAATAATATTCATAACAATAACTATTGGAAACGGTCTCACTAATGTGCCTTCATGCGATATCATTCTAATATGGGAGGATGTGAAGTACCTGGTTGTGATTCAACCTTGATGATGCATCTAATAACATCACTGTGTTCCCGGTGAAACAAAAATAGGGTGATAATGATTAACATACGGACGCTCTTACAAAACTCGTGGAAAAATCTTCATTTTAATTTTATTTTTATGTTATATAATTAGGAAGTTAATCTTTTTTTTTCCAATATGACGTTATGCCTGTATTTATTCTGCTGCGTGTTATCGTCGTATTGCTGCTTCTCTAGTCTCGACTGCTCGTTGTGATAGACGCGATCGTCTCTTCCTTTTCGCGCATGCAGCTATATTTGCAGCCATCTTATAATTTTGATCTACAAAAATAGGCCTACAATACTTAAAATTAAAATGTCTTGCAGAAATATTTTTAAGGTTATGTTTAAACAAAATAATGAGATAAATGCTCTTAAATGCAACTGGTAATCTTTAATAATGCAGAATTTAAATTAAACGAAACTCAGAACAAAGTTTATATATTATACATAGTGACAGAAAATATTATACATAAACATTATTAATAATCAAAATTCATTTATTTACACAGCAACGGTCTCAAATTAATAAGAGTGATACGAGTGCGTAAATCAAATCAAGTATTCATTTTATTTCACATACGTGTACACGTGTTCGTGAGGAAAAGAGAGAAAATATTGTGCCAAACACCTCCCCACTAAATGACAACGCGATTAATTTTATTTATTTACATGAAATGTAATTAATTACATGTTTACAAAGTATACAAAGAACAAGGCAAAAAAAACAGATTATTTAAAGTCGACACTCAATTTATATGCATCTAGGTTTGTTTCCTTTCATTTGTCATGTTCACAGTAAACTAAGCTTTTCCCTTTATCTTATTGAGGTAATACGAGTCGTTTAGTATCAAAAACAGCAATCTGTCGATTTTGCTTGAAGTGAGTTAAAACCGAGGAAATGTTCCTATTGTAAAACTACACCTTTTTAAATGTTTACATGACAACAATAACTTTTATATTGTTTTTGCTACCATGTTAACATTTAAAAATGTGTAGTTTTACAATACGAACATTTCCTCGGTGTTAACTCAGTTCACTCAAAATCGACATATTGCGGTTTTTGATACTAAACGACTCATATACACATGAAAAAATAGGTTGATGTCATGTACAAATTTTTTATTCAGGTTTTTAAATATTTCTGTTATAAATGTTCATTAACGTAATAAGTTGTGAGACCTAATAACAATTATGTACCACGTGAGTCAAACGTAGTGCACTTCATCATTTCAAACAAATATATCCGCAGATGAGATACAAACCTACGGCTTCTTCCATCGGGGAAGCTGTGTGAACCAAATAACAGTGCAGACTATTATTTGAAAAACCTGCAAAAACAAACATTGTATCGTCTTGTCGAGGTGAGGTATTCGGCCCAGTTTTTTATCTGTTATAAAAATAATCAATGGAACTGACAATCTTTTTCAATAGACACAACAAATAAGAAAAATTACTTAACTCTAATCAAAACTTCAAACAACTATAATTATTTTTAAAATAGAAAATAATATTTTACATTTACACATACATTTTTCGCTTTCCCGCAGTGGAATTATTTAATAGTGTATTGATCTGAAAAAATATTCAAACGATGCAATAAATTGAATGACCTCTGATGTAAACACCGCAAACAATTAAAAATATATTGGTTTTTCGGAAAAAAAATCCATTATATTTTACAAGAGTATTTTTAGGAATTAATTTGAAGGATCAATCAATTGATGCAATTAATTGAATGACTTCTAATTAAAACGATTATTTTAAAAAATAAACAATAAAATCAAATAGTTTTTTTTGAGAATAATGTTCCTCAATATATTTTATAACAAAAACCTCTAAACTGTTATCAACAATCTTATCTTATGTTTTTGTTGTTTTTTGTGAAATAACAACTCCTTTAACTGTTACTATAGACCCAATATTAATCATCCCTAAATAATATAAAAAATACATATCTTCAACAGAACTAACAAGTTTGACAAAGGGGAACAATGGTGAAAATGGAAAAGTTAGGGACTAAAGTTGAAGTATTTCTTGTATTGAACACTCGGGCCCTGACCCAATTTAGTAGTCTCCAAATTGCTTTTACATTATTCAATCGATAGTTGTACATTTATATATAAAAGTACGAGCATTAGTTTATCATGAAAAATTGTTGTTTATTGTCATGGAACGTTTAATATCAACAAAAAATATTTGTTTTTTTTATATTTGGTAAAAAAATTGATTAATTTCTCATACGATGTTCAGGTTTTTCATCTCAGAACAAAAGCAAAACGATTTCAAACATACCATCACACCGTTTCCCTGCTGGGTTTGGCAAAAGACAGAAAGAAAAGATTTTCCGATCTCGACACACATATTTCGCCACTTCCACATTCATTAACATTCTAATATTTCATTCTTTACCCAAATATAATATTTACTTTTCATTTCACACTTTTCTTCCTTTATAACTTTGGATTCGCAACATTCATTATCAGATCTTTCTTTTTACATATTTCATACAAATTACTTATCAGATTGTCATTCGTCCTCATTCTTCCCTTACACTACCATATAATCAACCTACAGCAATCGTAATATCAATAGTTAAATTATGATTTCATCATAAGGCTTAGCCAAATCATGGGTATCACACGGTACGCCATAAGAAACAACTCGATAATATAACGCAAGCCCTAGATATTAGCCTTTGGTTATTTATATCGAGAGATCTCAGCTGAACGAAGCACTTATTAAAAATGGCACAAGATCTCGTTTGACGACCGCAACATTCCTGACAAAGAAAGCTGGTGAGGCTGGACTGGAGAGACTGGGACTTTTCTGGGCAAATATACTGATGAGGGCAGAGAAAGAAACAAAAGGAAGACGTTTGTCTTAACGTGAAGAAGATGAATGAATGAATAAATGTTATAAGACAAATAATGTTCATATTTTACTCACTTTAAGGACATATAAGACATAAACTGGCTACTGTTTTGGATAAGAAGTAAACCGCTAAGCCAAAAAATAAAAAAAAACGAATTATAAAATATTTGATTCAAGCATAATCAACATTAGACGACATGACCACAATGGTATACATTTATTTGGAATAGTCTCCATTGGATGAACAAACAATAATTATGTCGCAAACATAAACCGTAACTTTTGCGACATATTTCCTTGTTGGGTGACGTATTAAGTAAGATGAAGAGCACTAAGATGGATTGGATATCTAGAACGAATGAATGAAGAAAAACAGATATACAGTTGAATTTTGGTATTTTGTTTTCTCTGCTTAGCCCGACAAGGAAATGGCGTGATGGTATACTCGTATATGCTTAAATAGTAAAACGATTGATATAAAATATTTTCAAAAAGCATTAAAACTCCAAGATCGTATAGAATTTGAACTCCAAAAAAAATCACGATTGCTTTTCTGATGCAAGTTACACGATTAAACCCAAAATCAAACAAGACCTACCATATACTCGTAAATCACTCAAATAACGAATCGTAGAAACTTACAATTCAGATTTTGGAAACCGAGCCGGCTTAGCAAAAAGTTTTCAAATGCAGACTTTGTCTATAATAGAGCAAACTCACAAACTTGTAGGGGCAAAAGTCACTTTATTGAAATAGTTTTCCACAACCATTCAACAGTTGGGCACGCTGGGATAATGTGTGTTCACGAAATGATCCCAATATGGCGCACGACGAATAGAAAAGAGATTTGGCGGGAATCTTGACATCTCCTGGCCGGGATTGTTGCCAGTGGGTAAAATTTGGAGTAACTACTGACGTAACGGTCGACTTACACTTTATATTAGATCCTTTGAAACGACGTCGCTAGTTGGTGTAATTTATAGGACTTTTGCTTCTAGTTTTAGTTTCATGTGAAGTTTTTCAATGAAAATGTGTGATATGAGTAAAAGTAGTTAAGTAAGTGTAAAATTAAACCCATGTACTAAATGTATTAAGAGAGTATTTAATTATTTGACTGAAGTGCTACTTTTTGTCACATAAAATAGTTAACACATTTTAAAAAAATAATGCTGTGTCGAAGATTAAAAATATATGGAGGAACACAACTATCACTACAAAAATACGTCTGTAACATTTTTACACAACTTGAAAGCGTGAACACTATGAGTAAACGAGATATGCGATAGTGAAAATAATGAACACTTTGAGTAAATGAGATATGCGATAGTGGAAATAATGAACACTATGAGTAAACGAGAGATGCGATAGTGTAAATATGGTAGTGAAAACCGATGCTATAAACCCAATAGAAAAATATACGACATAATTTATTTGTCTTAGAAGAGCTAAATGTTACTGACAGATTGCTAACTATCAGCCAACGACCAGTCCTTCAATTATTTTGACACAAAGAGATAGTTTGGAAGAACGGTGCACAAAAAGGACATCTCCAATGCGCTGGATTGACCAGCGAAGTCGTAGCAGTCTTATGACTTATGTGATTTGAGGGTTTGATGCATCATATCGAATCTTGTAGCTATGCATGTTTACTCGAATAAGTTGATTGAGTCCTTAAAGAGCCGAAAGAAAGAACACGTGAATTTATTTCCATAAACAAGAAACATAGAAACATCATCGGACAGCCAATGGCGAAAATGAAAGATGATAATTAACAAGTGGACATATTGAAATATCTTAAAAGCCTAATTACTCGTGGCCGTGTGCCAGATAAAGCAGTTTAATGCCGAATTGAATTGGCACGCGCTGTATTTCAGAAGATGAGATCTTTTTTCTGCAATAAATTGCATCTTCTTCAGCAAAGCATGATTACGTGAAATATTTGATAAATTCTACTTAATGGTGTTGAGACATCAATCATGTAGACCAGAATGATAAATAATAGTCTGGATGTATTCGAATTATGGATTCATCGGATAATACTCAGAATTTCTTAGCATCATCGTTTCTAAAATACTGAGTTACTACACCGAGTAAGAAAAGAACGAGGACTCTTAAATACCATAAAATGAGTCGTATAAGAGGAGAAAAAAATTACTTTTTAAAATGTATACAGACGGGCAAAATCGACGCAGAATTGGAAGTTTGGTTTTGTTTACACAACATTTGCGAATGAACAAGTAGTATCCAGACAGTTATGGCACTATTCAGTGCCGACAAAGAATAAAATATTGTCTTTAGAGTGATCACCAACGTCGGAAGGACCGGACACGACACATAAAGAAGAAGAAAATGATCAAGTCAAATAAATAAGTATAGGCTCTGAGCGTGACGTATGGAGCTCAATAAGAAACAAGGTGTGCCAAAATGGAAGGAAAACATCATTAAAAAGCGCCTTTAGATAGCGGGCATAGCAATATTCAATTAAAATGAAAAAGTAAAAACGGTCTTCGTCTGTTCAGTTTAATAATGGCAGACGTTAATAAACCCAGTTGCGCTGGAAATTAGTAAAATTTAATTACATGGTATCTTGGCCACGCCCGCGCTCAAAGACCTCTGTTTTCTGTTCAAATGTGTTATTTCTGGCAGAAAGTAGGCGATGGCGTTATCTTTTAATCACATTAAGGTGATTAAGACGGTGATTACAGGGATGATGGAGTATATTGTAATGAAAGTCAAAATTTCACTTTGTAAAAGCAACGTACATATACTTATAAGGACAAGTCCCAATTCCATTAATCAACTTTCAGCACGGGGAGTAAAAGTTATAAGCAAGAAAATGAAAAACACTTATATGGATATGAAAATTCTACCAAAATCCTCATGTGCCAGCCATGTACTGTAATCATTATCTGAAGTATCCCTATCTCGCTGCATACCCCACAAGGACAAGGGCACGGTGTATGTAATATCTTAACTAATTCTTCTTCTTTCTTGTTTACACTTTATGTCTAACGATAGTAATCTTAATGAGGCGACGTTCTTGTTTGATGAACTCACACCATCGGGTGCCATATCGCAAGCGTACCGCTAACAATATGTTTAATAGAATTTTTTTTCGGCAGTACTTTTACCGTTGCTAATACCGTGGCGCAGAATAGTCTGACTCTTAATGATCGAGGTATGGGTAGCGTGTGCAGTTTTAGAAAGCACTTGAAGACAATAATTTTTGGGAGGTTTTTCAAAATGTATTATCATTCTCGTATATGAACACTATATACTTCACTACAGCTAAAGCCGAGTGTTTTACTTTCACGTGTCGAAAAATGTACAATACGAAGGTTTCTTTGTAGTTTTTTTGTCTTTAAGAAGTTTTCTGCGAATTTTTTACCAAATATTTTTTCCTAAACATTTGCAGATGCGGAGAAGTACCTTATTTAATGGCGCCAATCACCACTTTCCTATTTATTTATGCGATTTAGTTTCTTTACATCGCCTTGGTGAGTAGTAAATTAGAATACAAGTCTATTATATGGACTCCCCAATATACAGTCCATTCCAGTGCACTGTAGAGAGAGTCTGATTTTAAAATGAGTCTGAATATAAATAATATAAATTATAATTTGTTGTTATCTTACCTCAATTTGATAAGTCTCTCTGATCGGCGAATATTAGCGGACTTGATTGTACTTTTCAAAGTCGTGAATGAAATGATCGATTGTCCGAAACTCTTGGAATTGATTAGCATTCGAGTTCCGACAAGAATTACCAGGCTGAAAGACACATTTCTATGTGAAAATATAGAACAAATGATTTTGCGAATTCCCTCATATCTAGACTACACAGGAACGGAAATGAGTACACCGCGGTCCCGGATATTTATAGAGTTAACTTGCTGACCTATAAGGAGTGCCTGAAAAGGAACTTCTGAATATCCGAGCCTTGAAGTGAGATCCCGCGTGTATTTCGAGGACGGACTTTTGAAGATTTTTTTTAACTGCTTTTTAATATATTGTGTTTTTTTACAATTTTTGTGATTTTTCTCCCCGTGCTTTATGAGGATTTGTGAAGTTACACCTGTCTGATTCCGTCTTTTAAACTTTCTTTTCAATTTTGATTTTGTGGTTTGATTTGTTTTTCAATGATTTGTCATATTTTTTGCGCAGTGCGGGCTGTGTGCCTGTGGACGGTCGGCTCCGTATTGTCTTGGTACCATGCGATTTAATATGTTACATGTTTCATTCTAAATATTTTTGTTGTAATTGTGTAAATTAAAAAGACGGTAATTTCGACCTGAAAGACATGGAGCGTTCCGGACGACCAGTGGACTTCGATGAGGACCGCTTAAACCATATTATTCATGACGATCCCCTTCAAACATTTTTCATCACCATTTTTTTTCATCACCATTTTTAAACCATTTTTCATCGCCAGTAAAATCATGCAGAAAAGGAACATTTGCTTGTGGCCATGCGTAGCTCGATGACGTGCGAGCAAACCTGCAGAAATTGTCGAACGTTGATTTTTGTTGTTTTCACTCAAAACATGTGGAACCCAAGCGCCGAACTTCTGGACTTTTCCCATTGATTTAAGATGGCGGTATACAGTCATGTGACTACAATTCATCTGCTCAGCCCATTCTATGGTGGTTTTAAAGGGGATTTTCATGAATAATATGGTTTAAGCGGTCCTTATCGAAGTCCACTAGAGGTGTCGAAAATGCTCACTTTCATCTACTTGACAGTCCATTTTGAAGGCTTGTAATCAAATAAAATAATATATGTAACGTAAAAGCAAACACAATATCTTGTAGAGCAGAAAATTTTCTTTCGAAATTTTGTTTCACTTTTGGTGCTCATTTTTTAATTGAAAAAAAAACGGACACAACTTATGTTAACACCAAATAATATTGAGATCTGGAAAAAAGGACGGCATGGACGTGAGTGGCACTGCCTCAAAGCCGATAAAAATAAGGTCGAAATAGGCAGAAAGCTGACAAGCAAGATTGGCCAACAGAGCTAAAAGCCTAACAAAAGTAAAGGCAACATAAAAATATTAACATGGTTTGAATAACTTGCAAACCACAAAATATAAATGGTTGGAAAATATTGTTAAATGATAATAAATCCACCAATGCCATATTATGGAAAGATGTATCGATAAATAACAAAACATATTAGGTTTGCGTTCCTCAATTAACACAATACTTCTAACAAACAAATAAGTCACATGTATACTATACAATACCTTTATACATATCAGAATTTTCTACCCAGAATAGCAAACAATTGAAAAGATTTGTAGTTTTTTTATTTAAAAATAAATACGACTCACTTCACTAAATTTGTTATATCCGAGTCACTTACTTACATAAAGTTTTTTTACTACGCCCTCAAGTCCTCTGCTATTTTCAGGCGACATTTTCTCAATGGGATTATTGCCGGTAGACCTTAATCGCCCATATGTCCTTTTTGCTCATTTAGCTTTCGGCTTTTGTATTTTGATAGCACTTTTGTACTATGATTTCATGAAAGTTTCAGCTATAACTACTTGTTACTAATAAAAAAATTGGAGCATATTTTTAATGAGAATAATAATAAACTGGACGTAGAGCGACTTTAATCGTAAGGAAAGAAATTTTGAGATTGATTAACCGGATGTCGAGGGGGGTATTTAAATTTATAGTCTTGAAAATTGCCCTAAGAGGCGAAGAAATCCGTAAAATTAGGGCATATACTCAGCTTACGGAGTGTTCAAATTTGAGGCGTTAACTAAAAATGTTATTAAATGACGAAATTAAAAATCAAAACTTATAAATGAACGCTAAGCAATTTTAAAAAAAAATATCATTTCGATAATATTTTTTAATGAAAACACTTTGAATTTTAATGACAAAATAATTTCAGCTCCTTTAAAAAATCATTAGCATAAATATTGCAAAGAATTACAATTCGAAAAATAAAAATGTGCAGAAGTTAATTTTAAATTTTATTCAATTCTGTGAAGTACAAAATATGACGACTTCCGTGGTCTAGTTCGTAATATGCGTGTCTAGCGACCCAAGGGTTACGGTTTCGACTCCCGTTGGATCGCAGATTAAAAAAAAAAAGATTCCAGCCTGGTTTTCACTAAAAACATATTTTTAGTCAGTTGGAAGAAATTTTCACATGACAATTAGTCCGCCAGATTATACTGAATACAATTAAAGTGTTATATAATATTGTATAACAATAAAAAATATCTTACATTTAAACTTTGTTATTTTATAATAAGTACAAGATAATTAATCGTTTCAAATAAGATATGCTTCTGGTTCGCTTTCTCGGTAAATAAGAAATACGAAGCATAAACCACAATTATGATAATTTATTTTCAGATAAGTGATAGGAAAAATTCAAAACTTTATATATTATTTATAGTTAAGGTACTAACATTGTGGAGGTTTAAAAACATTTTATCTAACACTGTTTATTTAATTTTATGTAACAGTATAACCCTGCCGGATTCAAGGTTTTCACCTCATCATCAGGGGGGCACAAGACTGTTTGTTACATATATTTAAAAAAAATACTTGGAAAAACATAGTATGCAGGTACTAAAACACTTATTTACAAAAAAGTAAATGGCGTTTAAAATTAAATAAATGAGAAATGCTAAATTATTGAATAAATATTTTCCGCATTTATGTGGTTCGATCTCTAACTTAACAGTTTAGAACAATCTTATGGAGACATTATAAAACGAAAATAACATTAAACTTCAATTTTACATACATAACTAACCACCGCCCGAAAAATCCGCAGCAAAGAGTTGTATCATATCGCATAAGAACCGTTTTAAGCTCTATAGATGTCCGTACATGAACTTTGATACAAACGACTCACGTAACTAAAATTACTTTTATAAAAGGGTTATTTAAACATCTGAAACTTGACTAACTTGTATTATCCAAAGTAGTTAGACCAACTTCCCCCCACAAAACTCTAGGACCAGTCGACTTCTCATTTCGTTCAAAATGCGATCTCTTTTTACGAAGAATTTATTAATTCATTTACAAAAAATAAACATATTTAACGTAATATTTTATATTACGCGATATTTACTTAACTTTCGAAGATTTCAAAGCCGTGGAAGTAACCACAGACCGCAGCAGTGACGAGACGGGTCAGATAAGAGAGCAATCTCCACTGACTCTGAACCATTAAGTGCGAACAAAATTGATAAATATATCAAAGGTTTCGGCTTGAACTTTGTGGAATTACAAACTATATTTAATGATAAATTACTTTGTTATTCTGCTAATTACATTTATCCATGTAACAAGTGTTTCTATCTCCTATTTCGAGGCTCTCTTCGGGTGGAATGAAGAAGAATTAATACTATATTGGTACACGAAATAAAATCAGACTTCTTACGAAATTGCGCAACATTCCCTTGGTTGTGTAGACAACATAAGTCAAATCAATGGACATATTTATGATAATATTTCGTATCTTATATTATTTGATGTCATAAGTTATGCAAATCGAAACTATTGCGAAGTTTTTTTTTCATAAGGTTCTTAACATTTATACTTTTATATGTTTTTATTGACTGGTATTGTTTTTAATAAGTGGCAATATGAAATTTTGACGACGCCACATCTCTTGGCTTAAGAACTTACAAAAGTAGTTTAAGTAAAAGTTAGTTGTTCTTGGCTGCAGTGAATATAGTAAGAATTGGCATGACGGTGTAATCTCCGATAGGAGACAGAACCTCAATAATAACATGAATTTTATGAAACAAAACATTTTTTTAATATGAGTGAAAAACTTCCTTGAGCCCTCTTTGTGGTGCATACAACAAGAGACATATTTATATGAAAATATTAAAGTGTGAAGAAAATGGTTATCAAAAAGAGACAAGTTGCGTAAAGTCAATATCGAACCGAATGACACGCTTGAATATATTGAAAACAAATAGCTACAAAAGTTCATGTCCTTTTTCTTCATTGATAACCTAAAAGTTCATGTCCTTTTTCTTCATTGATAACCTCAATGTCAAAATATTTTGTCGATGTAACAAAGACTAGTACATTGAAATAAGTTTGGAAATCACTGGTTCATAGGATGAGGTGAGCCAATACCACAATCAGGTATGAGGTCTACCGCGCCGCTTCTATGAAGCTGTTTCTCGCGGTTATGAACGGAAGAAACAAGCAAATTGGCTAATAGGAATGTGTTCTTAATGAAGTCATGGTCAGTTTATCTTTTATTGTTATGTGCGTAAAAACCGCTACTTGATGAAATAAAAAACTAAAGCCTATGTTTTTTTTTAAATTTAATATATCAGAGAGACTTTCAGGATTGTGCACTCGTCAAATTCTTCAGTTCTTCGGTTACATTTCGAATAAGGAGAACACAGAGAGCCTTGTCGCTGGTAATATGGAGGGTCAGAGGAGCAGAGATAGTACACCTATGCGTTAAGCGAACATGTGAAGAGTGTTGCGGGCCTGCCTTTAGCACAGGCTCTTCGGACAGTCGAAAACTAAGAAGGCTGGAGAAAAATATGCGCAGCCTATATCAATCTTAATGTGGGTCAAGTTCTTCAGCATTGAGATCACGACGAAGAAGAAAAAAGTATTTCAATATTGATTTGAATTAAACAAACATAGAAAAATAATTTCATTTGATTTATATAAAAAAAAACCGATGTAGCATTGAGTTGGATAACGAAAAAAAGTAATACATAACTTATGATAAAATGTAATAAAATATGAAAAAAATTGGCCTCATTCGCCAAGGAGTTAAAGTGGACCATAAATTTAAAAGGGGATGCGATATGTAATAATTTCCATAAGCAAACGAAAATGAGAAAAATGTAAATGTCTTTGTGAGTTTAAAAAAAGTTTTATTTCCATATTCTCTAGCATATCTTAGCCTACAAAAAGGGAAATTCATATAATACTCGTACACATACCATATATAGCGATTGTATAAAATTATCCAAAATTTCAGAACGAAAACATCAATTCAAAAAAATAATTGGTTTCGAAATAGAATTTTAAAAACATTATTAATTTCCATAATTTTTTATTTCAAACTTCTATCTATATTAAAAAAAAAGAGAATCTGTCAATTGAGTTAGAATGATTTTTTTCTTATTTATTTCACTTAGAAGAATTTTATTACTAATAAAACTTATTCAGAAAACTCTTTTTCATTAAAAACACACATTATTGATAACATAATAAAATAGTTTTCGACAATTTTCAGATAATATAAGTATACTCAGTTGACACAATTAATTGGTGCTAGGAAAAATAGAGTAACTAGTCAAGTGAATTGACATTACTCTAGGTAAGTATACGAAAACAAATTATTTGGAATTGTAATATTTTAGTGAAACATTATTGTTTTTATTTTAAATGACAAGGCCAGCATAGCTTACTCCTTTCAATCGGGTAATTTCAAATCGACTTTTGTTTTTTTTTTAAGTGCGTTATAGCGAAATCGCGGATGGTGGGACCGCGTACAACCTAGAATACATGTACATATTTCGCAAACTTTGAAAATTCCAGAATTTAAAAAAATCGACTAAATCAAAATTTGAAATGTTTCAGGTTTTACTTTGCGAAACTCCAAAATTATATTTATTATACAATACTACAAGCGCTTCAAAGGTAAATCTGTCTTTCAGGCACTTGCTTTTTTTATTTTTGCTTTGGATATGTTTAGATGAAATAACGAAACAAAAACGGCCCTAATCTGGCATTTAACACACATACTTTAAAAACCTTTCTGGATGGTTGGAGAAAACTACCAAATGACACTATATACAACAAAAGTGTATTATAAAAAATTGCAAATTAAAAAAAAAAAATTTTTTTAAATAATAAAACCAAGAAAAAGCTAAAATAAATGGCAATAATTTATTCGGAAATTACTCCTCTACATATCTGAAATGGTTATGCGGAGATTTTAAAGCGCATGACGTGATACAAAATTTTCTTCGGCTACATTGATCCAGGTTGAGAACCACTGTAGTAGACATAGAAACCAATGGAGTATGTGCAGTTCGTCATTGTAGGTGTTGGTAATACTTCCGTATGAGAATAATCAACAAAACTTGCACACGTCCGTCGCGCGCGGGTATTGTCAACAAAAGTTTTTTTTTTACCAGACCAGGACCCTTTTTTAATTTTTTTTTGTACTTCTAAATATCGAATTCGACACTGCCGGATGGATGTCGAATAAAAATAGTAAAAATGAGAAATTTCATGAATCGCACTGTGGCAAGAGCGCTCTAGACAAACTTATTCAAATAGAAATTAAATCAAGACTTTCAGTGAACTGAAAATATCACGATGACTTGGAAACTTTTTTAATAACTGGCAATTTGTTTCAAACTGAAAAAAATTATGTGAATAAATTGTGAAATCAAGGTTGTTTCGATGGTGTTATCCTTATTTGGAACCATTTTTGCAATTGCATCGTATGTGCATAATCTCCAAATACTAATAAAATACCAATGAAACTGGATAGAAATATAAACCCTACACTCCCAGATTGGAGCACGCCAATTCCCTCAGTTTTCTCTGCATAAAGTAAACGGTGGTGTCCAAAGATTTATGGTGTCCTTCAGTAATTTCAGTAGAAATAATTTTTAGGGAGATAAGGTGGTCAACCTTGCATCCCCAACCACCAACGTCGCTTTTATCCAAGATTTGGCGATAAATGAAATATTTTTGATAACACGCAGGAAAATTATTCAAACATACTAACTAGGGCATATTGCGAGAAATAAGAACGAGTCGTGAGAATTTGTATTAAAACGAACAAGACGGATGGACCAAATACAGAAGTTGACAGGATTCTTTATAAACGCTTCATTCAACATGGTACAGGACCTGGACAGATCGAGACGAATGCCGTACCAAGTTTCAGATAAAGCAGATGACCCCGACATTTAGCATTGAGCACACAATGAAGAAGAAATCAAATCATTCAAATACAAGAAAACATGTGGAAAAAAGGTAGACCATGTTTAGTTACAAAGAAATACAAAAAAAACATACAAAACGGTTTCAAAGCATGATTCATTTAATTTGAGTTCTTTACTCAAACACAATGACAAAACAGCTATTCTTTATTTGGATCAAGATAATAATTTTATCCGAATTCCTTTTAAAACTACAACAATGAAACTACAATCAATAGTGCTGAAAAAGAATGTCGAAAAATAGACGCCAAACAACTGATTGTCTAAGCGTGAACGACAAAAATGACAAGTTTAGTTGGTAATCTTAGCGAGCATCCTGAAATCATTACTGAAATGAGACTCGGAATATTACAGTAATAATGGACGAATATCTATTGTCTAGTCACACTGTAGATTTACAGAAAACTGGAAAATGTCCGAAAGACAGAAATAACCCATTTTCTTTTTGCAAAAAAAAGGTGGTTCAATTTAAAATTTCCTTTTCATAGCTTTCACTCTTTATCGAACTGTTTTTTTCCAGCTTATAAACCTTAAAAAGATAAAATAAGTACAATGCCCTTAAAGAGACACACACAACTAATATTTTACAAAATGTTTCAGCTTTTACCTAGCGGCATACTTTATTACAATATAATAACCTAATATTACTTTGTTGTAACACCTAATTAATCACTACATAGGTGTTGTCTCTCCAATAGCTTTCGAAATTCACAAACTACTCGTATACACATATAAAAACAAATCATTATTTCAAATAAAGTCAAGTTTAACTTTTAACACATTACTAAAAAAATATATTCAACATTTAGTTTAGAAACATGTAACTAGCGGATTCACTAAAACAGTAACTAATGAAATGTTTCAAATGTCACCACTGATAATAATATATCCTTCGGATCAGTAAACCACATGCACTTCTGATAGTAAGAATATTATACGGTCAATTTTTATAACGCAGTTTAAAGAGCAGACTTTAGTCAAGGATGCTCTTTAAAATAATCTTATTAATTTTCAGGAATCGAAGTCAATATTATTGAAAGACTCGTAATAACCCGTCAATAATAACGAAAGTAAATATTTTTCAGTATGATGCTTAAAGGCCTATCTTAGTGCTGCTTCATGTTGTCTTGTTACTCTACAAAGTCTCGCTGGCTCGTTGTGATTAACGCGATCGTCTCTTCCTTTTAGCATCAGCAGCTCGTTCCTTATTTTGATCCATGATACATTATGTATCGGACGTATGCCGTCACCCTTGTGTGTGTATGTGGTATGATGAAACAAACAATGTTGTGTGTAGATCTGGAGGCAAATTTGCCCTTATATTTGTATCATGTCATTATAATTTGTATGTAATATTATGTAAAATATCAGTCACATTGAATCCGAATGAGCTCGCGACCGCGGCGGAAATTGTGCCGTGGCCGAGCCATCGAGACCAAGGCAAAAAGCGGTCAGTTTAAGCGGCCTCCCGAGCCCCGAACGTGGGTTAACCTAGCGGGCAACGGGCGCTTACTCTGACTGACTTTCCGCTAATATAGAGCCCCAAATTATAGCAAAATAAATACTTCTAAACATCGCTGTTACTTCTCTACAACTGTGTTTCACTTCGTCTGACCTTCTCCGATCTTCTACAGAGGAATCTCTCTCGATCATCTTCGTTTTCGCCGGAATTATCGTCCCGAGTCCGTCCCTGACACCGTCTGGACAGCGCTCTGAATACGCCGGAACAAGCTCCGCCCACAAGTTCAGAGGCGCATTCGACGCAAGAATATTTCGCCGAAAATTAATTAATTAATTTTTGGTGATTTACGCTTGACTCCGCGAGCTGGATTCTTCAGGCACTGCAGCAACCATCGCCCTATCTACAGTCTTTGTACCTGTCTGGTACACATTATATCAAAATGTTGTATTGCAAAAACAATCAAAACTTACACTTAAGGGTTATTTTTAACAACGCGATGAATTAAATCGGTTTCCGATATAAAAATGGAAATCTTTAACAATGTAGCATTTAAATAAAATGAAATTCTTCTTGACAAAAAACTTTATCCTGACTTTCAACATCCCAGCTAACTTTCAACATTTCATTTATCAACGTAACAACAGTATCATATACGAGTAAAGTGAGTGAGAGTGATATGTGCATTTAATGATTAAGTGTTAACGTTATTCATTTTAGAACAATCAAACATTCTCACTCATTATAAACTTCCTCGTTTTGATTTACTGTTCAAAAGTGAGGTCATCTGTTTTTCGTAAACATTATTTTCTCATTGTTATGTTATATCTCATAATTACATCAAGAAGTGCCAGCTGTCAAACAATAAATAAAAAATAATAATCCTCACTTTAATTAAAGAGTCCTCTATCATCTCTATAGCGGATGACAACACACCTAGTTTCCAATTTTCTGTCAAAGATTATAGATAAGGATATAAAGAAAATGTTAAAAAGAATAGAGACCAGAACACATCCCTGTAGGATCCCAGTATTGGTGAAAACAAAAAGCTGTGAGCGAGATATCGTACGAGATTACATACTTCCACAAATGTAGTATATGGTACCCCTAGGTGCCCCACAATGGAGCACACTGCATTTCGGTTGATGGTATTAAAGGTTTTTGTAAGGTCCAAGAAAGCGATGGACGAAGAAGACTGCTACTCAATAGCTTTTTTCCTGCAACTGCCGATGCGTGAGGAATAAATCCAATGTATCTCGATTTGACCTGAACCCACGTTGGGAATCTGGTGTTTCCAAAGTATAAAACGATTCACCGTGACCGTTGCAGGAAATTTTCCAGTTACCGAAAGAAGAGAATTTCCTCTGTTGTTGTTGCAATCGGAAGTACAGCTCTTCTCTTTGAACAAATTGATAAATAGGCGTTTCGGAAGTCTTTTGATTCATCCGACTCCCCCGATATCTTATAAAGCCCACCATAAGGTGTTCAATGATTTTGTTCGAAAGTGTTTTCAAAACGTCGTATAGGAATTAGGCCGTATCCTGCGGCTTTATTGATTTTAAACTATTTTACAGCTGTAAGCATATCTCTCCAGTTATGGACTTGTGGAGGTCATTAGTTTCGAGAAAAAGAGGTACCGTCAAAATTAAATTTAAAATTATGTAAATCACAGACTTGGATGAACAGTTGCATCCTGTATGTTTAATGGTTACTAAATATTTTTTAATCCCGGAAATAATTAACAGAAACCAAATCTTTTTAATTTATTTTCTTTAGTATGGAGATTTTTCTACGGCTAGAATATGAATACATCGCAATAAACAAAAGAAAGAAAGAATTACTTTGTTGTTCTAAAGCATCCAACATAAAATTGTTAAAAAACAAGTCGTAAAAACTCAAAATGTCGATAAAGATAAGACAAGAAAGCGATCTCTTGAAATAAATCAAAGCGAGAAAGACATAGGATTCGAGGAATGGGCTTGGTTTGCATTTATAACACATATTTAACTGAGTTTTATTATCTTCATTTATACGATCGCAGTAAGGCGATAAAGGACCAGCTGGGATATACGAGTACTGCCCGGATCCGGATCCAGAGTTGCGGAACTCGTATCAAAGTCTGAGTAATAAACGAATTTGTTTTTATTGCCTTCTGACTGTGTTTTTATTAGCCCTTCACTGTCGTCCATTCCCAATGGAAAACATCAGAAAAATATTATTTGCGATTTAAATTTTACACTTAATCAAAAACTCAAATTTGAATACTCGATGTGCGGAGTTTGAATACTCGATGTGGATCTTCCATACGGTGATTCACTGAGCACTATCGACGAGATATGAGGGGGCAGCTAAGGATAACCATGGGAATTTTGGTAAGATCGAGTAATTTTAATTTTTGACTCGAAATCTAAAAAAATTGATTCCGACATTTGCTCTCAGCTCAAACAAATACTCACGTAAAATGCGTGCACTGAGAAGAATAAATAGATAGCGTTACAATGACAGAATACGGAATGAAGTGATAAAGGATTAATGAGAACTTAAGGCTGATCTATTGAGTAAGATGAAGAAGAGCACTCTGAAATAGTATGGACACGTAGAACGAATGAATAAATAAAGACTAACAAACTAATTATTTAAGGCAAATGTCAGTGAAGGGCGTGGTAAAAGATCAAGTAAAGTATAGTTGGATCAAGGGAATTAAATTTTGAAAGGAAGAAACGTAAAAGTTCCCTATCACAATAAAGACATGGGGTGATTGTGATGATTATGATGATGATAGTCATCAAAAAATATTTTAAAAGTTTTCATAAATTTACTCGGAGATGATTTGTGCATGTAGAACGAAATAATTATGAAAGGGAATCTTTAAAAACTGAGAAATCGTAGGAGTTGTATGAGAAGGTGTATGGATTTAGAAGAGGAGAGGGATATATGTCGAGATAGGAAAACCTGACGCTCTGTCCTCTCTGCCTACCCAGCAAGGGAAATGGCGTAATAGTATGTATGCAACAAATGTATTGATTATTTCTATTTGTTGAATAAAAATTTATTCCATATTTTTGTTCTAAGCCTGACATATGAGATTTTTAAATATCTAGATGACTTTTGGGACATCCTGCATAAGTCGATTTAAAATATCAACAAATCATAGTATAAATAGGCCAAACCCCATTAGATGGTTGTCGTCGAAGAAAGAATACGAGAATTGAATTTTGAATACAAGAGAGCGAGAGAGGAATACTTGGATTCTCTCCGAAAGTAATTCGAAATTTTGGATCTCGGTGGGTCCGTGATACTGAACGAATTTTAAATACCTAGCTAACAATTTTTGGACCGGTGTAAAAGGGGACGATGTATAAATGATATATATAAACAAATGTTACATTTATGAATATATATTTTCATAAATGTAGAATTTGTTTTACTTCCGTGAATATTTCACGAGTTGCAACTAGTTAAATTATAATTGCGATAAGTATTTAACTATACAACTACGCCATATTTATTACAAACGATAATTTTGAAATAACGTTAATAATTATATTTTTTTAGTTAATGAACACTGACACACGGGACTACGAGTGTGTCGTATTTTTTCAGCTATGGTATTTACATGAAGGAAATTTAATCAGAGTGCCAAAAAAATATCCGTACAGTAGATTTCTGAACTGTTTTTTTTTGTTTGTATATACTCGTATATTATTCCTGAGCTATGGACTGCCAAATATTCCTCGATATCTTTGGGGTCCTTCCTGGAGATCAGCGTCGCGTCAGTTAGCCGTGATTTAACATAAAAACGAGAATATTCGAGGGCGTCTTATCTACCCCACGTTCTTATACACAATGTACACATTGGTAATTATATAAGGCGTTTTCACAAATGTCGCTGTATCTTAAAAAAATATCTTAACAACTATAACATTATCCGCTAGAATCAAGATTTTTTTTAAATGGAATTCCAGTCTGGTTTTCACTTAGGACCCATTAAAACATCTTTCTGGTTGGTTGGAAGAGATTGCCACATGGCAATAAACCCGCCAGGTGAAATAAAAAAAAATAACATTACTTTTTACATTTTTTTTTATATATTTACAAATTCCAAGTCAATGTAAGGTATTCCCATTCAATTCTATCATACAATAATACATTTCACTATTTCTTCAAATTATAATGATAATAATTTTCGATACCGGATAATATTTCCAAATTCTATTTTGGCATTGTTATGTTTTATACATTTCTTATTTCAGCAGAAAACAGATGAAATTTGAAAAAGGAAAAATATTAGTTTTTCATAAGAAAAATAGATCAACCTGTTATTTCTACATTTTCTTGATTATGTTCGTAAGTAGGTAGGTAGGTACACAATAAACTAAATATATGTTACGTTAAAAAAATCAATTAATGTTTCAATTTTATCGTATAACTGCCAAACTTTATCGCAAAACTATTGTTAAAATTTTATTATTAGAATGCGCGATATTTCAAAATTATCGCTTGTTATAAACATGGCGTAATTGTTTAGTTAAATCCTTATCGCAATCCTAATTTAATTTGTAGATATTTTTGATCGACGTACATAGAATGTTCCAAATATCACCTAGGTTTTTAAGAAAACTTCATAACATGTCGGATTTTTCATAATATTCATTTATTATTTATTCAGAACTTATATGAACATATGGAAATTACCCATGGGAAAATTCACAACTTAACAAAGAATCAAAATCATGGAGTTGTATTTTAAATTTAATCATTCATAACCAAAGAAAATACTGTCAACACTTCAATGCCAGAAAACCACCATCGGATCACATGATTTGTCGGTTGATTCAACGGTTTGGGCTATATGGGTCAGTAAGTGATCTGTGGAAAATCAAGCACAGTCTATTCACAGATTAAGCCATCAATTAGGAAACGATTCTCACGATTTAGATAACATTATATGATATTACAACACTTTATTTCATTAATGAATCGAAGTGCAACTTTTCGTCCAAGGTGGAAAATAATCATTTCATAGATAAAAGCTCTATTACTTAGAGATAAGAGGGAAAATGAAGTGGTCAAACGGAATTAATCTATCATGAGTACAACTTAGGTCCAAAAGTTTCCGGCCGAAACATGTAAAAGAGTGAATGTACATACATCACGCCGGCCACACGTAGCACATGGGCAGATGCATAGTCACATAAATTTGAAACATCTACCCTCAAAAGTTTGTTGACTAGAGCTGATAGAAGACGTTTCGTTTTGTTACATTCTGAAATATTAAAAATTGAAGATCACACGGTTATCATCGATGTTTATATGTTGTCAACTAGGTTTAGATGCTGTTTACGGAGAATCTTTTGCGTAGACAATATTTAAACGTCATTTAATTTCTGTAGAACCTTTCTATTGAAAGACACTTGATAACCGCGCGATATTCAATTTTTAACATTTCAGAATATAACGACGAAACAATATGTTTTCTACTAGATTTAGCTGATATACTGCTTAGGATAGACGTATCAAATTTTAACTGTAACATTGTATGACCATGCATTTGGCGTGACCGGCATTTGGTGTGGTATCCATGCTCGTTCTAAATTAGTCAGCCCAAAAACTTATAGACCTTTGTGGTATATAAATTATCAGAAATTCTATTTATAATATATAAAGCTGATAAAGCCACTAAGCATTTAGTTTCGTCTTTAAATTCAAAAGCTTAGGTGTTTCATTTAGCATTGGAAAGAGCCTTCTCAGTTCCGGGGCAATTAGATAGATTATCACACATTATCCGGTAGCTATATAAAATCTGCGAGGATTTCCTACAGAAATTTATGCCTAAACCCTATACGAAGGGTAACTCTGTGAAAAATAGCGTTAATAGATTCTTTATCACCGGCTTTCTTAGATAATTGGGGCAAATTAATTGAATGAAATGGCCGAGACGTGTCTTGTTGGATTAAAGACACCAATAAAGAATCCCATTTACATATTTTTGTCGCATTAAAAAAACTTTTAGCTTAAGAACAAAAGTGTTTAAGAAAATATCAATTTCATTATTTATAGCCAATACCGTCGAGTATGGTTAGTGGTATGAACCTACTTGTTTTAAGGTATTTACCACATCATCAGAGGAGCACAAATAGGACTCGTTTATGCTGCCTTGATGATGAGGTGAAAATCTTGAAATCCGCAGGGTCATATCATTATCTTTATTGAAAAAACATGTGTTTTATCAAACAAATTACAATTATATCATTGTTATAGAATAACACAACTAAATAACATTATTAATTCGACACTACTTTTGCTTGTTTTATTACTGTAAAGCTATGGAAATGGATTATCCTTTCTTTTCTTTTTTATTTTGTTCAACGCGGGAACGCTCATCAATCATTAGACTCCATAACAAGAGATGAAATGCCGTTCCGTCAATTCCACGAGTATGCAAAGAACGGGCTTTCATTAACAATGTACGTCAAAAAAATATTATTATTAACATAGTGAAAAATTATTTACATTCCAATGAAAATATTTTGATGACAAATACTTTCTCACACATGCTCCAATCATTGTAACATTTGTTTTATTTTAAGCATTATTTCAGTGCATTGATTGACATTATAATGTATAATTTCAGGATATACGAGTATATTTACGTAGGATGTTCCTATCAACAAACCTATATTAATTTTATTTGAGTATTTTGTATCCTCTCATTGTTATATAACATATGTAAATACGAGTATATCCTGAAATTACACATTCATGTTAAGGCAATGGAAACCAAATTTGACAGAAAATATATCAAAAGGTCTGGGATCATCCCGTAACATCCTCTCAATCGAGAACCACCCTCTACCAATAAGAGGACGAACCCGGCTGCGAGGACATCAGGAATTTTTCAGCTCACCCCGTTGAACACGTAAATCATAAAACAAAAAAAAGAAATGCTAATAAATCGAGTTCGTCCTCTGGTTCGTTTACCATTTATTTTTCCTAGTATAAAGAGTTGTGCAATAATGTACCTTGTATCCCTCATTATGTGTTACCACGATACTGCAACTGACAAATCATCGCAGTATTAAGCAGTTTAAGGAACGAGTTACTTATTGAAGCCAAAAAATAATGATTGATATAACATTCTGACCACATACCGCATATTTTACAGCTGTCAACTACGAGGTTAAGGCTTTTTTGAATGCCTGCAGGAGCTACATTAGCTGGTACGTGAAGTTAAATTATAGAAAAAAAATTGTCGTAAAAATCATTCGAACTTGGAACAACAATATTATCTTCATATAAACGTAAAACTATATTGCCCGTTTGAAACATAAAAGTTCCTTCGAATCCGGCTCAAAAGAACAGTTGTGTTGAACTAACCTATATAATATAATTAGAAATAAAAGCAACATCGTAAAGTTATTGGCTGACATTTTTATCGCTGCTATGAAATTTTAATTTATGGTATTTTCTATCCCAGAACAAGACATGCTATTTCAAATAAAACAATTAAAACCTGAAACTTGTGTGTTTAATATAACAGTATTTTAAACCGGAAATAGGATTAAAAGTTCATTGAAACTATGCAAAAAAATTGAAATAACAAAAAACCGTAGAATCTTTTAAGCAGAACTAAAAAATATATTAAATGTTCTCATTTATCCATTCGTTATGTTTGAGAATGATGATTCCGATGGGGTTATACTGTTCAATGGACAAGATCCATTTGTACAAATCATGTAGCCATTACAGACAGCATCATGCAAGAACTTGACGATAGGACCCTTTATATCAGTCCACCAGAAAGACGGTTGCTCACGCTAGTAAAGGGTGGCCACTGAAAGACTGAAGAGTTTGAAAAATTCATAACTTGTTCATTTTCAATATTTTTTATTTTCTTTTCATGTTATAGAGCTTTACTACCCAAGATATTCAGCAGCGCTTGCAGTACGCCATTAATGTCAACGCCTAGCCAGAGATAACAACAACTTTTTGAACAACTTGATAATGAGTGATGAGACCCATTTTCATTTAAACGGGTACATCAACAAAAAAAACTGCAGATTTTGTAGTACTGAGAATCCCAGGGAATTACGTCAGCATCCTAAAAAATGCACTGTTTGGAGCGGTGTTATGGGTGAGAGTTATCAGCCCCTATTTCTTTGAAAATGAGAAAGGTCGGCCAGAAAGAATCAACAGGGACCTGTATAGAACAATGCTTGAAATTATTTTACGCCCAGCAGTCGATGATAATCAGGGAGATAGTTCCAATAGGATGGAGCTACTGCCAGGGCGACGATGGCAGTGTGTGCAATACAGCAATGTACATCCTTCAGCTTTTCATGGGTCACCCTGTATATGATAAGAAGGCAAAAACTTCACTTCCCAAAACAATATTGATCGAAATATATCGATATAAGAATGTTAAAATTGATCCGCAAGATATCCTATCTGGGTCACATTTTACGTGGAGAGAATTACGAAATCCTCCAGTTGATACTGATGGGCAAGATCGGGGGGCAGCGTGGTCCTGGTAGAAGGCAAACATCTTGGCTGCGCAATATAAGAGACTGGACGGGGATGAGGCGTGTGGAGTACTTGTTCCGGGTTGCGCAAGATAGAGAAGCCTTTGCCAGAGTGATTGCCAACGTCGGGGGGACCTGATAGGGCACGACAAGAAGAAGAAGATTGATTGATTGGCAACCTAAAAAATCAATGAAAATTTTCGCAAAAACAGTAATAAATTTAAAAAAAATCAATATTGTCGTTACACGACCTAGTTGAATATTTAAGGATTCCAACTTGTTCCTAAGTAGGATAACGATGTTCAAACTTTTTGTGATTCGACCTTTTTGGTGCTCTGGAGTTGATTAAAGAAACATAATAATAAAACATATGATACATTATTTATTGATAGCAAAGCAATACAAGAAAGAATATAAATGTTATAAGTTTCACATTATTCATATATGATATTAAACAATTTAAATCAGATGCTATCGAAAGGATTTACTGTAATAATCGTAAAATTTCTTAAGCCGTCAGTATAACATAATATACTGATTATACAACATCAATGGATTTGAATTTCAACAAGCTAAATCCAAAATCTAAATTTAAACCACGGTTATTTTGTTTTGATCTTCGCCATATTATGCGTGACCCTTAAAACAGCAAACAATCTTAAGCAGCCGATTAGTTCAATGTTCCGGACGAATACGTAAATAACATAAACGTCCTAAATTAACAATGACGTTACTTCAAAACGTTAATCGCACCGGAGAGGGAGAGACGGTTATCCCATCGCCTCCGACGTTGTCTCGAAAATCTGAATTAATCTGTTAGTACGATCGTTCCCTGTTAGATGATTATTATTGAAATTAATCAATTACATACCACTTAAAGAAAACCAATAAAAAAATGTCCGGTTGAAATTCAGGTCTCTTTAGCATATTTCTGATTGGTCAAATTGGCTCACCTCGAAAATGTTAAATATCATAATATTTTCAATCACAAGTCGACCAGAGTGTATTTCTACCCCTATAGGAAAAATAACTCCCTAAACACACAAAATATTAAAACATATAAATGCAAGATATGCAAAAATAGGTCGCTATAAAGTATTTCAGTAAAAAGGTAAAATTGCGTTACATGGCCTTTTACGTTTTCAAGTATTTCATATTTTACAATATAAATCATGATTCTGGGGTTAAAAATCAAAATTCAACTCTAAAGCAATGAAGATGTTGAAAAACGAATAAGTCTGTAGTGTATGTACCATGAACTATGCCAGTTACAACCCCGTCGACAACTATGACAATGTATGTAATAGAGTGAAAACTAAGCAATTTTAAGAGGAAATGTACAATTTTCGCAAAGCTTTCGTAAATGTTGTAAACCACACGCCTTTGCTTCCGCTTTTGGCCTTAATTATATGATAAACGACTCGACCATTAACTAAAGGGTCTTTCAAATTGAGCGGTTTTTTTAATTCTTGGATAAAACACAGATGGCGTCGCGAACTTGCCTGTGTCTTATCACATTTTGAGAAGTGTAATGTATGGAATTTATAAAAATGGAGTCGTATACATTATAACAACGCGTTCAAATTGAAAATTATTATATTTATTGTAATCTCCAGAAACGGTGATGTTAATTGGCCACCAAGATCATGTGATCTGACACCGTTGGACTATTTTCTCTGGGGTTACGTGAAAATCCAGGTCTATAAGAATGACCTCCAATCAATTCCTGAGCTGAAGGACAAAATTATTCGCGTTATTGGTGAGTTAGAACTGCAATTATGCCAAAATGTCATCGAAAATTTTGAAAAAGTGTGGACACCTGTGGAGCTGCAAGAGGTGGACATTTGGCGGATATTGTTTATTGTGTTTAAATGGCATACATTATACTTCAATGATCAATAAAAAGTTTTTTAAAATCAAAGCAAATTGAGTGTTTTATTCAAGAATTAATTTTTTTTTAATTAAAAAACCGCTCAATTTGAAAGGCCCTATATAAAGATTTGGCACGAAACATATGATATTTGAAGGATTTCGCAACATAAAACTTGTCAAAATAAAATCAATTATAAATAAGTTTTCATTTTTCCAAATTCGGCCAAGGAGCTTACAGAACATGTTTAAAATCGATTTTCGAATACTGAAAGCAAGACGTTATAAATTATTTTTTTCTATTTGAATGAAGCGCATAAACAATACAACTGATGCAATAATGGTTGCGAAGTTCAAACGTCTTAGATCACACTTTATGTGTTGCATATTCTTTAAAATGAAGTCATTAACATTGAGCTGCGTATTGTTTCAAAACGTGAGAAGAATGAAAATGAGAGCAATGAAATCGAAACTGATAACGCAATCAAATAAATGATTCATTATGTTCATTTAAAAAGCAAGAGTTAAAGTATGTTTAAAGAATAAATTAAATTTTTATATGTAAGAGAATCCATCTATGTTCATAGAATAATCAAACACATTTCAAATGTAAATTCAAATATTGAAAATGTTCGCAAGGAAAATTTACGCAATATTCAAAAAGATTAACGAAGACGATACACAAAGTTTCGTCATTCTTTTAGATTTTACTTTACAATGACCATCAGTCATTATTTTCTTAGCAGTTCTTTAGCACTTTAAGAATGATGCGGAAATGATAATGATTTTAATATAAGAACAATATCACATTTTGGCGATATGCACTGGTCACTAAAATCACCCAATACAACAGCCTTATTTTTCTGGGTTTATTTAAAAAGCCAAAGATCCAAGAGCAATAACATACGAGTATATGCTAAAAGTCGAAAATCCCAAATGAAATGTTGAACATATGTTACACGCCCATATCATCAAACCGTGTCCCTTGCGAGATAGGCAGAGAGAACAGATTTCCAAACTTATCCATCTATGCATACCATTTTCGTCTTCTCCATATTCGTACATCTCGTCAGGCACAAACTTCTATTATTCATACTAATCACCGAATTATTAAACTATTTAATTACAATCTGGAAGTAAAAAAGACCTTAAATGAAAACCGGCCTGGAAACCGGTTTTTTATGTATGATATATGTTATATACCAAAAAAATGTAACCCGCAACCCTCGGGTTGTCAGCTTTTCAAATAGAAGATGGAAAATATTAATTATCATGGAATAAAAAAAAGTAGAAAAACTACACCCCTGCTTAAAATAATAGCAGACACCCCACCCCGCCTATCCGATATAAAATAATCAACACATGTTTGTAAAAATTCAGAAACGGCGCGTGAAATCCGTCTCTCTGCCGTTAATGTGTCCGGGGGTGTGCCGGGGGATATTTTAATAAATAAATAATGCAATCTCGACACTCGGCATAGAACGTAATGTTCGTATTATTCCGTATTACGTATTCAGGAAAAACATTTCATCTGCTCGCAGGGGTGAAGCCGGAGATTTTTTTTTACTTCGCGGGAAATCAATTTATACGCAATAAATAATTATTACCGGAAATAAGTCAAATATATAGAATTACATTTTTTGAGTCAAAATATTAATGACAATGGTGAACGAAGACGGTCACCAAATGGCATACTAGCAACAGCGGAAGACTGAGAAGACGTCCAAACAGAGTTGGATTGATGAAATTTAGAAATTAGTTCGACAGCGGTAAGGAATAGAATAGAACAGAGATGGCACTGAAACGTTGCATTTAGAAAAAACATACCCCAAGAATTAGACCTAATTATTCCAGTTCTTTTGAGTGGCCTATAAAAACACATACGACGTATTTAAATGGATTATGTAATTTGGCAACACTTTATTTTCCTTATATTAGGGTTTTAATTTTTATACAAAAATTATTATTCAGTGAACTGCATAATATCCATATTGTCGAGCACTTTGGGCCATTATGGATTTAAGTTTTTCAGGAATATAAAAACCTATCACATTCTTATTTCGAATGACGGCAAATAATTTCATCACCATCAACAACGAAATGACAATATGTTATAACGTAACGAGACAAACG
Source organism: Odontocerum albicorne (assembly GCA_949825065.1). Taxonomy (NCBI): domain Eukaryota; kingdom Metazoa; phylum Arthropoda; class Insecta; order Trichoptera; family Odontoceridae; genus Odontocerum; species Odontocerum albicorne. The sequence goes on along the minus strand of OX463840.1, from coordinate 14,133,582 downwards.
AGAAAAAAACTAACGATCAATGTACTGTCCTGTACCGGCCTCTCCTCCAAAAAAATATTCGGTAAACGCAGTATAAAACTTTAAATGTTTTTTTTATATTATATAATAACCTTTACATTGAAATCGGGTAGTAAGTTTAAAAATTGTGTGATTCGGGCAAGTAGTGTGCACCGAAGACATGCAAAAATGCATACTGAATATTCAACAGGCAACTCGATCATCTACGATAGCGATGGGCTGAGAATAAAATGCATACTGAATATTCCACAGGCAACTCGATCATCTACGATAGCGATGGGCTGAGAATAAAATGCATACTGAATATTCCACAGGCAACTCGATCATCTACGATAGCGATGGGCTGAGAATAAAATGTAAGACAAGATACTGAAGCCCTTTACCTAAATTAATTATGAACGAAGATTTCACAGGTGGAATTAAATTCTTATGCTTTTTAAAACAGTTTAAGAACATGTGGCAATCTCCACCAAATAATCAGAAATATGTTAAAAAACCCTAAAATAAAAACAAGACTGAAACCATTTTCTAAAGAAATTGTGTGCCAACGGGAATCGAATCTGCAACCCTTGGGTTAAATGAACAGCGTCTTATGGACTAGAGCCGCGGATATCGCATTACACACCGAGTTAAATATTCAACATACTTGATTAATAATAATAATTAGACAAAATGACTACTCGTATAATATTTAGAATGAAAAAAAAACATTAATATGTTATCAACTATTTAAATAAAAGAAAACGTGCGAAAATATATATGTATATTATTAATATGTTTTTTTTTTAAATAAGTAAATAAGTCCAAAAAATCATGATATCAAACGAAAAATTCAAGTATATTGAATTACACATTTTTCCAAGTTCTATAAATTTCGAATTAATTAAAAAATAGTGCAAATAAATTACAAGGAAAAGTTAACGCATGATTCTTTAGGTACATTTTATGAGGAACGAAATGCTACTCAAAATTAATAGATCTTAAAAGCAAATTTAAAACTAGCGTTATGATTGCCAACCCCCAAAAGAAGATGGCACTCAGGTAAGGAGATCAACGAATCCTGAAAGTTGGGAAAACATCGATATCCTTAAGTTCAAAATTCTGCAAATACCTTATGAAGAAGATTCATTCGGTACCGACTCTGATATCATCCCTTGACAGCTTCGTATATACTCGTAGAAATTTCGAATCCAGTATTAGGCCAAATAAACCCTGTTCGCAAAAAGCGTTCATTATTCCCTTGTTACCCATTTGAGAGTAATGGTGACATATTGTCCCTTGGGTGAGTTCCGAGCTTGGGTTAAGCTTTTTCCCGATTTAAGACCGTTTTTCGAGCTCAAGAATGAGAAGAAAAAGGATGGTAGGATACAAAACATTTTTTTTACATTTTTCTTAAACCGTCTTTCATATAATAATTGAAAATAACAAAACCTTATTAAATACCACACAAAATCTAATTAATTATTGAGTTGTAAAAGATATGAACCAAAAAATATCGCGTAAGACGAGTCATTTAAATGTGATATTGAGACTTATAAGTGTCCTCAATATTCCCTGAGCGTGTTATAAACATAGAAGTGCTTATGCGTATGAATAAGACCGAAAACTGCTTAAAACTGTGAAGGTTTGCAAGTTACAAGATCTGTCACACAATGAGAGACACCAGAGAAATTATAACACAACTGATCATCCAGGGAAAAATAAATGGCAAACGAGACAGAGAGAGAGAGACGCCCTACTCTTGGCTTAAGAACTTACGAAAATGATTTGGGTGCAGTTCTTCTGAGTTTTCCTGGCTGCAGTAAACAAGATAAAGATTGCCATGATGGTGGCCAACTTCCGATACAAAACAGCATTCTAAAATGCCTTTAAGAATTTCTAGTTGGTTACTAAGGGCATGGCAAATAATTCGTTCGGATAAAAATGTCGTCAGTAAAATCTACAAATAATTGAACCGTTAACGTCACAATGGGCCTTATAATTATAAGACTTAATTCCAAAAGTCAACTTTCCATAAAATTTTCTACAAACTAGTAGCATTAACAAAAAAAAAAACAATTATCCGAGTCCCATATCTACGAAGAATTATTTTTATTCATGTTTTGGCTGTGCATTATGCGCAGTAGTAGTTGAAACTAGATATATCCATAATTGATGAACTAGTAAATCTAGTGTTCATACTTGTACTATATTAAATCAATCATTTTCAATACTTATAATAAATATTTACGTCCGATATTAATGAAGATTGAAAAAAGGCCCAGTAAGGATGGAGGGATATTGTTTTAATTAAGGGATATTTCCCGATAAGGAGTATAAGAAAATTAAGAACACGAATGACAAGATGTATGGATATTAACGTGGCAAAACCCGAGTGCTTGTATAGAAAGTTGTAGATTGTGGGGTGACAGAACAGATGTTCTTTGACACACCCTAAGTGCATTGCTGTATGGTTACATGTCAATATTCAAATTTTAAATATCAAGAAACATGTGAAAGATTTTTCCCTCTTATGTTTTTTAAATATCGAAACAACTACCAAAACACTTCTAAAGAAAAGCTCTTAGCACCTCACTAAGATACGTCTCAAGTAATCTCTCGAGTCCTTGTAAAAATGTCATCGTTCACTTTATCTCGAATATTACTCGGTTCACATTGTAAAGCTTCGATAAAAAACGTTTAATATCCAAACATGTTTTGAAAACAGGGTTTAAAAACATATAATTCACTTGAAAATGTTTATTTCACACCCTTCTTGTGATATTTGTATTAAAGCTTACTTACTTTCGACGGTTGTATAAGGCTAGGCTCAGACTAAAATAATTACGCCAATAAAATTGAGTAAGATAATTACGTTACTTACGATTTCATAGAAAAATATATTTGGCGACAGATTGCCGCGTAAATTGAGTCATTAACGTAGACTCAATTAAACTCAATCACGTTTTTCTCCATATGTTGCGTGTGCAGGTATTATGTTGCGTGTGCCTGCGCGACATAAATTACGCTAGTATTTTCAGTCGATGCAAATGCAGCACATGTAGTCAAATCTGAACAATATCAGACTGGCGTAGGATACGCAAGCGTAAACACGTGCTTGGGGTGAGACAATTTCAAAACTGAGACGTGACTGAATTTGAGCTTATTGCATGGCGCAACCACAACGCAGTTTAACACAAACTCAATGGAGTTGTGTAATTTCCGCTAGTCTGAACCTAGCCTAACTCTTGAGAACCCTTAGACTCACGTATGATGTCCCGTCAGAAAAATCGAAAACGTACTTTATCCCTCCAGTTTTTCACTTTGTCTTATTTATTTTTTTATTTAACACTTTCGTGCAGTACATCAGGTGGATGTGTTGAAACAATCAACTAGTTTATTTATTTCACAATTATTAAAAGCACCCATGACGGCGTTTTAAAATAAGTAAATGAAAATTATATCGGAGAAAAAGTAACGAAATTTTAAATAAAATATTCATCTCAAGGAAAATAGAGATACGGATAGAAATTTTACACAAGTTATAGGCAATGAATATTTTGAGATACATAATGCTCCTTAAATTATTTCCTTGAATATCAATAAGAAGCACATCTGATTGATTCGGAAAAATCGTTCCAGAATGAGTCGAGTGAACTGCAAAAGATGATATGTATACAAAGGATTCTGCTATCGTCAGATCGGAGGGACAGTTTATGTTCAGAAATTGAATTCAAAGACAACGAGGACAGCGTGAATTGTTCAATGCTCCAAAGAGAGTTGATAGAACGACTTTACGTTTCTAACTTCTTAAGAGATATTATTATTATACAATTTAGGACGTCCTGCCTTAGGAGCTCGGAGAACGCGTCCCATCCAGGCCAGTCGGCGTGATTTTATCTCACTTGTAATAAAGTTGAATTGTAAGGTCATTAAAATTCAACTTGATTACAAGTGAGATAAAATCTTATATTGCATACTTGTTAAAAATATTATTCTTGTCCTGTTTTATTCTTTATTCAATGGCCTGAGACTTAATACGTTTTTCAACTAAGTCCAGTATAAGCCGCGACAACCATTTTCGGAGCGAATACAGCGAAAATGCCTGCGTGTGTGGATTCCTCGTTAGCCTGGAGTATGAAATATGCGGCGGGGCATCGTGTTCGAGGATTCGATTCTCGCAGTGCGAAATTGAAAGGGGATTTGGAGATCAATATTTTCGCAAAACTTATCTTATTCCCCGCTTTTGTTTACCTCGTGAACACGAGATGGGAATGCGACTTAGATAAAAAGTGTGATTGTGTTTGAAGAATGAAAAATATTCGCCATGTTGGGGAAAAAACAAAATGCAGATACATATTTTGAATCACGACAATCTGTAAAAATATAACATAGCACTAATGGAAAAATTCAGATGTTGAATTTTTACTTGTTGGATGTATGGAACGTCAAAGCCAAACAATTAAAATCACACCATTTTCCTGCCAGGATAGGCAGAGAGGACAGAACGCCAGATTTTTCTTATTTCGACACATATTTCGCCTCTTCCACAACCTTCTCTTATAATTCATACGATTTCTCTGACTTACTATTGTATAATACACTTCCTTTTTTTCTAAATTTCATTTACTTGATCCAGCCCCGTTCCCCCTCACATTTTTACGTTATATTTGATTATTAATCTTTCTTCCTTCAGTCGTTTTACACACTTTAAATACGCTACATAAAAATCAACGTGACGGGTTTTTCGTGCAACATATTGCAGGAAGAGGTAAAGGGGATTAAAATCACAACTGGGAAGTATGCGGAGTTATGAAAGGTTCAAGAATTAGTGAGATTCCTTTATACGGGAAATGTTTGCCTAACCCTCTAAGGGTGTATCTCAGTCACTAACTCAGGCACTTGATACAAAATATCCGATAGTAATAATTATACAACCGAAAAGTTTATTAGACGGGTTCGGTTGTATATATTTTATGAAAAATGTGTGTAAAAGAAACCTTAATGATTCCACACAAATCCTTGGTAACAAAATGTATCAGGTATCATAAATATGTTATAAGACGAAATCCGTAGTCTTGAAGCGGAATGTTTTTCTCCCATCTGGCGAGTTTAGGGTTAGATTTTCGACAGTCACAAGAAATTAAAAAGTGATCCAAACGTATTACTTTTATCCTGTTAAATACATTTTAATGGCAGTAAGATAGGCACAATGCAATTAACCATCTGGTTAGACTTTATAAAGCGAAATTCAAATACATCATCGATTTTAAATTGTTATTTTTAACTGTGAATGGATTTACTGTATTCCCTTAGTATATTGGATAAGAAAATGTATGCTATGTTTTAAAAAAAGGTCTCATAATTATATAGTAGCTTCTCGATTATCCGGTGTCACTTTAAGCGGTTCGCATAATAACTAGGGTAGTAAAAATTTCAAAAGAACGTGTTACCACTAATGAATCTGCAGCTACTGATGACACACATCAGGAAGAAGATACCCTTGTAATAAGAGAAAAGAATACAGCATAGTGCTGTTTTATCTAACGTTGAAAGCCTACTCAGTTTTTTGAAGCATCAGGAATGTCGCGAAATCTGCATACCACTATTTGCCAAAAAGTAAACAGAGGTAATATAAACTTGTTTGCTTTCATATTAAAAATAAAAGGGTAAGAAGTAAGTTGAATAATTCTTTAGTGTTCTTTTCTATTTTTGTTTTAGGCGGAAGAGTTTTTTTATCTGGGTCAATGTTTTTCCCTATCGCCCCAGATAATCGAGAAACTGCTGTAGTTATCTGAACTGAAATAGATAAAATTAATTATGTCAACTGTTATAAATAAATGAAAAAATATATATCCGTAAAACTCATAATTTATGACAACCATTACTGAACACAGAACGTCCATTATTATCACTTGGAAAATGTCATAACAAATTTTGATCAGGTCGTAAAATTTTCCATTATAAAATCGGAAAATTCTCTTATTTTCCTCTCCGTCCCAATGTCCTCTGCTTCGCTACTTTCAAAATCCCGTTATCCCTCGATTCCCGCCATTATACACCTTATAGTGGCAGCACGTTATTGCATTATATCTCCCGACATAACGACGGCGTACTAGATGAAATTTAATTAACAAGATTTGCGAATTTCCCGCCGAACAACGGCGCTTAGCGTTTTCGCACAGACAGCCCAGTTTACACGGGAAAATGTTATTATATCGTGAAAGGCTATGCCGTTAGTATGATCACATTTTAGGCATGCTTGATACACACGTCACAAAATCCTTTATCGTTGTACAAATAACATTTGTCATAGCTGATATAAAAAACATTAAGGCACGCAGATTATATAATGTTACGACACACGAGATCCTATCTGCCTGAAGCTAAAGGTCTTTAATCAACATATACTCCCGATTCTCTCATTGATATGCGAGATATGGGGCGTTTTGTCCAAAACTACATAAAGCTTTAAACTCCTCAAATACGCATGGAGATCGCAATTATTAGATTCGCTGTCAAACAACACGAGATCCTATTTGCCTGAAGGTAAAGGTCTTTAATCAATATGTACTCCCGATTCTCTCATTGATATGAGACATGGAGCGTTTTGTCCAAAACTACATAAAGCTTTAAACTCCTCAAAGACACGTGGAATTATTAGATTCGCTGTGAAACAAAGGTCTAAATCATAATTGAGACCATAAAATGATTGAAGTGGAGTTGGAAAGAACATATGGCTAGATAAAAAGAAAATCGTTGGACGTACACTGCCTTCGGTTTCTAATTTTTAACATTTATGTAACACAACACTTTATTAAATAAAACAAGGGCAAATACATAAATGGTGTCACGTCACTTTAGTAAATAATTTTAAACATAAATTAAACTCCACACTTCATCAAATAAAACTAAGGTATGCTTTAAATGCACATACCTACAAAAGGTTAATGTGTATCGCTAAAACAGGTCTTTAAATGAGTTTCATCACGAAACATTTAAACAAACAAATATGTATAACAATGTTAACGTACAAAACATCAAATAATAAAACATACTAACTAATAAACAGTTCAAAAATACTCTTAACCGGAAAACAGACAACAAACATTGTTGTGAAAATTCGTTTCACGCGTACAATGTTACTTAACTCTAAGGAACTTCAGGGATTTCTTAACTTTGTTAAAACTCTTCCCGTTTCACAAAAGAAAGTAATTTTAGCTATTTCATTATTTTATCTCCCCGAAAGTGAATACAGTGTATGAAAAGCGTGGAGAGGTTCGTTTAAGTACATACTTGATTTATTTTTGACCTACTTGTAAAATTTAGGATACCGCGGAAAAAGCCACGTCCTCAAAAATTAATTTTCTTTAGCATCATTTTATTTTAATTAAATATGGTAAAGTAATAAAGTTACTTATATTGTTATGAAAAATATTTTGGCACATATTTAACGATTTATGGATATTAAAACAAGCGAATGGAAAAATAATAAAGCAGTCAAATGAATATAGTTGTAAAATATGAATTTTGGAAAAAAAATTTCGTACAATCGATGCTTGATAAATCAAAGGTACTAAATATGAAAGTGAAATAGGAATCTGCGTTTTGAAAAATTTAATCATACCATAAGAACACGAGTTACGTTGACTGGTATGTTTGGTAGATATTCCAAGTTCTCTGCACAAGCTTAGGTAAGATAACGAAACTCCCGTGACGACCAAGGAACATCCAGGTTAATTGTTACCAGTCATTGTGTCCAATTAACGACGGGAAAAAAATGTGAAAACAGTAGAACATTTAAACTTGACAAATATAAGAAAAAGAGGAGCAGAATAAATTGATGTAGAACTGTGTATACGGAGAAGAATACGTAAAGTGACAAAGTATAACAAAACACGGATTGAATAGATTAGGGATAAATGTGAACATGAGGCTGACGTTTTAAGATGATAAAGAGCACTCTGAGATGGTTTGGTCATGTAGAACGAATGAATGAAAAAACTAACAAAACTTTTATGTAATGTTAATATGAGTGGAAGGCATGGTTGAGAAAGACAAAGGAAAGTGTGGTTAGATCAAGTGAATGATATTTTAAAATAAGTAAATGAAGAAAGTTAGAGAAATCGTACTTGTATGATAAGGTACATGGATGTGGTAAAGGCGAAGGATGTGTGTCGAGATAGGAATGTCTGGCGCTCTGTCATATCTGCCTATCTCGACAGGAAAATGGCGTGGTATTATGTATGTGAAAATATAGTCCAATAAGTATGAACCCCCGTAATCATGTCGATTATAAAAAATATGTAAAATTGAAAAATGGCTAAATTTATTTTCTTTAGAGCACGTTCAAATTTCACACTCTTAAACGCGTTTACCAACAAAATCGAAGCTGTCAAAAATACTAGATCTCGATTGGTGTTAACCCTTCAGGCACGTATGACATGCACCGCACGCGCATCAAAACCAAAACTCCCCACAGGGACGTATCACGTGCACCGCACGCGCACCAAAAATCCCACACAAGAATGGACGAAAACAGTGCCCTATTTTATCATGTATTTATATGAGCAATAGTTGAACGATTTCGTTAAAAACGATCTCTATAAAAAAAATTAAACGTCCCTGGGACTGAAAAAATGTTTTAGGCATACGGGCCTGAAGGGTTAACCTGAGAAATCAATCAATCATATATTACGTCGCATTTAGTCTCCAACCACTATTCCATAAGTGAAACACTTTAATACGCGATATCGCTGTTTTCAGAAATTTTAAAATGTCAACAAAATTGAAGTTATGGCTTTAAAAAAACACATAAAAAATCAAACTAATGATGAATCATCAAAAAGATCCAAACATAATTTCGACTGTAACAAAAACATCTAATTCGTTAATACAGGGGTGGCGCAGAGGAAACGCATGTTTTTTGAATGGCTAGTGTTTTGCAAAGAGAGGAAACGCATGGTTTTCATTTAAGCATAACATTGTTTATTTGCAAGATAATTTTTTGATTAATACAGGTAAATGAAGTAATTTTTCGCCCACTAAAAGTTTCTATTCATCAAGAATTGAAGGAATACCCGAAGAAATGTTTGTGCGAGTGATGCATAACTTTCAAGAGAGGCTGCAGATATGTGACCGCGAAGAAGGGCAACACTTGCCTGACATTATTTTACACAATTAATTTAATGGTGCAATGGTATTACTTCATTTACCTGTATTAATCAAAAAATTATCTTGAAAATAAACAATGTTATGCTTAAATGAAAAATATTCGTTTCCTCTCTTTGCAAAATACTAGCCATTCAAAAAACATGCGTTTCCTCTGCGCCACCCTAATATATAACATATTTATTGTATTTAAGGCATGTCATCCGTAGAAATGATATAAGTAGGGGAAAATATAATACGAGTATGTACTGCGCCATTTTGGTATCCAATGTTATTATTATATAAAATCAATAAATTGCACGTAAGATTGTTTCGTGTCTCACAGTTCTTACTAAGCTCAACAAAAGCAGATCTCTTAAATAGTGACCATGATAAGAAGACAGGATAAAGCAGTGGAGTATGTTTGCTCAGCAAACTGCTACCCTCCAGAATGATCACGGTCGTCAGAGGAAGAAGGTAAAAGGTAATTTATTTCAGCAAATAAAAAAGGAGCATAAGGTATATTTTTTCCGTTTCCGTACGAAAACCCTATTTTTTACGCACCAGTGAAAATAACAATCGCAAGGGGTTTCTTCAATTGTTTCAATTACAATTTTGTGAACTTTTTCTTTATTTCATTTATTTTGTTCAGGTTTTAAACAAAATAAAGAAGTATGTTCACGTAATTCTATAATTGACCAATCCTTGTAATAAAGCGTAAAAACATATTAAAATACTTTTTTAGTCCTTTTATTGTCGTTACTGGGACGCATAGTCAAGGATTGCCTCGCCACTACGTCAATTCGGTTGGAAAGCAAAGCTGTGCAGTGGAATTTGTTTTTAAGTGAGCGAGCCGTTTCACACCAGCAAACTCACTGGCCACACCGCTGTACTGGGTACGATAGAACTGTGTCATGTTATTTTAAATAATATATATGAAAAATGCCTGTGTCATTCGAAGGGAGTAGCACGGCGTGGGGTTCGAACCGGCGACCTTCCACACGGAAGTCCAGTGCGTTACCGCGCGGCCATGCACCTCACTGCATTTATTAATTATGTATCATTATAATCATCGGTGGCGCTTTAGCACTAACCTACAACAGCATTTTTTGTCAAACAACCCCTTTGGTCCTCAGCAGGATATCTCCAACTACTAATTTTCATAACATGCGCGTTTTGGATCATATAATATAAACATAGCATCTGACCTTAAGTCTCCCCATGGTATTTCAAATATTGGTTTGACCAGGAGGACCCTCGTTACTGGTCACGTTTCGTACGTGCACTGTAAGACTTTGCTGTTTGTTAGAAGAACTGATATTTACCAATAAATCCGCCAGATGTACCATGCTGACCCATGTGCACAAAAGAATAAAAATAAATAAGACAAGCTAGTTTCATAACCTGTACAATATTAAGTTTTACAAGCATGTCCAAAAGTTCATCGTTGTAACGAATACGCCACTCCCATGCTCGTACACTTGCACGCCTCCAAATACCTGATGAGATACTTTACACTCAAAGACAAATAGTTATCGCTGCTTATCGCTCTCACTAAATACCCAACATCCCGATCCATACAAGACAACTGAGTTCAGTGATGTTTGTAAGACTGGATTTCGGTGCTTTGAATACTGATTTATTCTATTTTATTTGACATTTGAAACAGGTTTAAGTCTTTATAGAAGTCATTATATAAAATAAAATGCGTAATGTAAAAATAAAGTCTATAAGTAACAACAATACGAACAATCATTTCTCGTATTTCCCTGTAAAGAGGTTAAATTTTGCCTACAAAGTTAACTAAGGATCCTAATACTCAATCTAATGTTTGGACATAGATTTCATTATGAACAGCCAGTTTTGCTTGTCTTGAAATACTTCGGTCAAATTGTGTTCACAAATGCACTCATGGAAAATATACTAATGAATAATTTCATAGTTCATAAACAAATAAGTATTAAACATTTATTGCGAAAAACTTAAAAATAACATTGTAATTATCCGAGTAGCTGGGAGCAGCGACCGTAAAAAATACCTCTGGGCTTTCTCAACTATCGTCATGTATCCTACATAAGGTCGTTATAATTTAAATGTGTACCCAAAAACTGAAACGCATCTATGGTCTTATATATGATATTTTTGTTTTATATAAAAAATATTATTTTAATACTAGAAAAACCAACATGACGACAGTAAAATTTGAGCATTATAGATAAAATTACCATGCAAAAATTGAGTTTAATTCGACAATTGATTCAATTGGAGGAAAATCAAAACACAATTTTATGAAAGAGCTGTATTTTTCCATTATATTTTTAATATTGACAAAATTACATCCGCCAATTTAGTTCAAATTTAGCACAAAGCAGAACATGACGAACTAAATTACACTGAAATTGATAATTAGCACTGAAATACCAACACGTGTATAATGCAAATACTACAATTTAATTGTCTTTTTAGTAGTTGACAAAATATTCTTCAAAACAATTTTATATAAACTGTGTATAAAAAAAATAACAATAATTCATATATAATCGCGTGTAATCTAAATAAAATACTAAAACAAATTACACCATAAAAATATATAATTTAAGTTGACCAATATAAAATAACAAAACTATCTAGTCAAGTCCGATTGTTAAATAAATAATCATATTTTTTCATTCCGTAAGTCAGTGAGTTAAAATCGAAATTTCTAGATAAGAGATGAGTTACAAAAATGTGTCCAAGTGAAATATTATACAATCCGTTTGAAAGACAAAACAATAAAAAAATACTACTGTAGGGCAAGTGGTTAAGCCTAATATTCGAATCAATAACAGCAATATTGTTTTATATATCACAATGCTACGATAAAATTGCGTTATAATATAAAGGCGAATCGAAGAGTATGAACTACTCGTATAAAAAAACAGAATTTGTCGATAGTATAGTAAGCACCACCAGGCAAAACCTCTTATAAAATAACTTTATCATATTGATAAACAATAATAAACTTACATTTGCTCCTCATATCGAGAGTATGAACCAAATTCATAGTCCTGCCTAAACACTGAATTACTCACTGTTAAGTTTGGAGCGTATAAGGTTCAACTCTGAATATAAATCAGATATTTTTAAATTTAGAAATTAATATTTATTATCAAGGCCAGACTACGATGTCGGACCTATGTATTTATATTCCAATAAAGTTTTGGTATCTGTAATAAGAGTCTCTTGGGCATTTGTAGGTGGCGCTATCATATACGAGTAGATCACCTATATACTCGTGATTCACCGTATATTGAGAGTGCGGCTCAATCATATGGAACCCAAGAGGAATACAGAACTTTCTGATAGTTGAACGAGTTCAAAAGAGATTTCTGCGACTCCTTTATTGCTTGGAGTATTGAGTTTCCCCATGGCTATATCCTACTTTTTAATGCATATGCTTGGTTATTACTTTTTAAGCATTATTAGACATCTACGTACCTTTTATAGGTGCACAAATTACAATACGAAAACAATTATTGACGACGTCGTGAATACAAGTGGTCGTATTCACGAATTGAGTTATCAAAAACGTCGCCACTTGCCCACGGAATAACCTAATTGATTGAATTTTCCAATATTTACATATTCCATATCTCGGTGAATAAATTGAGGATTAATTGATCTCACGAATAAACTAGTTTGACATAAACGAGCCGTTTCACTTGAAAGCACGAGTAATCATTGTTTCTGCTTTTATTATTTCTAAACTTTACCTTTTATTTTTTGTACTACACATTTTATTTTCTGTGATTGAGTTTAACCTGTATTAAATCTAAAATAAAACAAAGTTTAATGAATAATATTTGTTTTATTCTAACAATCACACCTTTACATTACATAAAAAAACCAATTTTCAAGAAGGTAAGTTCGATAGGAATTATGTCACTTTAAAAAACAAAGCCGTATTCTAGTATCTGCAACAAATTTTTTTGTACCTATATACAGAATAACGACTTTCATATTTTACCTTAAATATACAGTTACTGCCTTAAAGCTGCCGATTACAATAAAGTAGTCTTGAGGTTAACTCACCTGAAAAAAAGAAAATAAATAAATTAGTTTTATCGTTAAAAAACGCCAATTTATTTCTAACGGGTTCAACAGAAGGGTAAAACAAAAAATAGGATAATTGACACCAAAAGCGGAAAAACGCTTCGCAAACGGGAAGTGTTAATCTGAAAGAGCGCTTGGGAGGGTCGGCAGTTGTCAATGCTCTTTATGGGTCCAATCTCCTGGAATAATACAAGAGAGCACGATACCGACTCTGGGAAGATTGCTGCAGTGGAATTCGATAAAATGTTGTAGCAAATGCCTAACTTCAACGATTGCACTCGTTCCGTAGCCAAGTGACATAAAGAAGAAGATATAAAGGAAGAGAGAGAAATTTATAAATGAATTGATGTTCAATTCCTTCATTGCTGAAAAATCAGTTAGGTAATTTGGCAAAATATTTTCGATGAAATTCGCACAAAAAATATTATAATAAACCATTTAAAAAATACTCGGAACAATTTGAATTGAACACATCACTGAAAATAAAAAATATATGAAAATGAGTGCCAAATTATATGTTTGTCACACAAAGCGAAACATTTAAAATTGTCTTTTAATATTGATTTGTGATTATACGAGTACCAACTGAAAAGAGGGTCTGTGAGAATGCAATTTACTTTATAATTTTCTAAGAGAAACCCATATGAAATTAGCGGCAGAAGATGAGATTTATTTAATATTTGTGTTGGTTGGTTACAGTAGCAGAAGAAACGCATCATCCACATTAATCAGTTGACTTTGAAACAAAATCTCTTCTCCATGTATTCTTGTTTTCTAGGATAGTAGATGGATTACTTTGAAGAATACTTCTCCATGTATTCTTCAAAGTAATCCATCTACTATCGTTTGATGTCACTTCATTGTACTATACTCGTATAATATATCAAGTTTCTCTTAGATTACCATATCGCTTTCTAAACTTAATTCCTTGAGTGTCACTAAATATGATTATATACGGATATTATGAGTACCTGTCTATTGTTCTGGCTATAACCTGCCTATTTCCATTATTATATTAACGGTTTCAATGATGTCTTTGATCTCTATTTGAAAGCGACCCATTCATTTCGTTTGTAGATTCTTCTTGTGTATCCAATTATACCTACATTTCTCCATAAATTTTCGAGTAGTTTGAAGCTTTTGTGTGGATTTTGACAAAAGTATCCATGTCTCTTACCCAAACTGGAAGCAAACACTTCATTTGAAGCAGATTGGAATGTTGCTTTTAAAGATGTGTTTCAATTGGTCAAACGAACTTGGTGTGTATACTGCTTCATTTAAAATTGTACGTTTAAGACGAGATAAGCTACCCTTATTACACGAATTATTGTTGTAAATGCATACAAACGTCCAATTTTCATTTAATAAAAAATCTGCAAGTCGTAGAGACATGTCAAATAACCATCTTTCTCATAGGCCTCATGATACTACTTCCCAATCGACGTCTAAATACTAATATCACTATTCAAAATGGTTTTTAGTCACAAATTCTTAACAAACATCGTTTTTTTTTAGACATATGATGATAACAATAAATGTGTTTGTATTTTATTGTATTGACGTTTTGAGACATTTATTTTGCACTTTGTTGTGCATTTTTTTTACATTTGTATTCCCTTTTTCCACTAATGTTAAGAGTGACGCCTGGTTTGACGCAGTGCGGACTGTACGCCTTTGGACAACCTCGTATTGTGTAAGTAACGTTTAGTTTTCTACGCTTATATACGCCTATTCCCTTGTCATTGTTCTTGTAATGTTTAAAATAGTTTTTTTATATTATACAGTATATTCAGTATTGAGAACTCACTAGTGGTTTTTTTATTGTTAGTATTAAAGTTGTAAGGGACATTGTACCATTTATATTTAAATAAATAACAAAGAAGTGGATGCAAAAAACATGTTCAGTATTTTGACTTGTGACGTCACGCCATCAGACTGTAATTTGAAGTGAAATAACTTTGGAGTCTGCCCATATATAGTTCTTCAAACTGTATTCGGTTCGTTAATATTTCAATAAATTGTACTAAAATACGTTTAACGCACCACACAACTCCTTATCTACGGTACTCCAGTTGAGCTATATTCAGTTCAGGATTTGTAAAGATTTAAGTATCAATAATAAAACCAGAGCTTAAGAGATCAATAAAGCACATTACATGTACATATATTACGTATGTACGTAAACTGACCAAATTGTTCGTGTGAAACATGTACCAGATAACGTGTACCAAGCTTAACTAAACACTGCTATGATACGAGTACTGCTAGACGAGCAAAAACATGAATCCCCACACAACCGATTGAATAGGACTTTTTGCAGGAATATTCACGAGCTTATTATCCAGGAACCAGGGCTAGCTTAAGGTGTTTACATGCCCCATTCATACAAAGTTCTCTTGAAGTTTGAAAATAATCAGCTACTCATTTTTACTCTCATCGAATATATAATTTTATTTATAATATTTATTTAAATGTTCTAATTACGCATATCATATGTGTAGTTATTGTACTTTCAAGACTGCAAATATTTTTTAAATAATAAATCTCCAGATATGGTGAAAAAATATCGTATCAATAGAAACATATGTACATATCATCACACCGTTTACCTGCTGGGCAGGGCAGAAAGGAAAAAACGACAGGCTTTCCCACCTCGACACCAATATTTCGTCTCTTCTACATCCATACACCTTTTCATACAGCTCCTGCGATTTATCTTACTTCTTACATTTACTTTTTTCAAAACATAATTCATTTGATCTAACCATTTTTTCCTTGGTCTTCCTTTAATACGTCTTTCGACCTCATTTTTACTTTTAATTTTTCTTGTTAGTATTACTTCAATCATTCGTTCTACGTGCCCAAACCATCCCAGAGTGATCTACTGATGAATATTTTTTTAATTTTAATAGTGCTCTTAGATCAGTAAAATGAGTGGAAAAAATGTATGCTGAATAAAAAATATATATGTAGTGTTCAAGATGAAGAAGACAACGATTCGGCCATGTAGAAAGAATTATGAAATATGTGTAAAGATAGAAGGTATCTAGAAAAACATGGCATGACCAAATGATTAAACTTATGAAACAGTGAAAATTCTATATTAAATGTGAGTTTCCTTAACAAGATGTATGGTCGTAGCAAAAGTGAAAGATGTGCGCCAGAATAGAATGAAATGGAGATCTATTATCTCTACCTACCACAATACGGGCATGGAATTATGGTAATGATGATGATGAATATGAAAAAACAAAACCCTGGACATTTTTTCTTCTCCATTGTTTTATAATAATTTCAGTTCCTTCTTTGAAAATCAGAAGAACTGATGAAGGTACCTTTGTATATTATAAAATTGATACCCAGGGCGAATGTCGAGTCTATACAGACCCGGAAACCGACTCTGTCCAGGGTCCATGTGGGAGTGGACCAACTACGCCAGCCACGAAACAAAGCGATTGATAAAAAACATCCCAACAACGGCCATTACGTTCGGAAGTTACGTACAAAGGTTTTTGTTGTTCCAAGAGATTGATGGCCGCGATACGTTTATTGGGATTTATGGCACATTGCGACTGGCCCAAATCATCTGTGACGTTAATTAATTTGGGAAAATGAAAAAAAATACTCATTTGAAAAAGGTAAAAAAACGAAAAGGTGATGATGAAAGTTTGTTTACCTTTACAGAAAATTGATAATTTAAAAAAAAGGGGATTTTCCTCGCTAAAATAAAGATAAATTGGTCTATAGTCCAGTACGCTTTTGGTATATTGATACAAGTACATGATTGAAAAATGTTTAATTTTAAGTTTTATAATTTGTTTTTTGATTGAAATTTATT
The DNA here is from genome assembly GCA_949825065.1 of Odontocerum albicorne. NCBI lineage: Eukaryota > Metazoa > Arthropoda > Insecta > Trichoptera > Odontoceridae > Odontocerum > Odontocerum albicorne. Next base: position 14,116,505 of record OX463840.1, on the reverse strand, counting down.
TATTTACATAAGTAATTTTATGTATACATAGTTTATGTAAAATAAGACAGAAAACAAGAACAGGCAATTTAAAGTAGACACTCAATTTATATGGGTTTATTGCCTTTCATTTATCGTGTTCCCAGCTTATGCTTGTATCTTACTGAGAACATATAAACATGAAAAACTAATTTAATGCTGTTGACCATAGTTGATTGATTATTAAAAATCCCTATCATAAACTCTTACCAACTTGACAAGTTGTGGGACCTAATTATACTTATGTACCACGTGAGGCAACCCTTACTATCACACCGCTTCCCCGTTGGGGTAGAAAGAGAGAACATACACGTTCTCCTACAACTCCTTCGGTTTATCTCGCTTCTTACATATCCTTTTGTTGGATACATCATAATCCTATTTATTACACTTTCCGACGTTGACAATTGCGCTGTCAGCAAAGTAAGACAGGGACTCCTTCCTCAAGCACTCAAGGGCGAGAGTTTTTAGTGCGGGAAGATAAACCATGACAAATCTAGTCGTGTGCCCGATGCCCTACTGCTTGCTGCTTACAGAAACTTGATGACGACACTCAAAATTCCACGGATATAGCCAAACAATGAATATGAAGAATCTTAAGATTGTCCTAAGTGAGATACAGGCAAAAGCCTAGTTTACTGGGGATACGACAAATGAAAGGCAACAAACCCAGATCCATTAAAATTGTGTGTCCGAATTCAATTACCTGTTTCTTTTTCGCAAATTATGTATATTTCTTGTCACGAGTAAAATAAAATTAAAATAAATAAGGCAGAATTGCCAAAGATCATTTAGTCGACATACCAAGAGAAATTATTGTTTTAGAGGAGGCGTTTTGTGGCATCCACGTACTCCTAATAAAACCTAGAGGATGTTAGAATACATTTATTGATATAAAATATAATACATTATATCAGCTAATTAGATTTAGGGCATAGCAGTCAACACATATGAAAAATATATATTATTATGAAGTAAAAATACGTTTTAGTGAAAAATTAATATACTTTTGACACCTTATATTGGGACGAACACCTTGTAGATTATATTTGAGCGATTTAAAAAATTATGGAAGGGGTGTAAGAATGAGTGAAATTAATATATGTGGACTTCTACATTTTTTATTAAGAAACTTAACAGTACAACTCAATTCATAAATGAAGTAAAACATTAAACATTTAACCAATAATAAAGTTCAATATGAAAACAAGAAACATCAAAAATCAGCGGAACAGAAATAAGACACAAAGAATACCAATAAAATAAACTCAAGTCATAATGCACAACATATTGGGTGAGGAGGGTGAAAGAAAGGAAAATAATAGAACCTTTTCTTTTTATGTTTCAAATCAGTCGAATGATCTTATGTCAAACCTAAGGGTTGAGATTAGCTATTAGAATTAGTTAATACATTAGATATAGATATATTAAAATAAGCTGATTGAACGTCAAGTAAAAAAAAACTTTTAACTGGTCGGAATATCCGTCAATCAAGCTTGTCGGGAGGAAATGTAGAGAAAAAAGTTGGCAATGAATGTGGAAGCAATATTCATTTATTTCAATGTAAACGTATTCTCACACCAATTAGCCGAGAATGTTGTGCTGAGAAATGACAGAAATTTGGCACATGATTGGCAATGGAACGTCATTCGTGAAGGAAATTACTGAACTATTTGCTGTAATAAAGGTACTTACAGCAAATTATTTTTGATCAGATGTGTTCATTGTTGAAGTGTTCATTCTAAAAATGACAACCTTCATGGCCTAGTTGATAAGGTACACGTCTTCCATTAGAAATAATTATTAACTTCAATATAAAGCAGCATAAACTATCCACTACAAATATCTATGCTTAATATCTTCTGACGTATATTATACACTTTTTGCATTGCTTGCCTCCAGAACAATGCTTTTTCATCTCGAACGATTTTGGGACTTCTGTTCCCATTCTTCCCTTTCCCCCAGCACCGCTAGCACATGTCCATGTAACGCAGTCTGGAACCGTGTTCCGTTTGGTTTTTCTCACATGTACAATTTATATGGCGCGATGTGTTATACGCCAGGTTGAATTATGACATGTCGCGATGGTACTCGGGTTGAATATAGCAGAGTCACAATACAATTCAAAAAGATCTTCAAACTTTATTTTTTTAGAAAAATATAATATAGATCACGATAAAATAATAAATAAAGTATAATTGTTTCAACCAAATAAAGTCGTTCTGATTAATTTTTGCAGTTACATCTGCACTTTAAATTATTAAAAATGGGTATTGATGCATTGGCTTAAATGAGTGCATCTCACAATACTTTGCAATGTGTTTTTGGTTCAAACGCAATGTCCTTATAATTAACATCATATATGTAGATCTTGGATCGGTTTGTAGTTACAATCGATCCTGGGAGGTAGTGCGGAAGACATTTATCCTGCGGGGATGTCTTGTGCTGCTATGTATCGAATTATATCACTGTCCATCGTGGGCACGTCAATAACGCTTTATCTTCGTACATCATCTGACTATGTCACGGTTAATTATTCTTTAAAATATAAGACTTCTAATAAATTGTAAAGAAATAAGATTTAAGGACTAAAAAACATCCTTTTAAAATACCACCATTGGGACAAAAGGTCAATAAAATCAAATCTATTTTTTGAATGATATGTTTTGCGTTTGCTGACTAGTCATGATAAATATTATTAAAAATCGAAAGTCTTATCCAACAAATAAATCGTTTTGGCATTTTACTATACTAAGGAATTCCGAAAGCCAAGAGGCGAGTCTGCACCATTTCGATTACTGCTTGCTCGGCATACATGATGAAGTTTGGAATCAAAGGATAGAGTTTGGAGAAGAGCAAATTGATCTAACATCGAGATTTTGGTTTTGCATGTTTGCCTACATTGGTTTGAATAGATAACTCGCATACTTGAAGATAGACTCCCAAAAAATATAATCTATGTTAAACTGACGGAAGACAGAAGAAAACACGGTGCAATAGACGCTTAAAAGTATTAATGCTCAGCACAACTAGGAGCAAACAATATAGGATATAGAAAGAAGACGCAGAAAAGCTGCAAGTATTGAGGCTCCTTTCCCTATATGCAACAGGATATGCCATCACAAATTGGCTTACATAGTTATCTTCGGTGACACCAACGTCAAGTACCCTGATCTTTCATTTTGTATTGTGCCAATACAACATGAAGGTTCTGTTGTATTGACATAATACAACATAAGGGATCTACATCAAAATGAAATACCAATAATGCCATTCACTCACACATTACCAAACCGAGTCGGCTGACTCTAACAGTGCTTAGAAGGTAGAGTCGATGGGATAAACTCGAACTCGATAAGTTATCGTACATATAAATATGGATGGTTGATAGAAAATTCATCGAGTGCCCAACTTGAAATGTAGTTCACCAGAAGGAAGTGGTCAAGTACCTACTAGCTCTAGCACCAATATACCCATAAATGAGGTATGATAGATTCCCCTTTTATGTACAGCGAGTGGCAGACAATGAAATACCCTATGAAACTTTTTCTTATGAAGAAATATAAAAAGGAATTCGATGATGCGCAACTACGGGAAACAGAGTTCGACAAATATTGAAAAATCGATACATGGTTTAAAGCAAATATAAAATATGTAAATATTTGAAGGGAAATATACAAGTATGTTTTATCGCATTTAGGTTGACCTCGTAAACATTGAACGTATCGCAAAACAGCACAGAAAACGTTAGAGAAAACTTCAAGTCGACTCGGTAAGAGCTTCAAGTGAGAAAAATAGCCAAGTTGGGTGGAAAATCTCCATTTGTATGGCTGAGATAATTTATCGGTTAAGTTCCACATCTCCCCGCCTCCACAGTAAATCTGGGACGTGTCACGGGGAAACTTGTTTCAAACAAAGAGAAAAATGGCTCAACTTGGATACATATTTACGCTGTGTAAGCCCACACACTATGGCGAGTTTGTTAGAATCACCGGAATAAATTGAATATAAACTAAAATGATAGCAACTAAACTTAGACACTTGTTTGCTTATCTTGACGCCATTTTCCAAACAAAACAGACGGGAAAAAGAGATTACGATGGCGAACCAAGAGCGACTTGTTAAAAAAAACTTCAAGTGTTTCCATCAGATGTTTTGTATAAATTGAAAAAAAGGTAAAGCAATTTTTCAGGCAATATAATAGTGAATAAATTATTATGATTTTTAATGAAGAAAAAACTTATTTTTTAATACACTTCGATTATTTACAGATAAAATATATAATGAAATTGACACAAATGGGTGGTGTTTAAGGCATTTTATATAATCTGTTGAATCGGACTCGGCAAAGTGCGGAGAAGATTAAAAAGAAGATTCTAAAGAAAATCTACCAAATCTGATGTGCTCATACTTAGCCTTAGCTCATAGTTTATCTTCGGATCGATTGACTACTCCGATCTGGTGGCGTCAAATAAGAGTTTTGTTGCATTTAAAATTTTCTATGAACGTACTAGCAACTTGCTGGGTTACTTGAACTCCAGGCCTTGAGCCACTTTATAAGAAAAAAATTACCGTGATGCGAGCCATTTTCCCTTTCCCGTGATGTCAGACCTTAAGTCCGTCATCACTAATATTATTTTCCTACTCAGGTGTGTCGCTACCGGAGAAAGAGTCTCTTTGGGCAGTTCCTTCTTTGTTACTACGTGACGTCGCGCTCATAAAAAAGGATAAAGAAGATTTCGATCTTCTAGTGTAGATCGCGCTGGATGGGGACTTATTTTGTCACCCATAACAGCATAAGTGGTGGTGGAATCGAACTGAACTGCACTCATATTGAACTATGAGGAACTTGATACTTGAATATCCACATAAAACTGAGGTGGTAAGGGCATGTAGAACGAATAAATAACAAAAAGTCAATGTAACAAATACACAGTGAAAATGTGAGTAAGCGGCCTGATAAGAGGAACATCAATGAGAGAATTGTTGGTTAAAGTGAATTATACTCGTATTTTGAAAGAAAGAAATTAAAAAATTAGAATAGTCGTAGGAATTGTATGAAAATATGTAAGGAGCAGAGGAAGCGAATTATGTGTGTCGCGATAGAAAAGTCTGGCGATATGTTATCCCTACCTACCCCAACAGGAAAACTGCGTTATGGTACGCATTGAGTTGTCCGGAAAATAATTTCGTAATTTAGGGTCAAATTCAAAAGCAAAATGGCACCAAATCCTCGTTTTCGGTAATTCTCAATATTTTTAGTACCTCGGCAATATTTCGTGTCGTAGAGCGCTAGCTATTCTGAATCATAGCTCGTCGTCTTTGATTTGATCGGCATCAGTATATAATAAACGGCATTTTAGAGCGGACAGCATCTTCGAGTGTCTATCACCAATACGATTTTTTAAGCCACATTTGACACACACGAATGCGTACTGTACCGTTGCCAAACACTGTATTTTTTTTCGGTTTGTGGAAAATGTTTTCTTTCGAGGTAGTAAAAAAGTATCAACCACCGAAAAAAAAACATGTACGAGTATTTCGTTCAATCTTCAAAATAACGCAAAAAGCAATTTGAAACACAAAAAATGCGCAGAACCACTACGTTTCATAAGAATATACATTCAGCATGTTTGGAATGAACTGAGCAATAAAAAAAAATATTTTCGCGACATCTATCCGAGAAATACTTTACTAGTTTCTAAGCACACCAAAATAATCAAATAATGCATTATGCAACACGAGTCTGTTCTGCTTAAAAAATGCTTTAAATATTTTCTCCTAACTCTTGTTACTTCAGTTAATTGGCTGTTTTCCCGTACTCCTTGTTTTTCACCTTCCTACAGAATTCGCTTTATCTTCCTTTTAAATAACTAATTTCCTTTCTCCGTCATTTAAATAAAAAAGAAAATGATTAAACGTTTATCTGGCGTAAATTTCTTAGAATCACTCAATATTTATAAACATAATAGGTTCGTCTTCTGGAAATTATAATTTCGCGTAGTCAAATCAAAGGAGTCATGTTTTAATGATAAGATAATGAATCCTTGAAATGTAAATAAATTATTTGTAAATAATTAAACTGAGGAATAGAAAACATTTCGATTTATTGAATCATACAGGCACTGAAATATACAAAATCAAAGCAATCCTGAAAATAGATTTAATATATTAAACACGAAAATTAATATTCAAACAAGCACTGGCTGGAAAACAAAAGGTTTAAATGCTTGGTGATAGATATGTATAAAACAAATATGTATGAAAAAGACAAATGGACGAATATATGAAAAAAGTATTCAAATCACAAATATAAATTTACTTAATTTGAAATATCAAGTAAGTAATCAATACAGTATGTGCGAAAATTTGAGTTAAGCTTGTTTTATTTGTAATTACATATAAACCATCATATCGTCTCCATGTCGGAATAGGTAAAGAAGAGCGAGCGCCAGACTTTCCAATTGCGACACACATTTGTCGTATCTTCTACTTTCATACACCTACTCATACAGTTGCTACGATTTGTCTGACTATTTACATTTGCTTCTTTCAAAATATCATACACATGATCCAACCACACTTTCCTTCGTCTGCGTCTACTATGCCATCCACCCACATTTGTACTGTAAATTTGTTTTGTTAGAATTTGTTCATTCGGTCGTTCTACGTGCCCAAAGCAACACAGAAAAATCATCTTCATCTTGTTTAATACATCAACCTTAAATTGTTTTTGACGACCTCCGTGGCCTAGTTGGTAAGACGCCTGTCTTCTGACCCGGAGGTTACGGTTTAGATTCCCACTGGTACAAAGATTTTCTTTTTTTTTTAAATAAAGATTTTCAGTCTGGTTTCAATTAAGGCTTCATAAACATTTTCTGGTTGATTGTAAGTAATTGCCACATCGCAATCATCCAACAAGGTTGTGATGTATATAAAGAAAGTGTTAAACATGATTCACTCAGGCGCTGCTATAGCTGCCAGGGGTGATTTTTTTTAATAATAGCGAGTTCTAGTCCCAAGTTAGAAGAGTGAAGAGCGCCTTTGAGGAGAATTTGCCCTCTAAACTGTTTTATATAAAATTCTCATTTGGATAAATTCACATTTATTTTTAATCAGTCAATTCCGTATTCTATCGTACATTATCCCTCCATTTGTTATTCTCAAGGCACGTATTTTTACAGCATTTATTCGTCTCCTTTTAGTTTTGTCCACGTCTCACTCCCATACATCGAAGTAAGTAATTAAATAAAAACTGTAAATAAAAATAAAGGTTCACCATACTGAGATTTCTTATTGATCGTGATAAAAAAAAATTGTAGTGAATGGCCGAAATAAACATGCCCAGAACTAATAATCACGAATTATTTTGTCCAATCATCGAACACAAAATTATCATAAGCATCAAAGCTGTCATTAAATTCACAAGTCCATTTTTATATAACGTTTCTTTGAAAATAAAATAAATATTCAAACTCGGTCCAAATGATAAAACAAAGTTTAAGCGTGATGTCTCTGATTTTATGATGATAATTTAGTACAGTAATATGCGATATTTAAGGGTAAGGACTGTAGTAAAGCTCACATAACTATACTTAGAGCAAGGGTCGTCAAACAACAACCCGCGGGCCGAATCCAGCCCGCAACCTTTTTTATACGGCCCACGAGTTAAGAATAGATTTTAAATTATCAAATTCTTTAAAATTTCAAATAAAGCGCTATAATGGAACGGCTGACCGCCGAGTTGAGGAGTTCCGAGACACGACCGTATGTGGCACTCAAACAGTCTTGCATTTGGCGGCCTCTACTGCGAAGGCACGCAATTTTTATTCGGCTGCGTTTTCAGTCCCACGTGTATCGCTGTTCTGCGACATTTTGATCTTGTTTTACTGCCCGTGATTTTTATAAATAAATCTAGATTGTTTAAAAAAATATATATAATCCGTGAATATCAATTACTGTGAAAACAAAAAACATAAGTGGAAAGTGGAAACCTCTTTAGGTCCACAGAGCTTAAAATATTTGCTTTTTGGCCCTTTACAAAAAATATTTGCCGAGCGCTGACTTAGAGACACTGAAATTATGATTTTGGCGTGGGTCCAGTATATATGTGTACGCAAAGAGATGGAAAGTGGGTGTAAATGAAACAATCCCCAAACTATCTAGCTTAACTACGTAATTTATAAAGCATGAAACGTCACTTTCGGACGTTGAAACATCTAAATGATATTCATAAACGGAGGCCTAATGAGAAGACATTAAGAATAATATAGAATTGAAGCTCTTAAAATACTAAGAATACTTTGTTTTCCCTTGTTAATCTTAAAAATTAAACAATGAACACAATTACTTTAAAATCAATGACCTCCGTGGCCTAGTTGGCAAAACGACTGTATATTAGCCAGGGGGTTGAGGATTCAATTTGGGAATCATATTTTTTAAAGAAGGTTTTAGTTTTCTTTTCACATAGGGCATCTTTAACATCTTTATTGGTGGTAAGAACAGATAATCACATGCCAATAAGCCCACCAGGTTGTATTGAAAACAACGAAGGTAAAGTGCAATACAAATACCGCTAAGTTCTATATGGTAAGACACCTGTCACTAGCCCGGGAGTTAAGGGTTCCCGTTTCCATTATTATCAGTTTATTAAAGAGTTCTAATCTGGTTGTCACTAAAGGTTTCATAAACGTATCTCTGGTCGGTGGGAAAAGATTACCATGCAGCAATAACCTAGGCAGACTGAACTGAATATAGCAAAAAATGCAATACAAAAGTTTAATTCACTTAAATAAAAAATGCCTGAATGAAACGTATCAGATATGCGATAATCCTTGACTTTTGTTTGATAATAACGGTTAATAACATAAAGCTGGCATCACTATAATGTTTAATAATAACGGTTAATAACATAAAGCTGGCATCACTATAATGTTTGATAATAACGGTTAATAACATAAAGCTGGCATCACTATAATGTTTAATAATAACGGTTAATAACATAAAGCTGGCATCACTATAATGTTTGATAATAACGGTTAATAACATAAAGCTGGCATCACTATAATGTTTAATAATAACGGTTTATAACATAAAGCTGGCATCACTATAATGTTTGATAATAACGGTTAATAACATAAAGCTGGCATCACTATAAAAATTGGTTCAGTTGTTCTTAAAAAGCTCACGGTGTTTTAAGGTTAATGGGAAAATAGGAGGTTTATACTGTCGTAAATTATGTTTCGAAAGTAAAGTGCCTGCCGAACCAATAACACGTTTAGAAGATGATATTGGAAAATTTGCAATGTCTTATAAAAACGTCCACACATTGATAGCAGAGTTTGTACGTGGTTGAACTAGCTGTTAAAATAAATACTACAGTGGATAAACAAATAATAAAAAAATATAAAAAGTCACCTTGGCCGACACCTGCACCGTCTTATAAAACCATTTTCACATGGGTTACCGAATTTGAACGTGGTCGAACGAGCTATGAAAACTAACGACGTAGTAAACACCCGAACAATATAACCACCGAAATAATTTAAAAAATCCTACAAAATTATCTTGTCCAACACAAGCATCGATTGAACTGTTTACACGTGGGTTGCTGAATTTTAACGAGTTCGAATGAGCTATAAAAATAACATCGTAGTGGACACCCGAATAATATGACAACTAAAGAAATGATCGAAAAACCCTACAAAATCGTCATTGCCAACACTCGTACCATCTTATAAAATCATTCACACATGAGTGGTCAAATCCGAACGTGGTCGAACGATCTGTAAAAAACAAGCACCGTAGTGGAAAGCCCAAGAGATGTGACAACCAAATATACAATCGAAAAAAATCACAAATTATTTTAAGCAACAGCCGAATAAAATTTGGATTAAAAGCAGTAGTGAATATCTCAACTGAAAATTTGCACAAAATCTTACCAGAACATTTAAGTGTGAAGAAGTTACGCTCAAGATGTGTGCTTCAATGATCACAATGAACCAAAAATGTTCCAGAGGATGTTTCATTCGAAAGTTTGAAAGCGCTTCGAGCGAAATCTGAGTGAAAATTTATATACTACACTTTACTCAAAGTGAAATGTGTTAATAAAACATATTGGAAGATCTGCAAAGGTATATTTGTAGTTCGTTTTCCCTTGGTAAGTTATGTGCGGTTTTCTAACCATATATGTCTTTCTACACAGTAACCAATACGCGAAAGAACCCAACTAATGGCTCTCCTTGCATCACCTTCCTATCTTCTTCTTCTTCTAAGTGCCCTGTCGGGTCCCCCCAACGTTGGCGATCACTTCGGCTAATCCGTCTCGGTCCTGAGCCGCCCGGAACCTTCCTATCCTTACATTTAATTAAGTTAATATTTCTGATGTGTCAAAAAGAGTGTTTTAGAGTTAGAGCACCTTTGAAGAGAATCTGTTCTCTAAATGGCACCATATAAATTGTCATATTTTTTTATGAAACTTCGGTCCACCAGTACACACACCTAAGACAGACAAATAGCCAAAACAATGCACACATAGAAGCAAAAGTCGAAGAACGCAAAATCGGCGCCAAGTATTACCAAAGACATGGCCATTATTTTTTCGAATACTCTAGTGTCAATTTTGGGTGACTATGTAAAAAAATATAAAACACCACCAGCTAATTTATTGCGACGTCTGAACGATAAAATCTAAAAAAAATAACCGAATTTAGCTAGCAAAAAAGTGCTATTTCATCGTTACAATCTTCCAATTCACACACCAGAAGTTATCCTGGCTAAAACTCACAAATTGAGGTTTCATTGCTACCGCATCCGCCCCACTCCCCAGACTTGACCCCACGCAACATTAATCTATTCCCAAACCTAAATAAATGGCTCTGGAATTATGTTTCTGTTCATACTAATTTGATCTATGTTGTGTATGACTATCATATATTGAAGATTTAAATAAAATGAAGAAATATCCCTCGAATATTTTTGGCATCCATATACTATATTGAATAATACATATCATGCAACCTGAATAATCGATATATCGAATAGTGTGTACCGACAGGAAGCCAAGTGAATGGGGCACCAAAACATATACTCGTATGTATCACATATACTCGAATCAGACAGTATTAAAATCTTCTAAGATATAATATGCTTACAACAGTATTTTAGTACCAACTTCAATGTGTGAGAGTGAAACGTTGACGTAGAAAATACTGCAAATGTGCAATACTATGATCAAACCAGTAGTCACATTGACCATGACTCTTTAGGAACAATTTCGACTGATATGGTTTAAAAAAGTATTCCAGATGATATTCAACCTGCGACCAGATGCAGCTGATAGTTGGAGACCAAGACGTAATAGAGAGATCCACTTGCTCATATAACATTGGATCGCTAGTGGCATAAGAGCCAGCTGATTCGCTTGAATTGGCCATCTCCACAAAACCAAAGAATGATCTAAAATATGTGAAAATCTAAGTATTTATGAACCAAACCGCTTGTTCCAATTGTGCAATGCAATGATTGACCTGGAGAAGCTGGTAACTCGGAAAGACTAAAGACACAAGGCGAAGATTGATGGATAAAGAGCGAGAGTATTATTCAAAAGCTGCATGGCCATCGGATGTAAGATAAAGTTAAATAACAAATAGCCCTCGTATATGTTTCTAGCATCTCTGGTTCTGGGTAGTCTGAAAGTGGTTACTGACTTTTTTTACTTAGGGTGTGAAGCAGGGGTAAAAAGACCTGGAATGGCAAAAAATGCGATGTCAAAGCTGGAAAAGATATGGAAGAGCAGAACTATCACCATCACGACGAAAATGCGCAGAGTTAAGTATCTCGTCTTCGCAATATTCATGTATGGCACGGAGACTTGGACTCTGAGAGCAAGCGAGAGACGTAGAATAGATGCATTTGAAATGTGGTCTAGAAAAGAATGTTACGTATTCCATGGACAGTAAGGCGAACTAACGCCTCCATCCTCGAAAAACTGAGAATCACCGACAGATTGTCGACAATATGCCTTCGACGAGTCCTCCGATTCTTTGGGTACATTGCTCGTGGCCAAGGAGACAGTTTATGATTACTGGAGGCGTGGAAGAACGACAAACAAGAGGTAGAATCCCAATGCGTTGGACTGACCAAGTGAGAGACGCAACTGGAATACCCTTTACAACTGCCATCAAGTCGCGGAGTGCAGGGAAGGATGGAGAGGAGTCGTCAGAGGTTATCATGGGAGTCACGACGTTCAGTCATGAGCTACACGACAGTATGATGGTTTTGAGTGAACGATGTGCACTATTTTTTTTTTGTTTTTTCTTTCATTCCTATTTGCGTATATTTTTCTTAATTTTAATGGCAAATTTGGGTATTCCCAACAAGAGAGCAATGATAAGTTGATGACATTCATTAAAAATATAAACTATGTTCTATAAGCACAATCACTTATGCGGTTGGAATTCCAACTTGCAAACGTGTTTTTTACATTTTTTTTTATTATATCGAAACCACAATTGGTCAATAGAATGACGTAAAACATTTAATTTGAAAATGTAATAAAAAAAAATCCAGATGACATGTATGTTACCGGACTAAATTTGTTTACTTACGTAATGAATTTTCAGTATCTCATTTTAGTAAATAAAAAAAACGGTTTTCTAATTTGAAATAGATTATCTGCCACCTATCTCTCTCAGCAGCATGATATACCCAGTGTGCAGCAGTTCTATGTCATACCATCACCATCAATCTCAATTCTGACTGTCCCACTCTCTTACGGCCGATCAGATCGCTGAACAAAACCTTCTTTGCAATGGCAGTGTCCTGCATGCAGCAAAAGTGCCCAAGCCAGCAAAGTGTAGCAAATGTTTTCAAAAATGTATGTTAATTTTTAAACGTTGGATTTTTAGTGTTCGAATATTTTTTATTTTAACTAGTACACTTAAACTTTACGCTTTCGAAAAAATAATCGCTTAACATACAATAATCCATCATTGCAAAAAACATGTAAGATTTCATCAAATTTGGCACCTGCCACGTATGAAAGACGAAAATAAATGTGATCAATTTAAGAAAAGCTGAGAAGAGAAAAAAATTTACTCGTAAATTTGGGAAAAAATTCACCATCACTTATTCGTGATAGCGGCAATCCTTAAAAACTCGAGTACTTCGTAACCGCGAGCAGGAACTTTTTTATTGTAAATTATTCCATTAAAAAGTTTCTTTCACAAAAAAATGTTCTTTCTACCACCCCGAGGCCATTGTCTGTGGACGTAGCAACACGACCCCAACCCCATACCCCCATGCTTCCTTCCATCTAATTGACATCCGTTCAAAAAATTTCATTCGTGATTTCCTTTATGTAATGAAAGATCGGAGATTCCATAATGGGAGAGGAAAGAAAGTGGATCCACGTGGAAAATGAAAGATTAAGAATAATGTTAAGACGATTTTAATGAGGTACTTTTCAAAGAATTACGAAAAAAAGGAAGGTTAATCGTTTGTTAATATTTTTTTTCTCACACGTTTCTGGAACATTGAAAAGGAGTTCTGTGAATTTGAGAAGAATAAGAAGAAAAATGCGCTTTGTTAGAAATCAATTGATTACGAGAATTTCATTAATTATTAAAATTTCTTTATTATCAACGTGGACGTGAAAAAACACTGAAATGAGCCGAATAAATGCAGTGAAAATGCGCGCACTGAGAAAAATATACGAGATGACAATGTATTTATGCAGTGAAAATGCGCGCACTGAGAAAAATATACGAGATGACAATGTATGTATGCAGTGAAAATGCGCGCATTGAGAAAAATATACGAGATGACAATGTATTTATGCAGTGAAGATGCGCGCACTGAGATAAATATACGAGATGACAATGTGTTTATGCAGTGAAAATGCGCGCACTGAGAAAAATATACGAGATGACAATGTATTTATGCAGTGAAAATGCGCGCACTGAGAAAAATATACGAGATGACAATGTATTTATGCAGTGAAAATGCGCGCACTGAGAAAAATATACGAGATAACAATGTATTTATGCAGTGAAAATGCGCGCACTGAGAAAAATATACGAGATGACAATGTATTTATGGAATGAGGTGATTGGGGATGAATTTGAATTTACGTATTATATAACTCAAGAGCCAAGTACGCGTTAAAAAAATTCAATAACACGTCTGCACACATCAAGGACGTCTTTGCGCGTTTTCGACGCGTGTGTGACATCACGCTTGCCGCGTATTTTTTTAGAAAATATGCTTTTATTTGAACACTAACATATATAAGCTATACGTCAGAACAGTTTTGAATCAAAGAACATCGCCCATTTTATTATACCTAAAATCGAACGTTTTTTTCCTCGTAAAAATATATCGGTATCGCTATCCGGGAGTATTGCATGATCAAATCAAAATAAATCCACGAATTTTCGAAATAATTTGATTTTTTTTAAACGGTTATGTTAATAAAATGTGAAATCTAGTTCCTAATAATCAATAAAATAAATTTATTATGACATGTCACCACCAAAAAAATATTTTTTCCTCAGAATTTTCATCTCAAAATCATAGACCACCGTCGAACACCGCATATGATAAAAAGTGAGTAGTTTTTTTTTCATTAATATATTTCCATGTTTTTTTTGTCATTAAAAAGAGGACCTAAGGGCACGTTTTAGCCTCGAAACTTTGGGCTCTCAAAGGGTTACTAAAATGAAGAAAGATGGATTAGACGTGTAAAACGAATGAACGAAGAAATACTACAATAACAAAAAAATGTACAATGTAAATATGAATGGAAGACGTGGTAAAGGAAGACCAATGTTGGTTGGTTCAAAATAATGGTTGGTTCTAAAATATGATTGGTTCAAAATAATATTTTCAAATAAGCAAATATAAAGTCAGAGAATTTGTAGGATTCGTATGTGAAGGTGGTGAAAGATGAGTTTCAAAATAAGAATGTCAGGCGCTGACTCCTTTCTGCCTTCTCCGACAGAGTACCTGCGTGACGGTATTTATAAATGTAATAATTTATTGCTTTTTACATCAAGTAACTATTGCATAAAAATTTATTATTACATATTGTAACATAATTTAGAAATAAAATAACGAAATGCATTTTGAAATGAATACTTTTACGATTCTCTACATGGTGCAAGATATCTAGAGAATAAAAGTTCTTTCGCACATATTCAGATAATTTCCAATGGTTCGATTAGTCATCAAGTTTAAATAAAACCTATCGCTTTGAGGGCACAAAAAAGGGAAAGGAGAAACGGTATTCTTGAAGTGAAAAAAACGGTTGTTTTAAAAACAAGGAGACAGGCTTACTAATTATGCCTAAGAAAATTGTTTGATGTTGTTGTTATAATCTTTTTTATCTGCTCACAAGTTCTCAGCTGAAAACATTTGGTTGAAAAAGTCATAAGTCGGATGATGGGATTACATATAAAAAAAAATCACTAAAAGAAGACATACGATACATACAAGTACTTGAAATTTCAATTCACATAACGTTCAACAATACAGGTAATTCAAAACGTATATTGTACAACACTTTCGTTGTATACAATACAACCTGACGGGCTAATTGTGGAAAACAGACAAAAAGCTGTTAAAGAGGCTTTTAGTGAAAATTAGACTGGAATTATTGTATTTTTAAATCAAACCCGCAAACCCCGGGTCGGAAGACAGGCGTCTAGCCAACTAGGCCACTAAGGTTGTCTTACTAAGAAATTGGATCCCCAAAAGAGTTTCCAGTCCATTTGAACATCAAACTTATAAGTGTAGAGCCTATTCACCTTTTGAATCGGTGCCAATTTGGCAAATTAACTTTGAACTAGTTTCACTATGTCTACCACTTAAAATGGGTTGACGATTTGGCAAGTAAACAGCGATCCAAAGGGGAGGGTATCGGAAATCTGGCGTTTGGTCCAGCGGATGCCAAGTGCGATAAATTAAATAAAAAAGGACGTATTGTTTATCCGTTTCTCTGCTATGGTTCATTGGTGGAAATTAGAAAAAAACAAAAACTAATATTATGTTTGATTAATGGGTTCGAATTAAAATAAATTTGAAAACCGGTGCAAGAAAGCTTATTGTTCCCGTATTTAGTTAAAAATATTAATTTCAAATAATACGAATATATGAGGGTGTTTCTTCCTGTCCATGACGTTAGGTTCTGGAACCTGCTGCCAACTAATATAAGACCCAGGCTATCGTGGGCGTGTTTCAAACAGTGACACGAAAAATACTATATTTCCTTGCTATCTCACTAATCACATTTATCCCCGCGACACATGTTCCTACCTCGTATCTCTTCAGACGGATGAGATGGGTGGAAACATGTATCACGGGGATTCATTTTTTTAAGTGCAATAATAAAGTATTTTTGTTAAAATATTCTAATATGGAGTTCCACAAAGCTGAAGTCGAAATCTTTGATAATTCATTATATTTCCTTTCAGTGATGAAGCGAGTTTCCTGGTTACCCTATTATCCTTCTTGCTTATATCCTCTCCAATTTCCTAACCGCAGATAAAAATATTTTATTAGTTATATTTAAATCGTCAAATAATTCCTGTCTCCTTTTTATGCTACAATTCTGTCTAATCTTTTCATTTTCTTTGTATAAAATTGTAATATAAATCTTTCATCCAACACTGGAATTGTGGCAAAAATAAAAAACACCAAAAAGTACTTAGTACAAAAGTGTTGAAATAATTAGATACATGTTGTGGATATTTGATTTTTTTATTGTATGTATATATTGGGTCCTTACATGTGAAATTGGCGTTTTGTTTGGGAGGAACATAAAGTTGATTTTTTTTTAATATAATATATTTATTTAATCAAAGTATGTACCATTGCTATCTATGCACTTTTGCCATCTCATAGGTAGTTCATCGATCCCTTTACTAAAAAAACCATTCGGACGGGAATCAATAAAATCTTTGAAGTCGGTTTGGACTGCCCCATCGGAGTTGAATTTTTTCCCTTGCAAGAAGTTATCCAAATTTCGAAAAAAATAGTAATCTGTTGGGGCAAGGTCCGGAGAGTACGGTGGATGTCTTAGACATTCCAATTGAAGCTCTTCTAATTTGGTAGCCATCTGTTGTGCAGTGTGTGGTCTAGCGTTATCATGAAGCAGCAGTGGCCTAGAGCGATTAACCAGCCTCGGTTGTTTAGCAGCTAGCTTTTCCATCATGGTTTGCAGTTGCTGACAATAGACATCTGCTGTAATCGTCTGGCCAGATTTAAGAAAGCTGTAGTGAACGACACCAGCACTAGTCCACCAAACGCTCACAAGTAACTTTTTTGGAGTCAATTTTCGCTTGGGGCATGGTTTGGCTGGTTCGGCAGGGTTCAGCCATTGCGATGAGCGCTTCCGATTATCATACAGGATCCACTTTTCATCACAGGTAATGATTCGATTCAAAATCCCTTCATTATTGTGCCGGTTGAGTAATGCAACGCAGCAGTCAACGCGCGTTTGTTGATTTGCTTCACTCAATTCGTGAGGTACCCACCTTTCAAGCTTTTTCACCTTCCCAATTTGCTTCAAGTGGATTAAAACAGTTTTATCACTAACACCGCAGCCTGCTGCTAACTCGGACGTGGTTTGCGATGGATCCGCTTCCACAATAGCCTTCAATTCTTCATTATCAACTTTCTCCACGGGGCTTGTTCTGCAGGTCGAAATTTCCAGAACGAAAACGTTGGAACCAAAAACGCACTGTGTTTTCTTTTGCGGCACCGTCGCCATACACATCATTAATCCTTCGAGCCCTTTCTGCAGCACTGGTGCCACGGTGGAACTCGTACTCGTAAATAACGCGATATTTCAAGTTTTCCATTTTGTAAACTGAGTGACGCAAAGAAAAAAAACAATTGAGGAAAAAACAAATTAATTTTAATTTTCGAAACACAAATACTTGAGTAAATAGCTGTATAAATTTGAATTTGAAATTCCTAACCAAAGAGAAGATATTTGAGATCAAAGTTGCCAGTACGGCAAAACGCCGGTTTCGTATGTGGGGACCTAATATATTTTCTAAGATTTACTGACAAATTTGTTGCAACAGTATATCAAATACTAAAATTAAACTAAAAAAACATACAGAAAGGCATGAATAAAAAAAAACATGTATATTTAATTTGATTTATGTTTCATGTACTTGGACAAATTTAAATAGTCTTTATTTAAATTAATTTTGCCTTTGTGAAGAAACAAAATCAAAGTGAAAAAAGAGCACCAGTAAACAAGTTCAAACGATAAGATAAGTTTGAGATATAAAGTCGTCTTAATTTGTAAGCGTTCTTTGGTACTTTAATCTTTAATTTCAGCGAACCGAGACAAACTAAAGGGCACGAGTTTATTTCAAATTAACCAAAGTCCCGGGACACGAATCAAGATCGTTTAAATTTTAATGTTTTCTAAAAATTTGTGGAATTTCCACTGGCTGAAATGAATTCAAAATTAAGCATGTAATTTTTATATTTTCCAAGCGATAAACGGCGGCTTTGTGAAGCAGCTAAGGGGCCGACTACATAGCAGAAAACTTTTTGAGGAATTTCGAAAAGCGGATTTGACAGCCTGTCCGCAGGGAATATTCCTCGGCCAGAGTTTCTCAAAAAACTACATCTCAATCGTGTTACTCTCGACGGATACTTAGTTCTTATTTTATTAACCAAACAATCATTGACTACATTTGTTGAAGTCTCTTTTCACTTTTTATAATTTCAGAAATAAAACAATAGAAAATTTTTAACGTCTTTCTTTGGAACGATTCAAAAACATATATTGCATATTTTTATTTTACAAATTTATGTCTAATACAGAACCACACTTTTTTTTAGAATCTGTTTATTTATTTACTTAAAATTACACTTTTTCAATCAACAAGTTTATATTTATTACTTCTGTCTGATTATTTGGAATCTATTCCAAATAATCAGACAGAAGTAATAAATAATCAAGTCCAAATAATCAACGGAAATCTATTCCAAATAATCAGACAGAAGTTAATAATAATGAAAAGACAATCCATGTACTCGTATATCATATAGCGCCGTTCAGAGCGCATACAAACTTTCCTCAAGAGTTTTCTAACTCGGAATTCGAATCCACTATTATTGAAAAATTAAAAAGATTACAAAATAAATATAAAGAAATTGAGTGGAGATAGGAAGTTAAAAGCTGTGGCCATTAGATAAAATACCTCTCCACGTCTGCAAATGTCTAAAACAACATATTTGGTGAGTAAACCGCATAAAACTTACCAAGTGAGGACGAACTGCAAAAAAACCTTTGTAGATCACCCGAAATGTAATTCCGAAAGTAACACATTTGGTTTTAGGTGAAGTGTAGTGTATGTTACACAGCTCATGATAATTGTTGGTTGAAAGCTTACAACGTACAGAAACAACTATAAAAAAGTCAGAACAAACTACACGTAGAGAATTTAAAAAAAACATTATTTTGTTTTTCGCCAACTCCTTTCACTGAGATGGAGAAAGCAAAGTAAACATAATGAGGAATAAGGATATCATTGAAGAGAGACAATTTCAAAGTCGGTTTTTGGAGCAAGCCAACGAGGGTGCAAGTCTTGCGGCAGCTGGTAGCTGCTTTCAGAATCTGATAACATGGACAGAAATAGACGACATGAAGCAGGAAGATATATCGAGGTAATAAAAAATATATTAACTCGATAAATACATCTTGAATTGAAATTCAACATTTTCGCAGTAACAAAACTTTAAGCGGTCAAATAAATACAAATTAAATAAATAAAATGGATCATTAAAAAATTTATGCACTTAAAGTTTTAGTTATATTAATTTGATATTTAGTAATTTGTGGCGAAAACATTGTGTCGATCGGAAAATGAGTTATAATGAAAATTTTGTTCATCATTATTCAAATTTTGTTCAAAATAAAATAAGTTTACATCGAAACTAAATGGGCTTATTGTCATATTTCTTCTTCAGAAGTTTGGGAATCTCTGCGGTTAAACCATCCTAATTCTGCCTTGTCCTTTGGAAAACTTTGACCATTTAAGTCCTTTCTCTGAACGAATAATCTTCTGTAATCGAGGCACAAGAACAGAGAAGGGGGTGGAACACAATCTGAAATATCTGCCGAAAAAAGTCTCGATGACATTCCGGAATTAAACATTCAAGAAGTTTACCCAGGGATTCATCTTGAGTCTTCTCAAAACACTTGACGACTCACGCACGTCAAATAATGACAAATTGCCAGAGATAAAGATTTTTCACGGTTCATTCTTGAACTCTGACTTGATAAAAGTTTTTGTAAGTAATGTGTATCATAACCAAGCTATAATAAATTCAACCTTCTTAAATGAGTAATTTAAAAAAAATATTAGCACATCCAACGATATGAAAGTTTTGTACTCGTAAATGAACAAAAATCTGTGGTTTTTTGTTTAATAATCGAATAAATATCATCAGACGTATTTTAAGAGCCACATCAAATTTCACATTTTCCTCTTCTAACACAATTGACCAAAAATCACAAATAAATCAGTCAAAAATGTGAAATTCTGGGGGAAAAACTTATGTTTAGAATTTTAGTGGTGTACAAATATGTGAACTTCTGGGGGGAAACTTACGAGTACAATTAGAATGTTAGTGTTTTAATGGATCAATTTTTCTTGAGTAGCAAGAGCCATTGCCAAAAAAATTTAAAGCAGTTTGACAAACCATTTATTAAAAAAAAAACATGAAAAACCGAATTTTGGCCATAGTGTTCTTTGTGATTTTTGTTATATTTTTACACAAAGAATGAAAACTCGCGCATTACATGCATTTTTAGACCCATGTCAAATTCGTCAAAAAAAGTTTCTACTGCTCACATTATTTATCAAAAACTACAGATAATATCAATGTTAAGTAATCGGAGAAACTAAATCTACAATTTTACTGTTTCAAAAACTAAAAACTAAAAACTTTGTCACCATATTTCGTTCCAATTATAAACATATCTGAAGTAACTTAAGAGTATAAGTATATACTTTTCTACGAAATAATGTCAAATTTACGTTATTATTAAATTCATATGAATTATTTGATATTTCCACAAATTTACGAAAATTGTAATTACCAAACAAATTTAATGGTAATTAAAACAGTTTGATTAATCGTAATATGGTACAAAGTGTTAACATATAGCATTTTGATAGGCAGTTCCCTGTTTATGCTAGCAAAGTAATCAAAATAATATTTTTTTAAGATTAATTTGAAAACGTTGTTTTATGACCTGAAAGCATTTCGATTATGAATATACAAATGGCAGCTAATAAGCGCAGTTGAATCGGTTGACTAATGCAAACTCTTTTAAAAAGCCTCATATTGTTACGACAATAAATTACATGTAGAAAATTAAAATTAAGTAAGCTCATACATATAACACAAAAATTAGATTAGCCTTTAGTTCCTAAGGGGGTACTCTACTCTAGAGGCGTGAATTTCGGGCGTTCTTTCAGATTTAATAAAAAGGAAACTGAAAACATTTTCCTATGCATTTTTTTACAGTTTGTTTATTGATGATTTGAGAATGTACGAAAACCAAAATACAAAAATACGCCAATGATTAGGAGAGGGGAGTAGTACGTTAAGAAAAATAGAATGGAGAAAAAGGAAAACTTACTGTGACATTGAAAAAAAATTAAGAATTTTAAGTAGCTTTTTAAATCAAGTCAGAGAAGGTGCAAGTTTTACAGCAACTGATAGCTGGTCCAGAGTCTAACGTCATAGACAGCATAAAATACGATATCAAAAAGAAAGAGCGATGAACTGGAAAAGTTAAGACAATATCTGCTTGAGCGGAGCACAAGTCCATGATCGGAAAGACGCTGAACATTTTCGACGAGATATCTTGCGGTTGTTGTTATATAATTGCAACAATACACGCACATGTTGACGATTTATTACATTCAACCAATTAAGTTTATCACGATATAATGTAATGCATTGTCTATCAACTCCGCAAAATATAAACAATAAATTATGACTTCGCGACCTCCCTGCAAAACCTTCATATATTGTTGATGCAAGTGCAAGTGGCCACACAAATGTTGTACTTGTATGTTACAAAGTTAAGTGTTAGAAGCCTTATCGTATGTTATCTCTTGAAAACAATTTACTTTGTATGCTTCTAATGTATTATATTTCCACGTAATGGACACACATTTGAAAAACAAACGCAATCACCACTGTGTTTTTTTTTCATATTTTTTGTCCACCTGAAAAACGAGTAAATAGCTTAGTTACTATTTATTCCTAAGAAGAATTATGATAATATTACTTACGCTTTTGACTTCACACTATCTTGACTTGATTTTGGACTATTGTAAAAAATAAATATGTTGGTTTTTCTCAAAAATGTGTTATTTTCCATTTGTGCATGTAGTATGTACATATATTTCACTGCGACCCACAGAGGGGTCACGACCCACAGGTTCAGAAATGACGTTGTAATGTGATTATATTTTCAGAGGTTGAATATGTATCGTAAACTTACATTTTGCAGTCATGAAGTGTGTCAAATTAATTTTCATTAACATTCAGATATCCGACTAAAATTAAATCTTGACATATATTATAATAATCATTTCGACTAGCAGAGAAAATTAGGAGAACAATAATCCAGTATTTCTTAAGAAGGAAAGTTGGAAAAAAAAAGTCCACAGAAAAATTTAATCATTGCTGACAAATCAGACCTGAAACCTGTAAATCAGACATGAATAGAACAAAACATTATAAATTCGGTGGATAGGAAGAAGTTCGTTAGATAAGAAAATTTATTTATGGAAAAATATTACGCGACTCGAAGGCAAAATTCTACTTTTATCCGACGAAATATGTACATTTACTTTCAACTTTGATAATTAATTTTAATGCTGGAAAAGTTAAAACAAAATATTGCCCTATTAAAAATAAATCTTTCGAAATTTGCCAAAAAGTTTCGGTTTTGCGGCAACATTTCTGACACTAATAGTAGATAACAGGGGATATTTACGGATCACATTGTTGTTTTTTTTAAACTGAGAAACATCCCTTGACCATTATCGCAAAAACTTTATAAAAAGTAAATATACACATTCCTACTATTGTGAGAACATTTTTTAAGGCCGTATTTTTTCATAACTATTAAATTAACCATGAAAAGGTTAATTTAATAGTTATGAAAAAATACGAATAAAATATCCTATACGAAATTAAGAAAATTCATCGGTCAACCGTGATCAAACAACGACCTGCATGACCTAATTGGTAAGATGCTGGGCTCGATTCCCGTTGTTTCTCATTTTTTATAAATAAGTCTAGTATTCACTTAAGGCCTCTTTAAAATCTTTCTAGTAGGTTGTACTATAACGGTGTACTTATAATATTAAGACATACGGTATCAAGAAAGTAACAAGGGCAGATTTGTCTTTGAATATATATTTTTCGTATAAAATTTAAATTTAAAATTAGTCAAATATTTTTATGATAAAAAAATAACGTAAAACAAAAAAAAATATTTCTTGTTTAACATCCCCTCATTTGTTCTCTTTATTTGAAGATTTCCTGAAATTTTAGTAACCATCCAACTAATGGTATAGTTTTTCTCGTTCTAATTCATTAATCGTGAGAATACAGTTGATGAATTTATTATTTTTATTACTGCTATTGAGGTAGAATTTACTCCTATGACGGAAGAGTTAGGAGAGATATCGAATAACTTGTAGCAATAGGTTTTTTATAAATATATGGTAGACGCTGTTGAATTTAGAAGGGTCATTCTTCAGCATTTCAGGTCTTAACTGGGAGACTGATTTTCCCATTTTATCATAAGTATTTTTTTTTAATAATTTACCATACAATTTTGTTTTCTTGTTGTCCTTGAAATGGAGTTTATTTTTGCTTTTCATATCCTACGGTGTAGATTAAATTTAATTAACTGTATTTGATTAAGTGTTTTACTATACATGTTGTACTATACATTGGAACCTGGTGTTATTAGGTTTTATTTAGGGAAGTTGTTGCTAAGTTATATTTTGTATTATAATTGTTATTATGATATATACGAGTATAAAGAAGTAACGTTGTTTTTTTTTATTTTTCTAATTAATAAATATTCAGTCCTGGGTGATATGTTCGTCCTAAAAGATCTGTAATGTGCTGTATTATAGGTTGTTAAACCTGCAGGCCTGTTGTGATTATATATTTGGGCATGAAAATCATTGAACAAAGGCATTACAATAATTTGCGCTTCGATATCGGATGTTGTGGATCACAGCATACGAAAACACGTACACTTGTAACGACCGTCAATTGACCCAGGCCTGCCCACTCAATTATATCATACCTGACCATATTATACCTTTTGGAAGAGCGCTGATTTTTATATGAGCAGTGATTTTTTTTTCGTTTTGGTATGATACTCGACTCATTATATTTACACGAAAGATATTAATCAGATCGTTTTCGGGTTTAAAACCACTGGAATATACTCGTACATTGTGACAGTTAATCTGACGTGTCGGCAATATTACCATGCACGGAACAGCAAAAATAACGGCGCATGTATTTTTAACTAAACTGGGAGTCTTTTCTAAGTCAATCTGGTATTAAAATATAATACGAGTATCATACATTTTCAAACGAAGCAATATACTGCCCTCATAAGCAAAAACGCAGCTAATGGCAAAGGTTAAGTTTTGAGAAAACTGTACTTTTATGTTTTTCATTGCTGCTTAAAAATGTCATGATTCATAAACAAAAAAGCAGTAAAATGTGATTCATAAGCAAAAACGCAGCAAACGTATAGGCATTTGCTGTCTTTTTTCTTATAAATAACATTATTTTGTTTTTTTTTGCTTAGAAAAACCTAGTATTTATATTATTTCGATTTTTTGCATTGAAATCAATGGTTTTCTGTATTTTTTTATGAATTATGGTTCAGAATTTGATATGAAATATTACCTCATACTTAGTTAAATTTCTGATATTTTCCCGTTAGCTGCGTTTTTTTGCTTATGACAGCAGTCATAAGCAAAAACGATGCTGAAATGATGTACGAATTCCAACATCGATATATGGAAGTGAAACGTGGAAACTGAATAAAAGGAGCCGAGTAAGGAAAATGAATGAAAGGAGCCAAGTAAATGAGTGCACTGCGAAGAATATTGCAAATGGTGTGTCGATATAAAACCAAATAATAAATATAAGTTTTTTTTTTATAATAGGCAATCCACCCAAACTAGGATGATTTGTGCCACCAAATTAGAGTCAATATGCAATTATATAAATCGATATAATAAACCTTTTTTTTTTAATTACAATTCTAGACCAATTCAAGTTTCAATTGATAAAGCTTCAAAAATGTCACAATCGATCTATAAGTGGAAAAGTTCCACTAAGAAAGAAGTTTTATTGTGAATAAAAAAAACATGTATTGAGTAGGGTGAAAAAGAGCACGTCGAGATAGTTTGGACGGATAGGTGACGAAAAAGTGACTAAATCAATTTATTGTATTGTTTTGTAGAACACTTTAGTTGTATACAGAACTACCTGTCGAGCTTATTGGCATGTGACAGTCTCTTCCAATCAACCAGAAATACGTTCAAGACGCTTTTAGTGAAAATCAGGCTAAAATCTTTTTTTTTTTATTTAGGATCCAGCGGGACTTGAACCCGCAACTTCCGGGTCGAGAGACACACGTTTTACCAACAAGGCCACGGAGGTCTTCAATAAAATTCATAATATAAGCATAACAAGTGGGAGTCGTGGTTGAAGACAAGGGAAGGATAAGAGCAACAGAAAGTAAATATGTCGTGATAGGAAAGTTTGGCGCACTCTCCTCTCTGTTTAGTCCAACAGGGAAATGGCATGATGGTATGTATTTATTTATTAGCACTTTTATTGCAAATACAATCGGGGGGGGGGGGGGGGGCTTATTGCCCGGCAGCAATCTTTTCCAACCAACCAGACAAAAGTAAATGAAGCAAGTGATATTGTTGCAAAAAACATTCAAATGACTATCCATCCCCACGAAATCCATGGAAATATACATAACAATCACCCGAACATTCCTTTTCATTTCGGAAGAGCTGTGAACTGGCAAGGCCAATAAAAAATCTCTGTTTGAGCGTAGTGCAAGTCCATGATTAGAAAGACGCTGCAAATTTTCGGCGAGATAAGTGGGGGCAGCAGGGGAGTTAAGGATATTATACAATAGAGACAGTTTGTGAATTTGGTGTCTATTTCTAAAGTTTAATGCCTTCTGGTATGAAGTGATATGATCGTACTTCCTTAGGTTAAAAATAAATCTTAGACGAACATTTTGAAGACGCTGTAATTTGGCCAGGTGTTCCTATGTAACATCCAAGTAACAGACGTCCGCATAGTCCTGAATCGAAAAGAGCAGAGATTGCATGAGTAAAATTTTGGCTATAGTAGGCAGGAAATCTTTGTATGTAAAGAAAGATAATATTAAGGGTGTCGGCTCTTTTATCCTTTATCCAGACGGCAACTCTTTTTAATTTGTTTACATAGATACCCTCGAAAATATAATAGAACACGAAATCCCCAAGCGGAAGACTTCTAGGGGTCCTTGTCCAAAGAAGTCATTATTTCTTAGTACTGGTAAAGCAATCTCAAGTCAGGAGACTTCCTTTTCGAAGCTTCATTTGTAAGATTACCAGGGTTTTAATAAAATCCTTCCGGTTCCTGGAAAGGCGAGGGCAACACGTCTTCCTACCCATCCTGCATTTTACGTGATTACTTTAAGCAATACGTTTTACAATATAATCTGCAATAAAAAATGAATGTAAAAAAAATACCCGTTTAAATACGTTTTGTATATTGTGCATATTTTATAATCAAATTAATTATATTATAATTCGTATTATATTATAAAAATAATTGTTATCCTGTTCTAGGTTTTTGTGAGTAATAAAATATATGAAAACAGATGCAAGAAATTAAAAATGAATGTATACCTCGTTTTTAAACTTTACCTTGATAAAATTATCGATTTACTTAGATTAACATTTCAATCACCTTGCCGTTTCGAGAGTAGATTCTCTTTGAGGGCGCTCTAGCTCGGGATATTGGGTTTGAATCCCGAGTTAGAGCACCTTTGGAAGGACTATTTAAATAATTTTTAAATAACGCTATTTAAATAGTTTTTAAACAAAGCTATTTAAATAGTCTTTATATTATTATTAAGAAGAAGACGATACTTATGAATAAACTAAATTTTAAAATATAAGTAATACGACGTTAGTATCGCTCACGCCCGTTATGCATAGTTAACACGACTCGCAAGTCAAATACCCTCAGGTTCTTTAAGTATGTTTAGTTCGCTTGATGAAGGGCTCAGTAAATGATCTCGAAACTCGAGTCGCGATAATAAATGTAATAGTTAACAATGTAAATGTTGTAAGAATCGTCATACAGGTTCGAAAACTTCTTATGCATAGAACCGATTCTAGATAAGTTATCACCCCTTTATTTCGACATACCGTTCAAGGAATCAGTTTATATTTAAAATTCAACACAATAATTATAAGAATTTTTTTTTATTAAGCTTTTTTCATGTAGTTGGATACATAGTTATTTTTAAACAATCATTATTAATTTTGGTAAAATGTCACCACAAAAAGGAAACTTGGATTTTAAAACATCAATTCCAAAGAATAAGTTGCCGATCTTAACCTGGGATACAAGATGGGCGACAATATGCTAAACATAATATGCTATGCTGACGATGCAATCATCATAGCCGAATCAGAGGAAGACCTGCAACAAATACTACATCGATTCCACACTGCTTCCAAAAAATACAACATGTCTATCTCCATCCGCAAGACTAAATGCGTGACTCTAGCCAGAGAGCAAGTAGGATGCAGTGTGGCGATTAACGATACACCAATTGAACAAGTTACAAAATTTAAATACTTGGGTGCTAGCATAAAGTGCAATAATGACCTCTATGGCGAAGTGCTTGAACAATCACAAAAGGCCGCAGCTATTTCCGAATGTTTAAAGAACACTATCTGGAAAAACAAGTATATGAACATCCAAAGCAAGGTGAGGATATACAAGACCTGTGTCCGCCCCATAATGACATACAGCATAGAGTCCAGAGCCGACACTCTCAGAACCAAAAATCTCCTTCGAACCAGCGAAATGAAGGTACTCAGGAGTATCGCTGGCAAAATCCTTCGTGATAGAGTACGAAACACAGAAATCCGAAGGACGTGCGAAGTTGAAGATATTGTCAGATGGGGACGACAGAGAAGAAGGTTCTGGAACAAACACGTATCCAGAATGGCGGAACCAAGAGCCGTAAGAATGGTCCGGGACAGTATCCCCCAAGCAAGCAGACCTCCAAGACGACCTCCCAAAAGATGGAAAGATAGCTGGCACAAGAGGTAAACTATGATGCAGGACCATAACAAGCCAACAGGCCTAAAATAAGATGAAGAAGAAGACAATTCCTAAGAGTTACATTTTCACACATGTTTCTGTTTAACGCAACAAAGTTTACTTATGAATTATTAAAAAAAACTGCGTTACTCCTATTTTTACTGTATAGTAAGAAGGCAATAAAATTCCTAAAAAATAATTGAGTTAATTACAAATTATGGTATAGTGTACTCATAAATTTGGGACAGAGTTTTTGAATAAATTGTTAAATTACGTTATCACATAATTCCTAGAATTCAAATTACCTATTGAATTTCAAATATCGACTCGTAGCAACAGAAACAATTGCGTGATAAGTTAATTATATCTAACGTTCGCCTTTGACTACGCGAAACTTAATATTACAAAAATTATAAATACGAATAGTTTGTTATTACACAAATAACTCTAAATCACTGTGACACCTAAAAAGGGTCTTAGGATATGAAGACGAAACACGTGTCGCGGTGATCAAGTGGAATATCAAAGTGCTTTTTAGTTTTGTATTATAAAGTACGTATATAAACTAAATGTAAAAAAAACAGATGAGTTTAATATACGAGTATATTGGCAATCTCTCTCAACCTATTGGAATACGGGTGATAGCCAAATAAAAATTAGGAAAAAATTGTTGAAGAATCTAAGCAGCTGAATTGAGGCACCTTATAGATGAGGGAAAGGGGTAACGCTAATAGGCAGAGTTAATCGACAGCTAATAGCAATACTCATATCGGATAAAACTCAGCTTAGGATCTTTGAGCGACATATTGAAAGGTTGTAGACTAGTTTGCTCGGGCATGTACTTCAAACCAGACAGCATAGTTTTTTGGCGTATATGTAAGGAAAGTGTCATGAAGATTTTCATTAACTTACGAGAACATGGGGAAAACGGGTGAAGAAATTATGTGAAATCAGATGATATCTTCAACGGCAACTAATCGGGGTCGCGCAGGAAAGGGTCAAATAGCATGTTTTTGTGCAGAGGATTGGTCAAGACCCCTTCTAGGATAGCGGGATGGAGACGAAGATGGCGAGATAAAACCAAGAAATCAAATAAGCGTGATAAAATAAAATATAAGATAAATGCTGTGCAGATGTGTACTATAAGAAAAATATATGGAATGTAAATGTATGAAATAAGGCAAAACTATGACATCAGAAATGAATGCATGGATAAAATCGAAAATTTAAACAAGAAGCAAAAAGGAGATTTAAGATGGTTTGGACATAAGGAGGGAAAGAATGACTTGGCGAATATACATTTCAGGAGTGCAAAATTTTCGGGTTAGAGGGAGACCAAGAAAAATAAGGCTGGATTGAATGGACCAAATTTTGAGATAAGAGATAAGTTACGTTAGTATGAATAACAGAATATTGTGTTAGACGAGATGTATGAATGTAAAGGCGAAAGATGTGTGATTGGATAGAAAAGTTTAGAGATATGTCATCTCTGCCTACCCCAAGGGGCACGGCATGTTAATATGTATGTAAATTAAATGTATTACTTTGAAACGTATGTTTTCTCTTCGTATCTTACAAGAAGACGGAATTTTGTATTATTACTCGTATATTACGTTTTTGTTGTACTCGTACACAATATAACTTGGCGAGTTTTTTAACCTATGGTAATCCTTTACAACCAACAAAAAAGTTGTTAAAAAGTTGCTAGCGGTAATCGATCCTGCAACCTTTAGGTTGGAAGACAGATGTCTTACAAACTAGGTCACATAAGTCGTCATAATGGTTATATCGAAGACAAATTAATCTTGTGATATCTCAATCATTCTAGCGTCGGTCTTCCTTATATTACGAGTACAAAAACCATTCTTCCGCGACGGTAGTGCGATGGAGTTATACACATAACACAGAAATTTGGCGACGAATTCATTGTTGTGACTATCAGATATTCAATCTTAATCATCTGTCAAATATGATTGGCATATTGATGCGCAAGGCGATGGAATTATTCGTCAAAATAGTCCCCCGATATTTGGGATAGCCAAGGAAACTAGTTCAGAAGAGAGATCACCAAGGAGTATAGGAGAAATATATAAAACACCATACTGTGACGTTTTTGAAACGAACTGGCATCCAAACTAAGAATTATTTAAATTTAGAGATCCTAGTAAAAAAATTTGTAATACACATACGAGTATACAAGTATTTACTATTTGATGAAAACCAAGTATATACATACATACCATCACGCCACGCCATCTCCCTGTCGGAGTAGGCAGAGATGGCAAAGTACTAGACTTTCCTATCTCGGCATACATCTATCGCCTTTTCCACCTCCATACACGTCATACAATTCCTACGAATTCTTTGACTTTCTACGTTACCTTATTTCAAAATATCATTCGCTTAGTACAGGTATTTCTTTGGCATTCCTCTACCTTACCTTCCAATCACATTTACAACATATATTTGTTTTGTTGGGATTTCTTCATTTATTCGTTCTACATACCCAAACCATTTCAGTTTCCCCTTCTTCGTCTTACACAATGCATCAGACTTAAGATCACACTCGTCCTTAATCACTGAATTACTTATTCTGTCATACAATGTCACCTCATGTATTCTTCTCAGTGCACGCATTTTTACACCGGTTATTTGGCTCCTTTCAATATTTTGCCACATCCACGCTTCATTCTCGTACAAAGCTGGTATTGAAGTGCTGTACTCATTACTAACATTTAAATTTATATTGTTATTCAAAAACTGAACTATTGTTCATAACGCAAACAATGTCATCTCTAACGATTATGATAAGGCAGAATAATACGTACTTTTGCACAACACTATTTTTGTATTCAGTTTAAACTATCGGGTTTATTACCATGTGGCGATTTCTTCCAATCAACCAGAAATGTGCTAAAGAGCAGATATGTGTTAGAGACCATCGGTCAGGAACACTTTTTAAAGTAAATTGGGTTCTATCGGGAATCAAAACTGCGGTTCATTATGTATTGTCATACATTGTCCCCTTATGTATTGGTTCAGTATTATTTCCCCGTCCAAGTTTCACTTCCATACATCAAAGTTGGTAAAAAAAATCGGTTGTGAACTATCTTCTTATCAGACAATGTCCAGTTAGGGTGTATATTTTTTAGTGCCCCATTAACTTTGTTTCTTATCGCTACACGTTTAACAACATGTCATAGATTAGAACAAGTTTATTTATTTAAGATTAGTTAGCACGTCGGAAGATATTGCTCTTTAGCAATAAGCTCGAATTTTTGTACTTTGAACTTTTGTGTACATTGTTATACATAATATAATATAACTATACATTGTTATACTTACGAGTATATAACATATTATGTAACGTAACTAACTACTAACAAAAAAAAATTTACATACCTACAATGTGATTTTCTTTTATAATTGTATAAACTTTATTTTTTTTATACAAAAAAGATTAATTCATTCAATAAAAGCTAAAGTAAACCATGAATTTGCAATACACACAAATTGCGCAGAAATGCGGAACCTGGAGTAAAAATATCAGAAAATGTAAAAATACCCATATACTCGTATTCCCCTCGGGGGATTTGATCCATAAAGGTTTGAATATGAATCAAACACTGTTCAGCTCAAGGCTACACAATGTAAACAGCATTTACTAACCCAGTTTCCCAAATTACTCAAAAATGGTTCTCCCTCGAAAAAGCCATTGTGTTTTCATCAAATATATTGTATTTCCACCCCCATTTGTCCGATAATAAATAAATAAAGCCGCTTCTCGGAATGATTGGGATAGAAGCCCCACCAAGTAAGATACCTACATGTACTGTAGTAAATCATGATACAAGAAAAAGAAAGGACGCGAAATAAAAAATCTCAAGTTTGATATTCAAATCTTCACTCAGGTAAAACTGCTTGATTCAAGCAGTATTATGTTTCGTTCCCCGTACATTATGTCAGGGTTAGTTCCTTAAGGATCATTCGAAGTAATGAGGTTTTTTTTCATTCATTTGTATAGGGAGACAATAATGTTTCCGGTCCCGGTAATTGAGCCTTCGGGTTGAACCACTGAAGTAGGCTTACTGTACACGTGATATGCACGTGTTGAAAATACTACCACACACTTCTTGCGCGTGCGAATATTATTCGCAGTCAAAAATTTTTACCAGTTTGGTTTCCTTTTTTTATTTTTCTAACCATCGAAAATCGGATCAGAAACCCCCGAGTGGAAGACCAGCGTCTTACCAACTTGGCCATGTCAAGTCACGAATTATCGTAAGGAGTAGTGTTATTTCGTGAAACTGTATCTTAGAGATAAACAATAATGAATGTAAGTCAGCTACTCAGCATAACAACATATACGTAGTTCATATTGAAAAGGACTGACATTCCAAGAAACAGGACAACTTTCCAGGAATTAAATTCTGGACGCATATATCATATACTAAAAAAGTATATTCACCATAAGCAACGGAATGCAGTTAAAAATCCTTAGCATTCGGGTGTAAAAATCAACCATATGAGAGAAAAATATGAATCGATCAAACCTGAGATTTTTACATTTTCGTATATATTTTATTATAATAGTAAATTGTATGAGAGATGCAAAGAGAAAAATTAAAGAATGAGTTTTCCTAAAATCTAAAGTAATAGTGATAGAAAAGTGTGAAAGGAAAAGTGAATGCGACATAATGTGAATAATGACAGATTGAGGAATTTTGCTACGTGAGTAGTACTTTCTTAGATGATGGAAGAGTTAAGAGGGATATCGAACGGCGTGTAGCTATAGGAAACAAAATAAATGGGGCACAAATACATATTTACGCTAACTGGATAGTATAAAAATGCTGTAGAAATGCATGCACTGAGAAGAATACATGAAGTGATAATGTATAACAGAATACGAAATGAAGTGATAAGGGATTAATGTGAACGTGAAAGGTTAAATGTGAAGGGCTGATGTGTTAAATAAGATGAAGAGCACACTTAGATGGTTTGGGCATGTGGAATGAATAAATTTAGAAAGACTTACTTAATAGATATATAGCGGAAGGCATGTGAGAGGAAGAGCAAGGAAAATATGGTTGGATCAAGTGAATGATATTCTGAAAGAAGGAAACGTAGCAAGTCAGAAATATCGTAGACGTCATATGTAAAGTGTATATATAAAAGAACCAAGAATGTGTGTAGACATAGGAAAGTGTTCACTGTGCCTACCCCGAGAGGGAAATAGTGTGATATATATGTGTAAAGTTCATAATCATGAATGACGTTAATATAATATTAACAAAAGAACAACAATACTGAAATCATCAATGAGTGCTTTAAAAAAATAACATCGGTTCACATCTTCGGACCGATTGGACGATCCGAGCTAGTGGCATCAAACTAACCTTTACTGCATTCGAAATTTTCTGCTTCAGTGCTGGCAACTCGTTAAAATGTTTGAACTCCAGGCCTTATGTCGATTCATAAGTATATTTACTACGCTGTGAATAATTTGTTTCGTTCATTCGTGATGGCGGACCATAAGTCCGTCGTCGTTACTATTATTTTCACACTCAGGTGTATAGCCACCGGAGAAGGAGTCCCTATGGGCAGCTCTTCGTCACTAAGTGAAATCGAGCTTGTAAAAAAATAAGAAGATTTCGATATTCTAGTATATAGCAAGTTGGATTCAGTGTGGCGATCAACGATACACCAATTGAACAAGTAACAAAATTTAAATACTTGGGTGGTAGCATAATGTGCAATAATGACCTCTATGGCGAAGTGCTTGAACAATCACAAAAGGCCGCAGCTATTTCCGAATGTTTAAAGAACACTATCTGGAAAAACAAGTATATGAGCATCCAAAGCACGGTGAGGATATACAAGACCTGTGTCCGCCCCATAATGACATACAGCATAGAGTCCAGAGCCGACACTGTCAGAACCAAAAATCTCCTTCGAACCATCGAAATGAAGGTACTCAGGAGTATCGCTGGCAAAACCCTTCGTGATAAGACTACGAAACACAGAAATCCGAAGGACGTGCGAACTTGAAGATATTGTCAGATGGGGACGACAAAGAAGAAGGTTCTGGAACGAACACGTATACAGAATGGCGGAACCAAGAGCCGTAATAATGGCCAGGGACAGTATCCCCGAAGCAAGCTGACCTCCAGGACGACTTTCCAAAAGATGGAAAGACAGCTGGCAGTCGACGTCACAAGAGGGAAACAATGATACAGGACCATAACAGGCCAACAGGCCTAAAAGAAGAAGTAGTTACAAATCGCGCTAGTTGGTGATTTATTTTGTCTACCATAACAGCGTGGGTGGTGGTGAGATAGAACTGACGCGAACTGATTCCGTAAATCTGTAAAGATCTTCTACAGAGTAAATAAGTAAATATTAACAAATATTTTGTATATTTTTCCATTAATCATCTCTGTCCGTGATATCTTACATTTTGTTTGTGCTATCACTATCCTTTACACGCTCGCGGTGTGGTAAGCAAAGCGGCTTTCCCAGGAGACAGCTCTTTTATCAAAGTTAGACAATATCTTATTATCTTACGAGTATACATATATTGTACATACAAGCTCAAATTCACGACCAGCGCAAAGAGGTTATACTAAAACAATAACAGAGAAATAATTGAGAAAACAAAATAATGATAGACACATCGCAGCAAAAACCAAATTGAAAGAATGGGAGGCGGACAAAAAGGGAAAAAGCAGAACAAAAATAATGTTGTTTGATATTTTGAATACACAGTAAGTTTACGTGCCTCATAAGTTGTTTGAACGTGTGTAATAGCTAGTTATAGGCAGTTTGTCTCCACGCAGTCTTTGATAGCAAAGACCAACGATTTTACACAAAATAAATTATTGCTTTTATAATATTTCCAATATTTGTAATGTGTTTAGTTATTGATGAAATTCAGGTTTATATATATACATACCATCACGCAATCTTCCTGTCCAGGTAGGCAGAAATGACAGAGTGAAATACTTTTCTATCTCAACACACATTATTAGCCTCTTCTACATCCATACACCCTCTCATACAAATTCTATAATTTCTCTGAAAATTTTACTGAAAATAAGCTGGTCAAATTGCATTGTATAAAATGAAAGTGTTATACAAAAATAAGAAACCTTCATAAACAAAACACCTTTAACAAACGTATCATTTCCCTTTGAGTCACGTCATTCCTATTCTTTCATCAAAGGTGGTGAGAAATTGGTAATGAAATAGCAACAGGACACAATTGTCCTAAGACGGACAGAGCGTGGGATGAATAGATATGAGTTTTCTATGGATGCCGGCTGGGAAGCGTACAAAAAGACATAAAACATAAATAGCTGATTATATCAGCCCACCCACAATCCTGTGGTTTTCAGAGAAAATAATAAATAAATGATAACAGTGAAATTTCTCATCTTTGTGAAAATAGCATTTAACCTTTCAAAGATGTGTATTGAAAAGGTTTGTTGATGAAGTCTGGCATTCTTGTTTGTTGTTCGATAAATGTCGAAGGTGATTTATAACTGGATCGTTCAAAAAAGTTGTGGCAAGTAAACTGTAACAATTCAGAACAATGTCTGAAGGAAAATTATTTATGGATTTATCTTGATATTAACTGGAAATAAAGTTTTGGTACAGTTATGCAAAAAAAAATAAAGTATTTAAAAGCATGTATGACGATATTAATGGATGTGAACGAGACAAGCTGTGCGCATTGATTGAATAATGTGGAGATATGTCCTCTCTGCATGCCCAAAAAGAGACATATCGAGATGGTATAAAGCATATTGTATATAAACATGTATTATTAAAGAATAATTAAAGTTAGATATCTGAAAGATGAAAACCAATTTATCAAATGTTTCCGCTTAAACCGTCTGGACTTGTATCACATAATGAATCTTTTTTTTAATGATCTTTTTTACGAAATTGAATTTTTAGATTCAGTTGTGTGTGGAAGCGAGACGTGAACATGAAAACAACTGAAAAAATCCGAATAAATGCTGTAGGAATGCGGTAGTGAAAAGAGTACATGTAACGACTGAAAAAATACGGAGAGAAGTAATCAGGGATTAATGTGAGCTTAAGGCTGATATATAAAATAAGATCAAAAGGAACATCCTGAGACGGTTTGGACAAATAAAACGAACGAATGAAAACTAACAATACAAATATATAATGCAGATGTGAGTTTAAGGCGTGGTAGGGGAAGACCAAGAAAAGTATGGTTAGATCAAGTGAATATTTTGAAAGAAGGAAATGTAAAAAAGTCAGAAAAATCGAAGGAGTTGTGTTCATCTCTTCTATATGCATGGATATAGAAGAGGTGAACAATGTATGTTACGAGAAGAAAGTCTAGCGCTGTCTATTCTCTGCGTACCCTGACAAGGAATAGCCGTTGTGGTATGTATTGTTTATTGACTATTTCGCAAGATTTAAAGAGAACATTTTTAAAATTGAATTTCACTCAATACGGAAATATGGCTATTCAATAAATAAAATGAGAAAAAATATATCGTGCAGTTCAATTCAGAAACTTAAAATATATAATAAAAACGCGACGTGGTTTTTAAGTTGCAAAAACTAAAATAGTTGAAAATAATTTTAAAATTACACAAATTACTCGTAGGATTTCATGACACGATGTTTTTTTATATTCCGAGAACCACGAAATCTAGCGTATTGTGTAATAATTCTGTATTGGTTCTTTAATTGTTCGTAAAATAAAATAAAATCTAAGTATCGCCACACTGATGTAACAGACGTGACGTCGGTACAACCTAGAATAGTGCAAAATGCACGAGAACCGTCATTGAATTAAGGTAAAAAAGTAGATCATTGCCAACCGTGTCAGTCAGTCGCTTTAGAATGAATTATTTGAAATAAGGTATCAAATCGATTACATAAAAATAACTTGATGAGGATTAATATATTTGTATTATTAATAACAATAAAATTACAATTAATACAGCGCCGTTTAGAGAGCGAATTCTCGTCAAAGGTGGTCTAACTATTGTGTTATATATGATCATCTAGGAAAAAATAAAATGCCAGAGGCAGAGAAACAAGTCATATATCTCAGCTTTAGAACTTGCGGGAATAGTTTTGGTGCACTGAGTTGTTACGGACTACAATAAACAAGATACATTAACATAATGGTCACCAGCCTCCGATAGGAAAAGGCACATCGAGAAGAAGAAATATGTGGTTTTCATTGCAGTTTTCAACATTGTCTTCAGTAAACGTAAGAGTATTTATAAATCGTACATATCAAGGCAGCATTTGATTATGCTTCCATAGTTGCTAAGGCCATAAAATATATATGAAAAATAATAACAGTACGATTTATAGAACGCCGTTTAGAGAGCAAACTCTCCTCAAGAACACTCGGGACTCGAACCCATTTTTATTGCCACATTAAAACATTTAGTGTAAGGTTGTAAATAACTATCTTCACATGCCCAAACTAGTGAATTTTATTCAAAAGTGTTTTTTACTAGCTCAATAATATGTTTAGAGGTGGAGTTTAAACTTCTTTGTAGCCATCTCAGCAGGATTCCCGGCAAATCCTTTTAAACAAAATGGCAGTAGTCGAGACGACATCTCACCAAGGCATATATCAAACTCTAAATTGCATCAGTCGGAAAATTTCTCAAAACAGACAGTAGTTAGCGCAGATGGAAAAGCCTGCATACTGCGAGACATCCATTTTTCCTTTGTATAGTATTACACTTTGGTTACGTACATTACACTCTGACAGTTCAATCGTACAGTACAATCTGAAATCTAAACCGCGTGTGTTACTGTCACATATTGAAAGATCTAAAAAGATATCTTGGTTTTGTTTTCTTTGCGCAGTTTTCTTACCAGATATCTTTTTTCTTAAGGTATACAGATGCGGGTAAGTACCTTATCTAATGGCCGCAGCCACCACCTTCCTAATCCTTATTCCTAGCCTAGAAGAGCTAATGACTCAATGGTTTCTGCTAGTGCCTTGTGTGTTACTAAACATTTCAGTGAAATAGTCTGCATGTAAAACAACGCAATAAAGATAATGTAAAAGCTTCTAGAAAAATGTGAATAATAATATTTTACCCAAGAAGTCAGAAAGGCTCCCTTAGGGTGTCATTTGACATTTAACAGCACCAAAGAAATGTCATTTAACAGCACTAAAATATATATTCGAAACTAAGAAATAAAAGTTATCAATAAACATACGCAGGTAAATAACACAGATTATTCATTAACTGAATCGAATCCATTCAGAACTGGTTTGGACACTCCAAAAATACTTGAAAAATTGGTTAACAACCACGTGGTGAAGCAAGGCGATTGCTAATCACTAATCACAATCAAATGAAAGTTCTAATCTTATCTAAAAAGTGGTCGAGTGGGACACTGAAGATAAACGTGTATGTCGACAATTTATTTTTTAATATGATACTTAAAGAGGCCTTGAAAAATTCAAAATGAGTATACGTAGGAACTGCATTATTTCTTCCATTTATAGTGTTAAAAATACTTAACTACTTTCGCCCAGAATTTTATTACCTAAACGAAGCACTTAGCGTTCCAGGAATCAAACATTATTCGATACAAGACATTAGGCTTTTCAGGCACTGCAGCAACTGTCGCATTTATAAAAATCCTGTGTTAAGGAAATTGTATAAAAGATGTAAAAATCTGAAAATAAATGTTGTAAAATCTAAGGTAATAGAAAAGTGTGAAAGGAAATGTAAATAGAAAAATAAATGAATAAGACATTAGAGCAAGTTGAGAAATTCTGCTAGTTGAGTAGTATTTTTTTTGTTGATGGAAGAGTTACGAGAGATATCGAACGGTATGTACCGAAAGGTAAGAAAATCAACGGGGCTCTTAGACATACATACGAGCCAGATAGTATCAAAATATGAAAAGACGATAGTCCAAAACAGTGTTTTAAAATCAACTTTGATGGACTCGTATAGAAGTGCAACGTGGGCATGGAAAGACTGAAATGAGCAGAATAAATGCTTTATAAACGCATGCACTTTGAAGAATACACGGGGTCACAATGTAAGACAGAATAAGGAATAAAATGATAAGGGATTAATGTGAACTTAAAGATGATGTGTTGGGTAATATGAAAAAGAGCACTATGGATGGTGTGGGCATGAAAAACGAATGAATGTAGAACAAGAAAGAAAATGTACAGTGCTAATGTGAAAGAAAGAGGAAGACCAATGAAAGTATGGTTGGATCAAAATACTTTGCATGATACTTTGAAAGAAGGAAACGTAGAAAGTGAGATAAATCGTAGGTGTATGGATGTGAAAAAGGCGAGGAATGTGTGTGGAGATAGAAAAGTCTGGCGCTCTGCACTCTCTGCCTTCCTCTACAGGGAAATGGCTGGATAGTATGTATAAATGTATTTTTGTAATTCATTTCAAAATAAAACTGTCCCATTGATTCACTGAAATACTAATCTTGGATAATATCAGTAGTAAGTGTGTTGGCTAAGGATTTTTAAGGACTATAAAAATCTATAAAACAAACGTGAGTGAGAATTGTGATATGATATTTATTATGAATCAACATTAGAAAATACAACAAAAAAGAAAAATAAACAAATCTTCGTTTCAAAAAAAAATAAGAGCAAACCAATGCATGTGCTATTTGAAAGCTGTTCTTCACCTTGGATCCGTACAAGTGACCTTTGATAAAGAATGCCAGCGCAATATTCGTAACAGAAAAAAAACATATTTTAGAAATAGATCAAGACTTGTTTACAGTATTACACATTCTTTTAAAAAGAAAGTTAAAATGTTTCTAAGGTTCTTAAACGATACATAATGCACTATCGTTGAAAGAAAACTAAGTAGTTTTTCTTTCAAAATAAAAATTAATAAGTGTTTAAATCTCTCAACACAATACAATTAAAAAAAAAACCTAAAAAGTTTCTTAATTTCTTAAAACTATTCAAAATCATTTGAAATGCTTAAACAATCTAGTCATTAAATCAAATTCATCTTTAAAGTATCAGAAATGCTACACATATTAAACTCGGCCTCCTAAGTATAACACTTCTCTACTTGATGATGGTTAATTGTTCTCGGCTGTAACTTAAGCACCTCATACAAACGCCGAAAATTAGCCATGGCATAACTTTATAATCCCGATACCCAATATATCCAAGAAAGCATTGTTATGACGCAACTTCCAAACTTTCTGCCATTATATTCAGTTGCAATCATAATTGAGATATGACGCTAAGAATAGGTTAGTGGTCTTGAAAAAATAAACCAACATAAAATCGTTTACCATTATACTATTGTTTATTATATTGAATAACGTGTTTGTTGTATTCGGTCGTTGTCGTTGTTGGGCCACGAAAATGAGGATCCCCTCGCCATTCTATCACATTTATAAAATTTCCCCCCAGTGTGACATGATACTTCCTGTGAAAGAACAGACCAATTTCCCCCCAGTGTGACATGATACTTCCTGTGAAAAAACATACCAATTATCGAAGCAGGTACTCTTCCACATGTGTCAAACTTCAACATTCGCTAAGCCACAAATATCACAACAACATGTTCTCAGCTCTTGTTTATCATCAGCAGTATCATCAGCCAGATAACAAACCCCTCCCACAATCCAGAGTTGCCACGATCTTTACAGTACAATAAGCCAAATATATTTCATTGTAAAATGTTCAAGACGTAAGTATAAATTAACATATCACAGTAACTAAAGATAAAATATTAAAATTTACAAAAAAAACCATTACTAAGGAACATTTTTTTTAAATTTGTACATGAAAATAGCAGGGTAAAGCACAACGCGGAAAGTAAAAAAGCCATCAAACAAAATCTTCACGACATATGAATTATTTTACAATGTACAACTGTCGCATCTGTCGTTAGCAAATTGATATGGATGCATTTGAAATATATTACTTCTTGGTGGATACAGCACAACATTGCGGTCAAGTGCTGTATGGCAATATCTTCCAACCATCCAGAAATATTTTCAAAGGCTAGAAGTGAAAAGCAGAATGCCACCTTTTTAAAAAAAGTCGGTTAACAGAGGGAATCGAATCCGTAGCCCCCAAGTTGGAAGACAGGCGTCTTAGCAATAAAGTCACGCCAGGCATCGTAATTGTAAAAGGATTCC
Source organism: Odontocerum albicorne (assembly GCA_949825065.1). Classification (NCBI taxonomy): domain Eukaryota; kingdom Metazoa; phylum Arthropoda; class Insecta; order Trichoptera; family Odontoceridae; genus Odontocerum; species Odontocerum albicorne. Next base: position 14,074,865 of record OX463840.1, on the reverse strand, counting down.
GTTTCCTTCCAGCAGGAAACCGATTTGAGCTAATATGTTGGGGCTACCAACGATATTATGAATAATTTAATAAAGATCAAATCAAATATACTCATTCATGCAGAGTTAAAGAAAGCGGAAATAGAAAAAAAAATGACAAAACCCGGTACCTTTTTTTGGTCACCTTCAGAAATCAAGCCCGTGTAAAATATGCCGACATCAATAGGCTAATCGATAAGACGCCTGTATTTCAGTCCGGATGTTACAGGATTGATTCGCAATGGAACAATTTTTTTTTCAGAAGGATTCTACTCTGGTTTTCACTTAAGGCCTATTGAACATTTTTCTGATTTGTTGGAAGAGTGTACGATACGGAAATAAGCCCACTAGATTCTACTATACAGAGATAAACAATCTAGCAATCACCGGACTTATTTAACTTTTCCGTTATTCGATAGAAAAAAAATTATATTATCATTTCACACGCTAATGGCTGCCTAAATTTTGATTCCCATTGTAAGCAAGTCTTATCTCGCGTTTGCGGTTTGGCGATTTTACAACCATATCAATAACGGCAATAAAATATATGTATCTGGTTCTGTATGCGCTAATAAATTCAAATAAAAAATATATAATATCCACCCAATGGTTAATTATAATCTCAGGTAAATATCCAATGGTTATTCTCGCGTATTCAATCTTAGAAGAATTCAAAAGAGGGAATGAAACAGAAATATATATTAGACTCATTCATCTATATACTCGTAGTTATCTCGAAAGTAGTTTCGTATTTCTCGGATAGATGTAAGAACACGATTTTCGTTACTTACTGAATTTCAAACGTGCTGAATGTATATTATTATGAAAGGTAATAAATAGTTTAGCTCATTTGTCGGTTATTGTTTACCCAAATTTATTGACCGGCTTTTTTGGCATCATTTTAAAGATTGTTCCTTTTTCACTAAAGCAAACTACGACACAAGCCGAAAAAATATATGTGCAGTGTATGGCGACGATGCAGTAAGCAATCGTGTCAAATGTGGCTAAAAAATCCGTAGTGGTGATACAATGATATACGATACAAAAGTCGATAACCACTGATGATGACCAAATAAAGGCATTGACCGAGAATAACCAGCGTTCTCCGAAACGAGAGATTGCTGAGATACTGAAAATATAGAAAAACACCGTCCAAGAGGAAATTCCATCTGAATATAAAAAAATTGCGTTTAAATTTTACATAAAAATGCGAAATTACTTTCCGGACAATTCAATATACCATATATGCGCTGGTTGAAAATACAGAGATCAAGTTAAATTCACAATTTATTCGAGATATTGTAATTGAAGTTGAAAAAATATTTTTATAATAAATTTGACATCGAAAGAAGGGTAGTAGTGGCAGGAAACAAGGTAAACGCTTTATGTAATAAATAACAACTGCGCGAAATCAAAAGTGGCCAAAATAATATTACATAATAGTGTTATGGCATCCACCTTCAGGCATGGAACTGAAACTTGGACTTATTAAAGTAAGATTGATGTTGTGAAGACGCCCGCACTAAGGAAAACACGTGGAATGTCAATGTATAAAAGAAGGCGGAATGAATATATCATAAAAAATTGCGTGGATATTTTAAGAAGGATGAAAAAGGAGCTTCAAGATGGTTTGGACATCTAGACAGAATGATTAACGAAAGAATAACTAAGCGACTATATATGTCAGATGTGCAGGGGGTGCATGGAAGAGGTAGACCGAGGAAAACATGGCTGGATCAAGTAGAACAGATTTAAAAAAAAAAGGTAAATTGAGGAGCATGAATAATAGAAGATTGTTCATGACAAGATGCATGAATGTGGAGGAGGTGAAAATTGTATGCTTGAATAATAAAGTTTAGAGATCTGTTCTCCCTGCCTATCCCACAAAGATTACGACGAGATTATATGTATGTATGTAATTTTGATTTTCTATCTGCCTTCTCCCTTCTTGGTACATTATGTATTTACAAACAATCGCGGCGGCTGCATATTTGGTAATAGTTTTGAATCGTAGAAAAAAAAGAAAGCCACGGTGGTGGAGAAGAGAATTATATGTTGGTAGTCAAGAAGCTCAGAATGATTTTTGTCCTGACGTCCTCCTCATCACCGACAGCAGTTGACAATGTTGATCTAGGCTGATCGACGTCCAATAAAAAACTTAAAAGTTCAAATGCAAACCATTTCCTTTTTTTGCTAGGAGATGAACCACTCTTTTTTTCTTCTTCTTCTTCTAAGTGCCCTGTCGGGTCCCCCCAACGTTGGCGATCACTTCGGCGAATCCGTCTCGGTCCTGAGCCGCCCAGAACAGTTCCTCTGCACTCCGGATGCCGGTCCACTCCCTCACATTCCGCAGCCAGGACATCTGTCTTCTTCCGGGCCCCCGGTGTCCCTCGACTTTCCCCTTCAATATAAGCTGGAGCAAGTGGTACTTCTCTCCACGCAGCACGTGACCCAGATATGAAATCTTTCTAACTTTTATAGTGGACAACAACTCCCTGTCAGCTCTAGCTCGCCTCAGGACTTCGGTATTTGTCACCATGTCTGTCCAGGGAATTTTGAGCATTCGACGATGCAACCACATTTCAAATGCTTCCAGTCTGTTCATTGCCTGGACTTTCAAGGTCCATGTTTCACAACCGTACAATAAAACAGACCACACATAGCATCTAATCATCCTCTGACGGAGTTTCAAATTTAAGTTGTCATCACAGAAGAGCGACTTCATTTTATTAAATGCAGTTCTTGCTGCCTCAATTCTGCACCTGATTTCCACCCACGGGTCGAGAGACTGCGTGAGTATGTTGCCGAGGTATCTGAATTTCTCCACCCTTTCGACGCTACGGCCGTTCAAACGCAACACTGACCCACTGTAATCCAACCGCCCGAATGTCATCCACTTGGTTTTACTGACATTTATTGTAAGACCCACTCTTTTTTTATCGGATTTTTTTTCGCTTACGATGAAAAGCTGAACGCAAAATCTTCATTTTTTTCCACATCCATTACAGTGCAATCGTATTTACTCGCTAACTGCTTCAGTTTATCATTTTTTATCCTGTTGTCTTTATAATCACTAATTTTATTATTCCATAACTTCGGTGAATTATGATAATCTTCAATAAACAAGGTAGTTTTATCAATATTCCACTCCATGTCGCACGCTACAAGCCGCACCAATCCGCTGACTTTCGGATAACGGAGACATTGTTCGATACGCTGAAATATGTCGAGAGGTGACGCATGCGTCCCGGCAACAACAATCAACATGTAACTTGCTACAAAAATACTTGCTTCTTGTCGCTTCGTGTTCCTTCGATTGAAAGACTGTGTGTAGCATGCGTCAATGCCGCATGCTACATGTTGCCTCAGTGGAATTACGCCTTTAGAATTATTTTCCTTGAAGTTGCTGAAAGGCTTACAGTAATCTCTAATGCTTAGATGATGGAGGCATTTAGTGTACCTTCCGGTCCATTAGATACAACGTATTTGCCTTCAACACTACATCACAAAGGCATCTATCGGCAAAAAAAAAAAAGAAAAAAAAAGAGGAAAATGATAATTTCCAATATCTTTTTACTTCCGTATTCTATACTATTTTGTTATCAAAAACAGATTTCAACATCAAACTATGCTGATCCAAAACCCTATATTTCTTATTGAGCACTGTGAAGAATTTTCCCATTATTTATGCTATTGAAACTATTGTATTTTTTCTAAATATTGGTTAGCAAATTAAGAATTATTACTATTGAATATACAATTTAGGTGTTCTCTTATCCTGGTTTTGGGGTTTCTTAATACTTTTCTTTCCCATGTATATTACATGATAATTCATATAAACAGCTATATATATGTGGAAAAAGTATGGTGAAAAATAAACTACTATGCGTATCCAGAAAGTAAGTGTACTGAGGCTCTCACGACCCGATGGATTTTATTTTCGACATGTTGGCTACACTTCCGTGTAGCCTGACCATTCCCCTCCACAACGAGACCGGTTCGAGGTCAGTACGTTGAGAAGTGTCGACGCGACAACACGTTTCGTGAAAAATATAAATACAATCTCCCGCCAAGTGCGAAATACGCGGCGTCATCCGTTATCTCGTTTGGAAGGGAAAACCTCCGGTTGAGGTTTATAATGAGGTGAAAACTGCATATGGTGATAAAGCTATGAATTGTACGAGTGTGTACAAGTGGTGTCGCGAGTTTAAAGACGGTCACGTCACACCTCTTCACCCTCCGCCAAAAAGTTCAAAACCACAATTTCAGCCAAGAAAATCATGGCATTCGTGTTTTGGGACTGTCAAGGCATAACTTTAATTGAATATATGCCTCAAGGGGAGACCATCAACTCTGCAAGATACTGTGAGACCCTAATAAAATTGCGGAGGGCGATTCAGAACAAGAGGAGAGGCATGCTGACAAAGGGAGTCTGCCTGCTGCACGACAATACCAGACCACACACGGCCCACTCCACGAAGGAATTGCTCGCCTCGTTTAAATGGGATGTCCTGAAACATTCCGCGCATTCCCCTGACCTAGCACCTTCAGATTACTATCTCTTTACCTCCCTGAAGCTGCACATGGGTGGAAAAAGGTTTTCAACCGACGAGGAGGTGGAGAAGTGGACGGAGGGGTTGGCGGGAAATAACTTCGAGGAAGGCATCAAAAAGTTGATACCCCGCTTCACCACCTGCATTGAGAGGAATGGCGACTATGTCGAAAAATAGCTTACATATGTACTACGGTAACCACGTAATTTTTTTGTTTAAATAAAAAAAATTGTAACCTACGATCAGTACACTTACTTTCTGGATATGCCTCGTATATAGGAAATGTTTTTTATTACACACACAATTCGGCAGGTTTATTATCACGTAACGAACTCGACCAATCAACCAAAAGGATGATGAAAATATCTTAAATGAAAACCAGACTGAAAAAATATTTTTAAAAAAATAGGTACTGACGAGAAACGACCAGTAACTCCCGGGCGAGAAGACATTTAGTTTATTCTGGAATGTAAATAATACAATTTGTATGTTTACTACTTAAGAGATATAAAAACGTTAAGCATATATTGATTAATCAATTGAATAATTCATATTATTTTACAATTTAATATTAATACATCCAGCGGATTAATTGTTTTAAAGCAATTTCTTCCTGTCAACCAGTTTATTTTACTGCACTGTACAGTGTACAATATGACCGGATAATTATCAAGTGGCAATATTTTTCAACCAATCATACAATTTGTATACGAAATTGTGAGTAAAAGAGGACATAATTTATTAATAATGTAGAAAAAAAACTATACAATATCAAAATAATAATACAAATTGAATTTCAAATGAGAAACGAGTAAATAAAGAACTTTATTCGAAAAACTGGATCTAGTTAACAGGATTGAGTCGAGTGTTACATTTAGGCTCTAGATCTTTGGGTGAAAGGTCGCAACCAGACAGTGTGACCTCGGCCGGGTTACAGTCACGAGGGCCGAAGCGGAAGGTCCGATCTCGGCTGGCAACACTCTCGCCGATATCCAGTGAGTGGGAAACTTAAACTTAGAAATCATTACTCCTGATTCTTGTTAAGATAATAAGTTAACTTGTAATTATAGGTTTAAGTTAAAAACTCTAATGACCTGTCACCTCCCTATCCGACAGAATTACGTGTTATGGATATCCCTTATTGGAGGCGTGGTACGTTAATATCCAAATAGTCTCAAGAGTGTAAACTGCATTGTTTGAGGCAAATATACCTGATTAAATTGATAAATGTTTTGAAATGGCTGACATTACTAAAAAAACTTCTTCAGGATTGTATTGTAACCAACCAGAAGGATGATGAAGATGCTTTAAGTAAAAATCCAACTGAAACCCTTTTTAAAAATATCAGGTAAACGGATAAACCGAAGAGACTAGAAATCTGAAGAAACAGTATACACAATTGTCCATCGAAGGAGAGTTTACGTGGAACACCCATAACTGATAAAGCATCCCCATCAACAAGAGGTTGTCTATGCGATAACTGATAAAGCATCCCCATCAACAAGAGGTTGTCGATGCGATAAAATCATCCAGAGAAATTCCATTTTACTTGGGTTATATTTAAATTTATTATTTGAAATTCAATTTGAGACTTGGACAATGAAGTTAGAAGTATCCTGTTTCAGAATATTTTTTTCCACTTGGATGACAGACTCTACAAATAAGTATCATCCGCATAAACGTTGTAAGACATCTGTCTTCCAACCCAAAGGTTGCGGGTTCGATTCAATTTTATTAAAAAAAGGTTCTATTCATATTTTCACTTAAGGCATCTTAAACATCTTTCAGGTGAGTAAGAAATCATTATCACATGCTAAGAAATCGACTTGGTTGTGGTGTTTACAACAAAAGAAGAAGAATAATAACAAAAGTCCGTCGGCAGGTACATAAGCCAAAGAAAAATATTCCAATGTCTTAAGATTTTTTTCTATAGTAATCAATTTCGCAAATGATAGGTGAATTGAAATAAATCATCTTCTTCTTAGAATCGACTAACTGTGAAAAAATAGGAAGTATGAAATAATACCATTCAATAAAAAACGCAAAATGTTTCAAGGGGTCAATAACAGTCAAACGATTTCGGCCGGCGTAAAGTTCGACAACACCATTAATTTAAAATGATCGCATTACTCAAACTGAACAAATAAAGTTCACACGGGTTACCAGAGGTCTTCTATCCATCATATTTTTTCAAAACAAAAAAGAGATTGTGTAATACAAACCCATTCGCTTGACCTCTGCTAAATCAATGGCTTGACTTTCACACACTGACCCTGTTCACGAAGCGAGCAAATCCAGCATCGCAATGTAGGAAGTTGGAACAAAACTAAAATAATGCTAGTATGGTTGTTATCGTTTCTAGTGGGTTATCGTTGTTAACTATTTTGATAGAAATGCGCATATTTCCTTTCTCGACTCGTTGATGTTTCATTTCGCCGAGTGTTGATGAGGGCAAACTCTGTAGCACAGTTGGTAAGAAGCTTGTGTTCCACCCGAGGGTTATCAGATTTGGTTTCCGATGGTACCCAAAAAATAATAATAAAATAAATCTAAGATTGGTACTTGCTTGGTTTCAAAGCTCGTATGGCAACAATACGTTATTCGTATATGAGTGTTGCTGACCTTTCACACGCGGTAGTGTTGCTTACACGTTTGATGACGAATTATGATTTGCCTACTCCACTGATATTCAATTCGAAGGTTCGATTTATGGGGCCAAAGAAAATTTTATAGCGTACCATAAAAAAATGAGTTCCGATCATTCAATTTTGATGACACAGTACAGACAGTATTCTAGTGTCAATATATGGAATATAATATGATATATGGAAGTAAAACTAGAAAAAGATTGAAAGGAGTCGAATAAATGCTGTAAATTAAATTATAATAAATGCATGTGAAACAAGACTGTGTATTAAGTTAAATGAAGAAGACCGCTGTGAGATGGTTTGGACATGTACAATAGAATGAATTGATGAAGAAATACGACCAAAACAAATATGTAGTTCAAATATCAGTGGAAGACGTGGAAGAGAAAGACCAAGGAAAGTATGGTTGGACCAAGTGAATGATATTATGTGTATTAAATAAGGAAATGTAAAAAGTCGGAGAAATCGTAGAAGTTGTATGCGGTGTATGTATGTGGAAGTAGCGAAAGGTGTGTGTCGCAATGGTAAAGTCTCACGCTTTGTCCTTTTAACCTACCCCAAAAGGGAAACAACGTGATGGTATGTACACATAAATCTATGTACATTTTTTACATAATTTTTTTACATACACTTATGTATTTTTTATATATACATATGTATTTTCAGACCATTTCATTTATCACATAATATTTGAAGACATACGAATAACAATGAATAAATATCAGATTTTCTAAAACACGTATCGATTGAATATTTTAACAATGAAAATGTTGATATTACAGCTGTTTCTGTACATATTTTCAACACAAATACTTATTAAGCTTTTCACTGGTGAATAGAGTACAAGATATATATGCGAGTATATTGGTTTAGAGATTATACCGAATAGTTCAAAAAATATTATTCAAAGGTTTTTTTACCATTTCACATTTGAACATTTAAGAAGAATAACGATGAATCAACAACACGTTCATGAAAATATTGATATAGCTTTTTTCGAACAATGTACAGAGCTATTACTACAGATTCCGTATATTATTTCCAAAAAAAAATGCTGCTTAATATTCCAACAGCATTAATTATGGAAAAAAAATACAAGTATATTTGTCTTGAAAACACACAACGGTTCAACATTGTTTAATATTCATGAATATTTTTTCAATGTTCTCATTTATAAAAATTCGTTCATTCGTTATTTATTTAACAAGGTTACTGAAATTGACCAAAGTGACTTTATAAACGAACGCAAGTCTACTTTTATCGCTTGACATTTTGGATGGTAAAAAGTATTTTTATGGTGTTTTTTTACTGTCAACCTTTTTTATCATAATTTTTTTTTGGTCTGAAATCTTTCCATTTTCAGTGGTATATTTCCATAAAAGTCTCGCACATTTTACGATATCTAGACCGGTTCCACATTTTTAGATGGCAATAGCATCACAAAATGTGTAAAACTATTATTTACCATGCATCTCGTTTATTATAGTCTTCTTGTGAATTTATTAAAATCATTTTCCTTTTGTTTTTGGATTCAGTCTTTTTCTGACATTTTTTTAAAATATTGTAATGATTAAGGGATTTGACTAAACGGAGACAACATATGTTAATAATTAAGAAAGCGGTACAACATGAATGGAATTGGATTCGTCAAGCATGAGACGAGAAACAAAGAAATATTGAATCATAAAAATATTTTAAAAACTACTTAGAAAATAGTAACATAATTGTGGACAAATAGAAAAACGGATGACAAAAAGCGTTGCAGGACCTAAATAGAAACGTTGGTTCAGTATAACAAATGATAAGCAAACAAAAAAATATTTGAAACAATTTGATGTATATCGTGTCCTCATAACCGAGATTATGATCGCCATTGACCTCCTTGTTGACTCTTGTGACTATCTTGCTCTAAGATTCTCCGTTTGTTGTTTTTCTCGATGATGTCATTATGAAACAAGGCGTTGTGATCTGAATTACATCGATTCGGCAAGAACGCGTTGTTTCAACATAGTTCTGCTACAAATATCATAATCTTGTTGCATTTTTTACAAGAAGAACTTTTCAAGGAAGCCACAAAAAAAACTGCCTAAAATTTGACAATATTAAGACGAGAGAGAAGAGATGGCAATTTTGAGACACCTATATTCTGCAATTGTCACTCTAAGCTGGCGCATAGACGAAAATTTAACTTGAAAGTTTGTTTCATTATTTTACTCTAATGGAAGCAGTCTATATTTCTTTTGTTCAAAGATTTGAACATAAAACAATTTCATAAAATATTTTCTGAATAAAAGTCACATTCGTATTGTCAATCGAACGTTAATTTTACAAGACTTACTTAACCAAATTTCGATCGGACAACCATTGTATTTATTATTACACTTTAGTTGTATACAGTACAACCTGGCGAGTTTATTTTCATGTGGCAATCTCTTCCAACCAACCACAAATATGTTAAAGTGAAAACCAGACTGGAATCCTTTTTCAAAATTCTGGGTTCCAGCGGGAACCCGCAACCTCCGGGTCAGGCGTCTTACCAACTAGATCACGGAAGTCTGATAGCAACTAGTGTTGCTTGATGAAGTGACATTATGAAAAGACCTTAACGAACATTCAGAAGATCTGATCATAATTCTAGGTGTATTTATTATCTTCAATGTTATATCGACTGTTTTCACTATGATTAGATGTGTATAGCATCACGCAATTCCCCTGTCGAAATAGGCAGAGAAAACAGAGCATCAAACTTTTCGATCATGACACATATTTCTCATCCATACTAATCTCATACAACTAACATACTTCAGTTTTTTCTGACTCATTTCAAAATGCCATTCACTCGATTTCACAATATTGTCTTAATCCTTCCTCTTCCACGACTTCTAGTATTGTTAACGATGTAGATTTATGTTGTCAAAATTCTATCACTCATTGTTCCTAATTGCTTCGTTGTGATTTTATTCATTCCACATATTAAATAATTATGGAAGTCCAACATCACAAAGAAAGCCACTTGACAGACCGAGGCAGAGGTTTTAAACAACGCGCAGCAAGATTTTGTTAGGCTGGAAGTGGATGAAGACTGGAAGGAGACGGCGAGATATCGATCGGCTTGGAGAAAAATATCTTTATGAGTTGTAAAGTTACTTGAGGTAGGTAGTCACTCATTGCACTTGTGCAAAGTTAACAATCATTCTTAAATTCTCAAAACCGTATTCCATTTTACTTCGTCACACCATATAATTTTGTCACTGTAGCATTTATTCATATGTTATTCGGCTATTTCCACAAAAGCAGGATAAAATACGCTTCTTTATACATTCTTGCTATTCAAGAAAAGTTTCATAAAATTGACTGTTCGTTCCGTACTGACAATGTTAAATAAAGTGCTCATCAAAATCTTTATTGTAGTAAAAAATGCCCATCAAAATCTTTATACTAATAAAAAAGTGCCCATTAAAATCTTTATAGTAGTAAAAAATATTAGTAAAACATCATCAAAACTTAAATAAATCATATTGAATGTATTTAATCGATTACCAAACGTTTTATAACACTTGCTTCAGACATAATTAGATTAATCGATATCGCTCTAAACAAGATATTGCATAATATGTGAGAAACACAATGTATTATAGTGACCCTGTAACGCGACTATTCGATTATTACGACGCTTTGCAGACCATCCAAAACGAGATCCGATCTATTGCCGGCCGGCCGCCGCTTCATCTTGGTCGACATCCTCATACATCAGCGGTCGGCCAGCAGAAGGGGGCTATCAATTTATACAATGAGCAGTCGAACCGGATCGTGGTGCAGAAGATGGCAATGGTGGGAAAAATTACGTAAGTCTTTAACCACGCGATGAGATTAACCAGACGTTGTGGCGACTTGAGAAACAGGTGGAAATCAAATTCTTTACTTATTTGAGTGAAAAATAGCGATGTAAATGCGAAGTCGAAGGTATGAGATTTTGAAATATATTTAACATTGAAATATTCCTATAAAATAGTATATTTTTTTAATACAATTTAATTGTATGTAAGACCTCCCCGTGTGAAAAGAAATTAAATTAATAGTTAACGTAAAATATATTGGATAATAACATAGTTAGTAAGCACAGCTTCGTTGTCAAAATATTGAGTTCGTGAGTTCGTTTCCTACGTGCAAGTAAATGTTTATATTAAATGTCCTTTCCGAAGCGAGGCTATTTTATTACTACATTTGGCAATAATATAGTTGATAAGCACATCTTCGTTGACAAAATATAGAGTTCGTGGGTTTGTTTCCTACGTGCAAATATTGGGCTTACAGTACATGTGGTTCCAACAGGACGGTGCCACATCACACACAGCTCGTGCTACGATGCAAATTTTGCGAGAAATTTTTCCCAGTCGAATAATGTCAAAAAGTGGTGATATCGACTGGCCCCCACGATCCCTTGATTTGACCACCCCCGATTATTTCCTATGGGTGTACTTGAAGGGAATGGTGTACACTGTGCACCAACCACAATCCCAATGCTTAAGACAACGCTCGAAAAGAAATCGCTGAAATAACACCAGAAGTCTGCGAGAATGTTATGAAAAATATGCTTGAAAGAGCTCGCGTTTGCGCCACGGCCAGAGTCGGCCACTTGGCCGACATTATATTCCATACATAATGGTAAAGACCATATAATCAATCAATTAAAAAAAAGTATAAAATTGTGTTTTATTTAAAAGTTATTAAAAAAACATCGGCCTGGAACATAAAACGCACCCTGTATGTCATGATCTTTTCGAAGCGAGGCAATTTTATTATTAATAATACAACATTTACAATTGACATTGTTTTAATGGAAAAGTGAACCGTAGAATACAGATTCATTAAATTACAAAAAAAATTTTTTAGTATACGAGGCATATCCAGAAAGTAAGTGTACTGAATTTTTGTAGGTTACAATTTTTTTTATTTAAACAAAAAAATTACGTGGTTACCGTAGTACATATGTAAGCTATTTTTCGACATAGTCGCCATTCCTCTTAATGCAGGTGGTGAAGCGGGGTATCAACTTTTTGATGCCTTCCTCGAAGTAGTTTCGCGCCAACCCCTCCGTCCACTTCTCCACCTCCTCCTTTACCTCCTCGTCGGTTGAAACCCTTTTTCCACCCATGTGCAGCTTCAGGGAGGTAAAGAGATAGTAATCTGAAGGTGCTAGGTCAGGGGAATGCGCGGGATGGTTCAGGACATCCCATTTAAACGAGGCGAGCAGTTCCTTCGTGGCGTTGGCCGTGTGTGGTCTGGCATTGTCGTGCAGCAGGCAGACTCCCTTTGTCAGCATGCCTCTCCTCTTGTTCTGAATCACCCTCCGCAATTTTTTTAGGGTCTCACAGTATCTTGCAGAGTTGATGGTCTCCCCTTGAGGCATATATTCAATTAAAATTATGCCTTGACAGTCCCAAAACACGGATGCCATGATTTTCTTGGCTGAAATTGTGGTTTTGAACTTTTTGGCGGAGGGTGAAGAGGTGTGACGCCACTGTTGAGACTGCCTTTTGGTTTCAGGCGTGTAGTGTGCAACCCAAGTTTCATCTCCAGTAACGATGGAGTGGAGAAATTCATCTCCATGGAGTTTGCAGTGCCTCAAAAACTCTTGCCCGGCATTATTTATTTCGCACTTGGCGGGAGATTCTCAACATACTGACCTCGAACCGGTCTCGTTGCGGAGGGGAAGGGTCAGGCTACACGGAAGTGTAGCCAACATGTCGAAAATAAAATCCATCCACTCGTGAGAGCCTCAGTACACTTACTTTCTGGATACGCCTAGTGTATGGAACCACTTCACTAGGCAAAGCCAGTGACGCAGCGGTCTCATTTGTTAAACATTCGGCGCGATGTTTTTTTATCAAAAAATCGTACGAAGTATTATTTATCCACTGAAATTGAATTTTAAAACTAAAAAATTATTTAATGTTAGTATTTAATATTGACAATTTACTTAACGCACTCAATAACAGATGTCTAATTATTAATACTAACCATAGCAAATACAATTTTTCCATCGTAATAAGTTCGCAATTCGTTCAGTTGTTAACAAACACAAAAAAGATTTTCGAATATCGTTGTAAATTCAAATATATTGTTATGCTTATTACGAGTAAATAGAAAAATGAGTTTTTTTTATTTCAATGAGAAACATATGTAGAATACTAATTAGCTTAAGAAAATAAAACCAGTTTTCACAGGAAAACTAAATCGACAGATCATTGATTTGTTTACGATAGAAAATATTGTGTTGACAAATGCAAAGAAGAAAATTTTTTTTTGTTTATATCGACAAATCAATCCAAAAATAACTGAATCCAATTTGGAACAAAGGCTTTGTTTAAAAAAAATACATTCATTCTAGGTTTGAAAATTCGATATCCCATGCGGTTATAATTGATTTACCTGCATTAAATAGTGAAAATCTCCGTGGCCAAATTGGTAAGACGCTTGAGTATGACCCAGAAATTTCAAGTTCGTTTCCCAATACTACCCGAAAAAAATATAAAAGGGTCCTAGTCTGGTAATATCAAAGTAGATTCACACTGACTCATTCAATTATCAAAAACACGTAAGACTGTGTGACATAAAAACAGGTAACTTGTGGTTAGGAAGTTGACTGATTTTTCCTTAATTCAAGAGTAGTGCACTGTGAATAGAATTAGATACGTGATAGACCGCACTGAATATGATATGCACAAGAGGGATCAGTAGAAACGCCTTTCTATGAAATCCAGACCGTGCACAGGTACTTACTATACAGTTGCGTTTCTTGGGACCGTTCAGAAACTTCACAAACTAACACCAGACGCTGTGGTCTGACTGAAGAGGGCCCCTTATGTGTGAGGCCGTACCCAGAAAATTCCAAAATAAATCATTGGTAAGAAGCAGCACAAAATCTTAAGTCTGATATGAAACTCTCACTATAGGTAGTACGTTGACTTAATTACTTAAGACTAAGGCCACACCAAAGTGTTTCGCTTAGTGCTAAGTTAGATGCTACGTGACTAATGGACTAGGTGACTTAAGGCTTGGCCACACCAAAGTGCTTCGCACAAATTCATTTGACATTTGGGAGCGGTTGAATCAACAAACGATGCCACTCTCCAAACTAACGAGAAAGTTACTACTCTCAGAGAATTTAAGTTTAAAATTTCGAACATCTCAAATTCGAACTTGTTTGGTGCATAATGTTAATTTATCTACTCGTAGAAGTACTCGTGGAGAGTTTTAAGTTCTCTACAAAGAATTGCGGAATAAAACTTCCTCCATCTTGTAAAATCACTTGGTGACACAATAAAATTAACCAACACGTCTGTTCGCGAGACTCACTAGGTGGCTAATAGTCACGTAGCGTGGCGCGAAGCGTGCAGTATGGCTTTTGCGATATAATGGGGTGCGTTGGTTCGCTAGGATGTCACCTAGCTCGCAGCGTAGGTCTAAACACCAAGCGAGGCTCCTACCTGTGTGGCCGAGGCCTAAGTGTTTTGTGTCATAAGACAGCGTTGCTCAATGTTCTTGGGTTGTATAGAAATAGATTGTCTTTTTTCGATCTTAAACCGTTTGAGACTTGTTGACGTACTATTGATCTTGTCTTACTGTATAGCATTTTGAATGGTCTTTCTTGTTGACTCATCTATGACCATGGAACGAATTGATTTAATAGCCAATTTTCATATTCTTTCAAAATCTAGTGCACTTGATCCAGCCAGTTTTCCATAATCATCATATTCCACGCACACCGTGTACTTCTTACTTGTATCCTCACTTAGTCATTCATTCTCTCCACATGTCTAAACCATCTGAAAACTACTTTCTTCATCTTACTTAAAACAACCATTATATACATGCATCCATTTATAATGTCTTCATTCTACTTTCTTTCGCATATTGTCACTTAATTTTTTTTTCTGAATGCACGCATGAACCACACCATTAATCTTAATTGTATCCATAATCTGCCAAGTCTAAGTTTCATTGCATACATCATGCTGGGTACCGACACACTATTATATACAGTCATTTTTACTACGTTTGATATAGCGCGGTGATTGCATATTACGAGTACATTAAACGATCCGTTTACCTAGTTCCCTCTCGGTTCCCTTCTTCCAATGTCCCTTTCAACCTACCCATCTGTAAGCATACTGCCTAGATAACAGAACTCATCAACCTGATTCAGTTTCTCTGAATTAACACAGGCTTCTATAACCCTGTAGTAAGAATGTATCAAGAGTACAGTATGGTAGCAGATTCAGATATGGACATATTTACGAGTAGTTCAATGATGTCCAAGTAAGGAGGATGGTGGCTGAATTGACGGAAGAATGAATGTTTTATTTCCCTCGATCAACATAATTTATAACATTTTCTGATTATTAGCTGACTTGGATATGGACATACTCGTACTTTTTTCAACTCTGCCATAATTTAGAACGGGGTGGCTAAATGAACTATAGAACGAATGATTATTTTTTTCCATATATTAAACTAGTATATAATTTAGTATATAACTAGAATATAACTAAAGTCTTGTTTGTGCTTCCTGATGATGAGGTGAAAGCCTTGAAACCGGTAGGGTTATACCGTTACAAAAAGTGGAATATACAGTGTTTGATAAAACAAATTACAAAGTATATCATTTGTTACATTTTCACTGACCTAGTGACATGACTGAACTACGCATAAGTTCAACAATGATAAATGGGATTTTTATAATATATATCATATTATTTATAAATGATCTGTTTTGTGCATATTTACTAATTCATTTCCTATAAGTATTATTTTGAATAAAAAAACAATACTTCACAAAATCGACTTCACAAAAAAATCTTTAATCATTTGTTATCAAACAACTCAATAAGTACACAATACGAGTATATAGTACTTCCATGGAACTAATCGAAAAATTTCCCATCAAATTTACACAAAAAACAAAACTTGATGCAATAAATTCCAGGCCATTAGTAACGCTTTGTTACGGTTCAAACTTACTGTGAGAATTTTGTGACACAGGTAATCAAACTTTATCGTGTGAGAACTGATTGTTTATAAAATGGATAATTATCAGACGGTCTTGACTGGACCATTTTCTAGTCGTTTAATAAACAATGGAAAACTTAGAATGCTCTCAAGCTTTTGTTATTTACTTAGTGTTGCAATGGACTTTTGTTATTTACTTAGTATTGCAACCCTCTCAACAACTTCTGTTGCTTAGTTAGTAAGACGGCTGTCTTCTAGCCCGGGAATAGCGGGTTAAAGGCCTGTTGGAAACCAATATTTTTTTAAATAAATTTAAATCAGGTTTTCACTTAAAGTCTCATTAACATATTTCTGGTTGATCGAAAGAGATTGTTAAATAGCAATAAATCCGCTAAATTGAGCTTGGCAATCAGGTCATAAAGAAATTTATTTTACTTCTTTGTAGTTTCCACATACAAACAATACCGCTTTTAAATTCTTTGGACTTGAGTAAAATATTCGAGTTTAAGTAAATTACTTCAAGTGCACGGGTGCCGACGAAGCCAGACAAAAATCTTAAGACTTTAAATTCGGAAAATGTTAGTTACGCAACAAAATTGTTTTAATTATAGGTGATTTTAATTTAAATTCATTCCACGGAAGTATTGTTGGATTATGACTGTTTTCTTCAATCCAACGATATTGTTTAATACAATTATATAAATAATGAATACGGCCATATGCTAGACCTAATAGTAAGCAATACCAACTGCAAGGTGGAGAGATCATTGGAGTGCTTTGTAAAAGAGGATAAACATCACCCGGCACTCTCCGTGAAGGTCCGGGTGAGGTGTGCGAGCCGAGGGAGGGGCCGAAACCACCATCCTCCGCCTCCCAGGGTTCCTCCCCCCTCCGCGCGGGACTCCAGCCCTTCATATAACTACTATAAGGCCTTTTTAACTTTTAAATAACATTTTACTACCTTTCGATCGGAACACTCCGTGTAGTATAGATAATATTGACGAAGCCGTAGAGAACTTCTGTATTGTCATTTACGGAACGCTAGATATCTGCGTCCCATAGAAACATAATCTACTAAATTTGCCCAATTATGCAGATTGGTTCAATGTCGATATAATATGAATCTCAAAAATAAAAACAAACTTCATAACAATTATCTTCAAAGCAGAAACTAGGCTGACTACTACTCGAGTAGTCAGTCACTCGAGGCTGAGAGACAAATTAAAATCTCAAATAAAACAATCGCACCATGAGTATTTAGCCAAGATAGAGACCGACATCCAAAACAACCCTTCTATCATATAATATTCATCATAAAGAAGGTATCAAAGATGTTCCAAAATTGTCACTGTCAGTCATCTAGAAGTACGTCTTTGCCTCCATCACATTCTCCATAAAACTAGAATCATAAAATTTTCTAAATTTGCTATTATACCGATTCGTGCTTAATATTGTCGTTGTCAGTCATCTAGAATTACTTATTTGCCTCCATCACATTATCTATAAAACAATTAGGAACTTGACAAGATAAGAAATCTGGATATGGAAGGTTTCGTACTCAATTTTACAATCAATATTAACATCTAAAGACTTTAAATTTTATACTAAGATAGTAGGTAAAACGTTGGAAGGATACAGCTTTAAAATTGAAAAATTTCGAGAAAACTGCTGCTAAAACAAAAATTAAGGTTTTAAACAAATCATTCTTCAGACAGGTTATAAATATATATTGTATAATATTTATGTCAAAAGCTTAGAATATTGGAAAACATTTCTGAGATATGAATGGTGTTGATTGAATAAGTTTAAAAAAATTCCAATACAGGTTTTAAGAAGTTCAAATCTTGATAAAAAATACTTCGTTTAACAAATGAATTTTCAGCACAAATGTAATCAAGGCAAGGCAAATTTATTTTTACAGCAAAAAAAATCTAATATCTTTCACCTTCAATGTTTTAAAAACAATTTTTTTTTATATTTTTGTAACCATTTTTATTTCGTGGCAAAAATATACGTGTCAATGAAAGAAAGTTAAAAACAGAAAGAAACGGAATGAACAATTGTATAAACAAATCTGCTAAAAAACATAAAACTTGTTTTTTAATTCGTCCTTTGTTAATTTATTTATATCCAGCAAAATTGGTACCTAGGTTTCAAATTAATTTAATCACAAATAAGGCTTTTAACTTATAAATGTTTGAAAGATGGAGAAAATGTTGAAACTACGCTGTTCTCTTCCCGGGCAGGAGACGAACGTGTGTCAACAACATTAATAAGGGAGTCACGTAGGTGAATTATCTCTCTTGAAAGTTTAAAGTGTATGAGACTACAAATCACAAAATTGTAAGATTCAAAATTAGTATTTAGGCCGGACTGTGAATTCGGGCATATGTGAAATATTCTATCTTTTATTAGAATAAGTTAAATCAAAACACGGGAAATTAAATACTTTTATTAATATAGAAAATTTTAAATAAAGCGAACAAAGAAAATTAAACGCTAAAAAAAAATTGAACGCTTCATAAAATATATACCATGGATAAAACTGTACATTTATTTAAAAAAACGCTATTTGAACCTTAAAAATAATGGAAAGGCAATAAGTTTTGCATATTTATGTGAATTATATACGGACGAATACACGTAAATAGATAAAACTCACATTTTACCTGTTTTGAGATACCGAAGGAAACGCAACAACGGTTTGTATAGAATAGCATATATATATTTTTTTAAGACGAATTAAAAAATGAAATACACATTTTGATAAGACATGTAATCATTTAAGACATAATGGATAAATAGAAAGGCAAATAATAGACCTAGAAGAATGGAAAACATTAAGACCTCTGTATAACCTCGTCCAGCGTTAACTAAGAGAATTTTTGAGAAAACGTCAGGAGGCACGCTAGATGGACGAGTTAAAAGGGAATATTGCTGAAGTCGCGACGAGGCCCATGAATTTATAAAAAATATAATTATGATTATATTTTAAATAAACTAAGAAATGTGATTTATAGGTTGCACATTTGTTAACATACACGTCCGTAATATGTATTCCACTTTCATATATCAATTGTAAGGTTAAATTTACGAGATTAAGAAAGGTAATGAAAACTAAGGTACACTTACGGCCGGTATAACATTTTATTGTTCTTGATCGTATTTATTAAATTTCTTATACTTTACACCACTTCTCGTTTGATTTTGAAGTGAAAACAACAAATACTTATTTAAATTAAAAACCTAGACACTGAAAGTAATGTGTGTATGAAAAAATATCAACATAGTTTTCTTTCCTATTTAAAATAGTCCTATTTATTCTGGGTGGATAATTAAGGTCAAGTTTTAACTGAATCAGGGAGTATTTAGTTTTAAATTGTAAATTTACGACCAAAAGACATTGTAAATTATACTTTATGTAAAATAAATGCATTAAGAGTTCATGTAAAATATATGCATTTAGGTAATCAAACAAACAGTCAATGCTCTGAATATCATACTTCGAAATTATGCATTTTTTTTATATGAGTATCTCAGTAAAATATGCATGCATGAGTAATCATTGTTATTACTTGGAAATCCGCAGGTAGTGTGAGAATAAATCAAAATCAAGTAAATACGAATACATAAAATTATACTTTAAATCAAGCTGAAGATTTTAAAATAATAAACTTTTACATTTGATCAAAGTAAGCAAATATAATTTGAAATAAGATGACTTAAATTTTTAAAAAGATTTAATGTATTACATACCACCTGGGCTAGGCAGACAAGGCAGATCTCAACTTGTTTCTTACCACACAAAAAGCCACATCTATATATCTCGTCATACATGTTATTCTGTTTGTCATACGTGATAACCTTTTCCTCAGGCAAAATTTATCCAACATTTTTTTCAAGTGAAGTTAACTGAACAAGGATGACTTGAAATCGTATATTACGTTAAGTAATTTATATTAAAAATATTATTTGTAAAAAAACACAAAATGTTATAATTTGCCTTAAATAACTAAGTTAAACTTAAATTAATCTTTATTCAACGACGAAGAAACTATGGATTCAAACCGAAAAAAAACTTTGAATTAAGCAATGTTGAGAACATATTACTACTTAAAACAATTGTATTGTATTGCGATTTCATTATTAACAGTACAACATGAAAGGTGTATTGCCACTTGGTAATCTCTTACATCTTTCGAGATAGATCTCTAAGATGCCTGAAGGGATAACCCGACTGGGAACCATAAAAAATTTGGTACCAATGGTAATCGAACCCGCAACCCCCAAGTTAGAAGAGAAGCGTCTTACCAACTTGTCCACGAGGACCGTTGGAATAATAACAATAAAAAAAAATTGTGAAGAAGATTTGGCTATTTATTGTTTTTTTTTTATAAAATTGCCCGCATTAACATTTACAAGAGACCAAAAAATTATTGGTGAATTGTGTTAACTAGGCAGTATGTTAAGATGTGATAGATGAGTTAGAAGGGACATTGGAAGAAGGATAGCGACAGGGCAGAGGAAAACAAAGCACTCAATGTAATATACAACACCTGCGTTATATCAAGAGCAGGAAAATGACAGTACATAAGTGTGTTGGTGCCCACCTTGACGTATGTAAGTGATACTTGGATTTAGCATAAGGATAAAAGAAAGATTAACGATGTAAAGATGCGCGCATTAAGAAAAAAATGTGAAATGCCAATGTATGAAAGAAAGCGGAACGAATACATCAGAAATAAATGCATGGATAAAATGGATGTTTTCAGTCAGATGAAAAAAGGAGCCTTTTGTGACGGTTTGGACCAGTGGAGAGAATGAACGACATAAGCATGAATAAGCGAGTATACAAGGTAGTAGTGCTAGGTGTGCGTGGAAAAGGTAGACCAAAGATAACGTGGACTGATCAAGTGGAGCAGATTTTGAAAGAAGGTAAAGTGAAGCATGAATAATGGAAGATTGTGCATAACGAAATATATGAATGTGGAGGAGGCGAAAATTGTGTTCTTCGATAGAAAAATTGAGAGATCTGTTCTCTCTGCCTACCCCACAAGGATCACGGCGTGGTAATATGGATGTATGTACAATATTTATGTAAGAGACCAAAGAATCTTCAATTTTCGACGAATATTTTAACAACATTATTATTTATTTGATTTATTTGAATAATCACAACACAGATGTCAATTCCCACTCCTTTTAAAGTGAATCATATTCATCATCAATGGGATTCCTCTAACTGAGGGAATGACAGTTCCCAGCTTATTTTTTTTATTTTTTTATTTATTTATTTTTCAAAACAGGCTTAGCCCAATTACTTTGAAAAATACAAGACATTAAAAAAGAAGAAAAATTACATAGAGAAAGAAAAAATAAGTTAAAAAATTATATAAAATAAAAAATAATGCATATGCATACAAACGAGTATATACACACAAACATATTATACACATATATTCACAGTCATTTACGTATGTTGATGAGTGCTTTCTAACGCGCTCAGTCTAAGAAGAAAATTTACTTTTGCTTTTGGTAATGTGATATGAATTATGTCAATATCCGAAGCAGTCCCGTTCAGAAGAGTTAAGGCCCTTCCAACAGGCATAGCGGCTGGAAGACCCGTTCTTGCGTATGTTATTGAGAACAGTTCTTGCCGGCGCAGTCTAGTGTAATTGTTAGGAACATTTAACGCTAATCTTTGTAGTAATGCTGGACAGCTCACAACTCCTCGAACGAGTTTGACGAACGGTCGACATCACCAGGTCTATATTCTTATGAGAATATAGACCTGGTGATGTCGACACGATTACATTAAAATAAATTAAAACCTCTAAATAGGGGATGGAAACATATGTGACGAAATAAGGAATTTACTGGTTGAATGATAAAATTTACAGAAAATACTATCTCTCAAGAGATGAAACGACGGGAATTTTATTTTTGCTATTTAAGAAATTTGAGTGAAGTATTTGTATAAAATAAACAACGCGTCTGCTATTTGGGTAGTGTTTTCCTAGATGATGGAAGAGTTAAAAGGAATATAAACAACGTGTAGCAATAGGAAACAAAGTCAATGGGGTACTGAAACATATATACTCCAACCGGACAGTATCAAAATCTGCTCAGGTGATGGTCCACAATAGTATTATATTAACAACTTTGATGTACGAGAGTGAAACCAAGACTTGGAAAAAAAACTGAAAAGAAGACTGAAAGGGGACGAAACAAACGGAAGAAATGCGTGTACTGAGAAGAATATAAAGAATGACAATGTATTGACAGAATATGGAATGAAGTGATTAAGGATGAATATGAACTTAAGGTTGATGTGTTAATTAAGACGAAGAAGAGCACTTTAAGACCGTTTGGGCATTTAGAACGAATGAATGAAGAAAAACTAAGAAAAATTATTCAAATATGAGTGAAAAGCGTAGTAGAGTAAGACTAAGGAAGTATGGTTGGGTTAAGTGAATGATATTTTGAAAGACGGAAACGCAGGTCAGAGAAATCGTACGAGTTGCATAAGGTGTATGGATGTAGAAGAGATGAAGGATATGTGTCGAGATAAGAATGTCTGGCGCTCTGTCTCCTCAACCTATCCCGACAAGGAAATTGCGTAGTTTTATTTATTAACAACCCGAGGAAAAAGAAGAATTATACACAATAGAAGAACTGTACATGCAGATAAAAACAATTTGGTTTAAGATGAATGAAATAATACAGACAAAACTATAAATGATATGCTCCTTACCTACTGATATCAGTTTGGCCCATATGGAATGATGAAGCGTACTGAACCGGGGTGACAGCTGTAGATTTATGGCCACAGAGCGCGACGAAAAAGGAACTGTGAATAAAAACAAAATATTACGAATAAATTTAAGATATTCAATAAATCACATCGAAACGATTTCTCCTAAAAATATCATAAATAATGTATATGATCCAGACATTGTTTTGCTCTGAAATATAAATATTGTACTGTGGTTTAAGTATATCTCTGAAGGAAAAAAAACGGAAGATGAACAATTTTCGGCATCTCATGCATTATTCGTATTATTCTTGAACTTCTTAATTTCTCATTGCCCGAGACAACTTTAATGGGGAACATTTATCGTTGCGATTTTTTATCTTCGGTCGTCTGCATTTTGTTGCCATTACGATGATCTGATAAAGTACCCACTAATTAACAGAGTCCGTAAAAACTGGTTAATGCATTTGTTGTCTCTCATTTGAAATACCTTAATGAAATGGGATGTTGAAAATAAATACCTTATTCAGATAAGAGATGGCTATGTGCGAACTCGTCTACTTTTTACTGACGGTGTTTTGAATAATTGATCTCAGGCATCTGTCATTAACATCGATTGAGTATAATGCTTTCCGCTCGACTTTTAAATAATATTTCTGGCTCTATTAGATGTACTCATGTCTTTTATATTCATTTAAAAAAATAAATGAGTATTATCTCAAAATATTTCACACGCACGACTCTCACACATGCCTTATCCTTTTATTTCATGAAACTTGTCTTGTTTCAGATAACAGGAATATTATTTCACAAATGATACTTTTTATTCATAAAGTTTTAAACCAAATAGATAAACGAGTATATATTTATTCAATTTTCGTTATATACAGTACAACCAGACGACCTCCGTAGCTTAGTTCATAAGACACCCGCCCCAGTGATACTCAGTTTCTTTTTCAAAATAGGTTTTAACACACTGTGGTTTTCGCTTAAGGCCTTTCAAGTCGGTTTTAGGATATTGCCACATGGCAATAAAACCACCATGTTGTACTTTCTACAATGAAAGTGTAATACAATGCAACCTCGCTGATCTTTTTTCATAATATGGCACAAATTATGTGAGACTTTTCCAACCTATAAGAAAGAACGTTTGTTTAAAGGTCTTACGAGTATGTATGTAAAAACCAGACAGAAATCCAATTTGGAAATGGACACCGTCGGTAACTAACCCGCAAAAAGTTGCATGGTTTGAATAAATTAATAGAGAGCTAATTATCCAGCTTATGTATATTGTATATAAGTGAGAAATAAAGTTTATTTGATAGTTCGCTAAGACTTCGTGACAAGGAATTATAATATATCTATGGAAGTGAAAGGTTCCGGAGTGAAGCGACGCTTTTGTAATATTGAAATGTTTCAATATTCTATTGGCTTATTGTCGTTATAGTAAAACACATTTCTGGTAATGTCAAACCATTAGAATTCCCTCCCTTTCAAAAGCAGGATTATATACTGTAACCTGGCTTGGTATCAGCGAACATCTCACAATCATTGTAAAATTAATCAATTTGGGCATACTTGTATTTCAGTTTACCAAATATATGAGAAAGCATGTCAAACATCGGCAATCCAGAGATTTTCGTTCAAATTTACTTTGCTTGTTTTCTTATTTTTAAGAATAGTTTTATAAGTTTTCCTTTTATACAAACTTTAATGTCAGCCGTCACACTTGGTTCATTGCCTGTTCTGAGACAGCTAACATACAACCGCTAAATTTACAAGTCTGAACTAACGCCGCTCATGATAATTGACAACTAAATTTATTTATATTAGCATTTTTCCATTGGATAATATTTCCTTGATCTTTACTTTATCATTAGTTATAAATAATATCATTAATATGTAACAATCGTCTTGTTTTGTATTAACTTTCGTTGTATACAAAAAAATGTAAGTCAATTGCCAGATAGTATTTTTTTAAATAACAAGATAGTATTTTTTAACCCAGACAGGAACATTTTTTAAATAACAAATTGGAATCACATCCGAAACGCTCAGGTTGGAAGAAATCCGTTTTATTTTTCCAATATAAAGTTTTATTTTCCAATTTTGAATTATCTCTAAACGTTAAGTTTATTGTTAAAAAAACGCCAAATTCTAATAGACTAAAAATAAATCTTCAACTTTTTCATAAATTCATTCAATCCAACAAAAAATATTTATATAATCCCTCTAACAATTTAATATTATTTCTTTGTCTTTATACATATGTAGTAATACACTTGTAATGAAATTTATATACATTACAACCGATTAGGAATACAAAATCCATCGTTCTTTTTTTAACATTTTCGTTATATACGAGTACAATACAACCTAATCTGCAACCTCCAAGCCGAACAGGCGTCTACCAAATAGGCCATGGAAGCCGCCAATTCGTTATTTGTGGAAACCTTTTGCTACCAAAAAAGACATGATGCGTTTTTTAAAGTAGTAAAATAATCCTCAATAATAGAATAGTATCATTTTATTTCAAATTCAAATAGGGGTAATTGACATTTATCGGCAAATTTAAAAACGAAATAGTGCCGTCTAAAGGGGGTAACCATCCTCTTTGTGAAAACGGTACAAGACCATATAAAATGAATCAATTCCAGTAACCACATACCCTCACACTTGAATAATGCATAATGTTCGGAATCTCGAACCGGTTGAAATTTAAATGCACATTTCCTATTTATTCGTAAATGAAAAATGTGAGCGGTAAATCCTCTTTTCGGGGAGAAATCTTCGTACAGGAAAACGGCAACGCGTCGGAAGACTATGTATTTATTATATATATCGTTGGTTCACAGCCAGATATGTTTAGCTTAAGTCGTGGTATTCTAGTTGTTTCCTGGTTGTTGATAACAGTGACCCCTACGAATGTTGCTTATTCTGACGATACGAGTACTTCTCCATCTACAAGTATCTTAAATCGTATCTTAAATCGGTTGTTTGAAGATGTCCTCTTGCGTTTTTCGCAAACTATTATATATCTCGTTTTACGCGAAGTAACAGAAGAACTATTGAAATATTTTAATGAATGCTGTCCAATTCAAACTTATAAATGGTTTCGATTTAAAATTCACAAATATGTCATACTTTTTTAGGAAAATCAAAATTTAACGCGTTGATAGTAATGTGTGCTTCTTTATTTACTCATAAACAGCAAACAATTCGACAAGGCTATTGTACAGCGAAATAACTGTTACTGGTTTGATAAAAAAAATAAAGAACTATAAAAGCATTAAATGGTTGTTCTAAAGAATTTAAACTTTGTATTAATTTTAATGATAAAATTTACTTTGTTAATTCCACTAACACAATTAAACCATCGCCACTTAAGTTTCGATTTCCTTAATAACTCTTCATCAGAAAAACTCGGAAAATATTTGCCTGACGCAGGGCTTAATAAAAAAGGAATTATTATGAAATTCCAAATATTTTAATCATTTACTGTATTTTTTAAACTGTCTTTTTTTTACATAAACAATCGTTTATAGTTATAGTTAAGGCATTATTAATATTTGAATAATAATTACTAGCGCAGAGCACGATGATTTGTGTATACTGTTAAAATTAGATACTAGAATTCGGGAACAAAGCTAGTAATTTTAGACAAGTTTTCCCAAAAAAATCTAAAATATTTTAAGCATTTTAAAACGACTAATTTTAATCTAACATGACATTTTATTATATTGCATTAAATCTGTAATTTCCCTTGTTTTAATAAAAAAAAACATAGTTTACCAAACATATTATAAAAATATATCAACTTTTTATTAAGCAAAATATCATTCATAAAAAAATATTGGAAGCATTCATGTGAAATTCCATAAAATCTAAAAATGTAATTTAAATTCTAGTTAATCCGGTATTCAAGGACTATTATTCTCAGATTTTTCAATTTTTGTAGGGAAATATATAATTCATACAGCAATAATTTTACATAAAATATTTAGGAAACAAAAAAAACGAATTTGAAAGTTAGATCTTTTAAAAGGAAAAATAAATCGAGATAGGAATACAATTAAAATTAATTGCGCACTAAGAAGAATATGTGGAGTGTCGATGTATGACAGAATAAGAAACATAATTATTAAGGATGAAAGTGAACTAAAAACGAACGTCTTAAGTAGGGTGAAAAAGAACACGTAGAAGTGACTTCGACATATTACAGATAACATAAGTGAAGAAAGATTGACTTAACGAATGTTAATGCAAGCATATGTTAAGTGAGAGTCATGGTAGAAGACGACCAAGAAAAATATGGTTGGACCAATTGAATGAAATTTTGAAAAAAGGAAAGGTAAGGAATAGGCGAAATAGAATGAGTTGTTTGAGAAGATGTATGGATGTGGAGGATACGAAGATTGCTACCCCCAAACATGGAAAAGAGGTGATGGTATGTTCACCATTTCAAAAGAAATCAAATATAATATTACACTTACGAGTATACTCGTTTGAATAAAATCAATCGAAAATAGATTAAATTAATTGATATACGAGTATGTTACTCGTATGTTTGTGTCTGGGGGCTACGGATGTGATTTTTTTATAATATGACATAAACGCTCAGTATATTTAGGAGTTCACAACTCATTGTCTTTATGTCTAATAATTGTTCCTGAGACATGATTCGAATGGAAGTTTTTAGATTAGAATGGAAGTCAGCGTATATAACAGTTTTAAGTGGATCACTACTATATATATTTAAGGCTAATCGCACCACCTGTATGTAAAATAAGAGGTCACACGATGCATGATCTTCTTCCTTTTTCCACGCGTGAACACGGAATGTGTAACTCGTGAAGACGGGATGTGTGATAAGTCTGAAACGTACTTGAAGTACACACTGAGCAATTCCTAATTAATTTCCTTCCAATTATAATTTATATTTTGTTTTAAGAAACAACATTGTATTCCATTTTATCCAAATAACTTGAATTTAAGATAGTATTACAAGATTTGATATAATCAAATAAGTCTTAACTAATCATCTGTGAATATCTCATAAGTCTTAACTTATCATCTGTGAATATCTCAAATAAGTCTTAACTTATCATCTATGAATATCTCAAATCTTGTATTGTGTTACGCTTTTATTGTACACATTACAACCAAACGGGGTTATTGTTATGTGACAATCTCTTCCAACCAACCAGAAAGATCTTAAAAATGATTTTAAGTGAAAACCAGACCGAAATCATTTTTAAAAACATGAGTTTCAAAAGAAATTGGAATTGAACTAACAACCTCGGGTTGGATAGTCATGCGTTTTATCAATTGGGTCACAGAGGTCTTTGATTGTATTTTAAAAGTATTTGTCATAAATAGACCAAAGAAAAAATGTGAGATTATCACTATTGTTGTTAGGAATGTAAAAAAATTAAAATTTATTTAATCACATTAAATCTTGTAAAACCATCTCAAAGTAAAGTGAACAACATCTCGAATTTTATATTCGTGTGTTATTAACATTTTGATTTAATTAAATAAATCTGCATCGTATAAAAGGTCAGTTAACAAGTCAAATGGATACAATATCATTTACTTCTCAGAAATACAATACAAAATAGAGCGTAATTTATTGTAAAATGTAGGTTAGCTCGAGCTATTTAACATGACATAACAATACATCATACCAAAGTTAAATGAACCCAGCTGAAGAAACATATGATATACAAAGTAGTCGAGGATTAGCATTGACAAATTAGCATTTGAAAAAACAAAACCACAATGTGTCTGGTAAACCATGGCGGTCCAGTCGAGAGTTAATAAAGCGGCTAATTATTTAAGCGGTAAAACGAGCCTCGGGATATACGTATGCTATTGAGGAGGGTCCCTCAGAAAAAGATTAGCGAGAATAATATTACACGGAGGAGGACATTAAGGCTGCTCTATATGGAGATTCGCTGATCACATTTTTTAATGTCAGTTTATTTTTTGTAGAAATATTGTACGATACTATTGGTGACGTAATGTTTCCATTTGTAACGCAATTATTTTCCTTATAGTGATAGGTATAATGTTTATTGGTGAGGCATGAACACAATAGAAATCCATTTGAAATTGAAAAGGACAGACAAAACAAAAATCACTTTATAAACGACAATTCAAAACAAGTAATATTTTATCTCTAAAAGAAATATCTTGAAATACTTATTTTTTCCAACTAGATGAAACGAAACAACGTGGGATAAAACAAATTGTTATAATTGTAATGAAATCGAAACATGAATTTTAGATTTACGAAGGTTCATTTTGCACTTTTATTTTGATATTAAAAAAAATTATAAAAATATTTTTGTAGGACATAAAACATGGTTATCTTGTGTCGTTTTGTCATATTAGTATTTTTAATTTATTTTAAAGTGTCATATCGAATAATAAAAAAAAATATTCGTAATCAGATTTTGCGGTCCGGACATTTGAAGCAAACAAGTCCAGATATTTTGCCTTGTTTGAAGTTTAAACACAATTTTTATGGGACTCGAGTAGCGAACAGTGTTCATTTCAATTATATTTTCTCAATATATTGACAAATCCAGTAATTGAGTATAAATAGTATTTTAAATTGTTAATTCACAATATATGTGTATTAATAAATCCAGTTACTGAATAAACAACGGAGCTCATTTTAAATCGCTATTTCACTATAACATATATTGATATATTCATTAATTGAGCATAAGTTTATTTAATTCGTTGATTCGCAATATATTGAAAAATCAAGTAATTGAGTAAAGAACGGGTTCATTCTAAATCGTTGATTCATAATATATTCACAAATACAGTAATTGAGTAAAGAAATGGATTTATTTTACAATATATTGACAAATCCAGTAATTGAGTAAACAACTAAGTTCATTTTAAATCGTTGATTCACAATTTATTGATAAATTCAGTAATTGTGTAAAGAACAGGGTTAATTTACAATCGTTTATTCAGAATTTATATTCACAAATCCAGAAATTGAGTAAAGTTGTTTCATTTATTTCATTGACTCACTAAATATGGACAAATCCAGTTATTGAATAAAGAACGGGTATCATTTTAAATCGTTGATTCACTGCGTATTGACAAATCCAGTAAACAAAAAGTGATGAACAAAATATATATATTTACATCCCGCAATAAAAACACCGATACTAGCAATGTGCGTCTGCCTTTAGACAACCGCAGACGAATACGTAAAGCAAGCTGCGAACAACCCCGGGAGATGGATGCAGGACGCAGAACGCAGACTCGGGCGAGGGAATTAATTACCCCGAGACATTCGTCACCCGGCCCCTGCTCCTGCACTGCCCCGGGTCGGAATAGTCTAGTACAGAGGTTCTTAATCTAAGCGTGTCCATTACCGTCGTATGATTAATTAGTATTGTAGGAATACCTACCCAGATAAATAAATAAATAAATAATTGTCAAAATTAATAAGTGAATTGTTAAACACAATTGAATTAAATTAATTATTGTTAATAATAAACATACAGGGGCAATGACCGATGAAGAATTCAGGGATTGTTACACGCTACGAACAACAACAATATTTACTATTTTATAGTATCTGCGACTCGCCTAGTCATCTCCAAATATAAATAATTAACCTACCGCCAGTCCATGCGCCAGAGCGAGATACAATATGTATCGCGAACTGGTTCATTCATTGGTATAAATTGTCCGCACTCTGAGAAATAAACATACTTTTATTGTCATCCATTCAACTGTCAAGACGTATTATTTATTTACCTACTGTCCACTTATCGATTTATATCCGCATTCCTGAGTCTATATTTATTGACTACAAATCAAGATCATCATGACAAATAAAGACAAGCAATCCGCTATATTGATGACTCTGCACGAGAAGTAACGCAGAATCAGCTAAAACGAAGATAACGATGTCGATATCAAAATCATCAGCACGTTCTAATAGAACACACGCTACAAAGATAACGACCATCGTTACAGTATGAATAAATCTATTTATCTGCCAGATGGTAAATTGCCTGTCTTCCAGCCTCAAGGTTGTGGATTCGATTCCAATTGGTGCCATTTTTCTCAAAAGAGTTCTAGTCTGGTGTTCACATTAGGACTCTTCAAAATATTTCTGATACGTTGAAAAAGATTGACAATAAAACCGCCAGGTTTATCGTCATGTAGTAAACTCTTCCACAAACAACCCTGAAGTGAAATAAGCTCGAAAAAGTTTGTAGTGGAATCCAGAAACAATACTTTTAAAAAAATTATGTTCAGCGAGATTCGAGCTCGCAACATTTGGATTGGAAAACAAGCGACTTACCAACTTTGCCACAGAGATCGAGAAAACTATAATAGTATTACGAAAAATAAATATAAGAAAAATATGTAGTTAGTATCAAAAAGAGGTTAAAAAATGTTGCGATATAAAAGAAAAGCAGTATTATACGAGTATATTATTATAAAGTTGTTCCGAAAATAATGACCTATTATAATATAACATCATACCTTACGTTGTTTGCTAGGAAATATTTTATATTTTTTGTTTGACAGAAAAAAAATCTGATATGTTTATTTTTGAATCAGTCATTTAATTCGCATTACTTAAATTCTTAAGAAATAGGATTTAAAAAAGACAAATTTCGTCTAATTCGGCATGTATTTAATTAAACATGTGCATTATGCATCTCAAACACCACACAATATCGCACTCAATCAAACACGGGGCGAAGAAACCACTTCTGAACGAAGAGTGTGGCGTTGATCGAAAATTTTAGGAATGGAGACGTAAGTCTTAAAGATAGGAGGGTCGAGGACGTTCTACTAATGTTGAAAACGACAAATTGAAAACTTCATTTATAGAAAACACGCAACAAACGATATGGGAAATGCCACAAAAATTGGGTACGGGTGCTGCTGCATTTTCTTTATTTAAAGTAAATTGGAAAGGCGAAAAGCTTGATAAGTGGGTTCCATGTGAGCTTAATGATAACCATAAAAATTGTCGCTTCGAAGTGTCCTTTTCGTTGTTGTTGACTAACCGTAATGATCTATTTCGCAATCGTATTAATCTCAATTCAAAACATTAACGAGATGGGCTATAAAAGATTACCTCATTCGTCTTACTCACCCGATCTATCACCATCCGATTTTCTTCTTTCCAAACACATCGAAAAATATTTACGGAAGAAAAAATTGAATACCAAAGAAGTAACAGAAAATACCTTTAAAAATTTTGGATTACTATCCGCCTGAGTTTATTCTACAGACATAAATAAGCTTGTAATTGTTTGGTCAAAATGTCCAGAATCAAATGGATCTTACTTTGATTAACAAAGTGTATTTACTCTAAATTTACGTTTGATTGAATTTAAAGGTTAAAATCGGTCATTATTTTGGGATTCACCTAATAAAAGCCACACTTGGTAGATCCAATATACTGGAAAAATATATTAATACGAAGAAATAAATTGAATGTTAGAAACAACCATTAAAGTTGACCTAAAGTTGAGAACTATTATCGCTCTTGGAGTGTTTTGACCACCAAAAATGCTAGAGAAATAAATGTACATTATTTATGATAATGAAATGTGTATTAAAGATTTCACATTATTACAATTGAAAAAATATTGGTATTGAAGTGTCAGCATTTGAGAATATCTGGTTTGATGAGCGCCCATCGCTATCGCCCGGTGCAAACAAGAGGGGCGAGTCGAGGGGGTGACACAAAGGAATATTCTCAAGGCAGGGACACTTAGAGGGAGGGTGGAATAAAAAAAATAAATAGACGAGCGATCGAATAATCGAGGCACCATGGGTATCCTTTTCGAAACGAATCATTAGCGCGTTGCATACGATATTCTCTCTTATATATTTCTAAAACTTTTTTTTTCCATCTAGATAATACAATTTATAACAAAACAAAGTGAACTTATGGCTGTTTGGGCATGTGGAATGAATGAATGAATAATAACTAACAAAACAAACGAATAGTGCAAATAGTGGGAGGCGTATGATAGGGAGACCAAGGATATAATTATATTGATAGACCAATAGAATGATATTTATCATAGAATGATGGAAACGTAGAAAGTCAGAGAAACCGTAGAAATTGTATGTGTAAAACAGGTTAAGGATGATTATAGAGATAGGAAAGTTTGGACTGTACCCCGACAGGGAAATGGCGTGATGGTATATGCATGTGGATGCCAGATGAAATGAGATGAATATAATTAATCTTATGATTTTTAATATTTGTTCTGACACCAGGTTCAGAATGAAAGTGAATGATTAATTATACTTTTCCATTAGTTTGTCTATCCTTTTGAGAAGTTACATTAATATCAATGATAATCATTAAAAAGGGGGAATAAATAAACACACGCAAAAAAACGAGATGTAGTTAAAAGTTTGTTTGCTTTTGATTTTAATTCAATTTTTTTATGTTGGCCTCGTTTAATTATGATTTTGTTTGATAAGGACAAAAATATCTTGGGGAATGTGTTAAAGTATCTTTATATTCTAACCAATACAAGATCATGCCATAATTGCTTGGGGAATGTGTTAAAGTATCTTTATATTCTAACCAATACAAGATCATGCCATAATTGCTTGGGGAATGTGTTAAAGTATCTTTATATTCTAACCAATACATAACCATGCCCTAATTTCTTGGGGAATGCGTTAAAGTATCTTTATATTCTAATCAATACATAACCATGCCATAATTTCTTGGGGAATGTGTTAAAGTATCTTTATATTCTAACCAATACATGACCATGCCAAAATATCTTGGAGAATGTGTTCAAGTATCTTTATATTCTAACCAATACATGACCATGCAAAAAGAAATATAAAAGACCATCTAATTGGTGTCCTTTTGGAATTATTTATTTAATACTTCACTATAAAACAATTTCGCAGATTGATTGCAAGATGACAATCTCTTCCCACCAACCAGACAAAAGTAAATCTAGTTTAGTGGTCGCCAAATTATTCTAATCATTATTAATTTCCTGAGTCTGAGAACCTAAGACGCAAGAGAAAAAAAAACAAATAGTACTCACTTGCATTGAGAGGAAAATATTACTTTGAACATTCCATGAGAGGAAACAGATATGAAATCGTCCAAGTTACATAGCAAGGAAAGATGCAAGAAAAACGAAGTGTAGGAAGAAAAATAACCTTAGAAAGTGGTGTTACTGTAGGACGAAGATATTGTTCAAAGTAGCTGCAGACAAAGAAAAAATAGCCATGATGATTGCCAACCTCCAACGTAAAGAGGGACGTTAAGAAGATTTATACAAAATTCATAAACATAATAAATTACAAGAAACCATACAATAAAAGTATGGTTGGACCAAGTTATTTTTTGTAAGAAGGGAAAGTAACAAGTAAGATAAATCGTAGGAACTGTATGAGAGAGTGTATGAATGTGGAAGAGGCGAAAATGTATGTCGAGATAGAAAGGTCGGGCGCTCTTTCCTTCCTGCCAACCCCGGTTTGTTATCCACGTGATGGTATGTATGTACGTGACAGTAAAAGTGACATATAAATCAAAGGAAAAATAATGGGATGTTGGAGAGGAAAGGAAAATTGAGTATGAAAAACGTAACATTGCTGATTTGAAATTAACCATCTCCCTCAAAGATAAATATAAATTTTCTGCCTCCGTCGGTTTATCTACTTCATCACGGAGACTGTATTGAGTTGTCTTAAGATTTCCCTAAGTTCCTTATCTGTGTGTATATGAATGTGTGTTCCCGTCCTCCCATCAATCCTGGATGTCCACTAGTCGGGAGGAAGGGCAGTGTGAGGAATGACGGTGTATGTCAGAATGATCCTCACTGGCGCACCTGTCCTCAGAATAAGGGAACATCAATGCGCATCCTTAAATCAGCCCTAGATCTCGATGGTTTATTTTGCATCAGTAAGAAAAAGGGCGAGTGCATTGGACTAATGCAGGCATCGCTTTCAAAACAACAAACACAAGTAAAAAACCAATATGAAAAAAAACAGACTTACTGTTTGAGTTAATAGCAACGCGCCGACTACCGTTGAAATTGTGTGTACAATACAGTTCGCCACACACATTAGGAAATAGAATTATTCATGCAGATTTATTATAACGGAATTTTCACACAACTTGAGTGCATTGGAACATTGTCCGAATAAACAAATGAATTATTGACAATTTTTTAAATGCAACAATAGAACGAATTCTACGTTTTTTAAATGTTACTAATGGCGTGTTCTCACGGTTCAAGTTTAGTTGACCGATAAAAGTTGATCAAAAAAAGTTGAATGAAATTTGACGTGAGAACCTTTGTTTTAATAAAGTTGATCAACTTTTTAGTTGATCAACTAAAAGTTGACCCAGTCAAACTTTATCGTTCAAGAGTCGCCATTTGCTTTCAAGTTGAAACTATTCAGTTAATTAAAAATGGCGTCGAAAGCAGTTGTGCAGACAATAACTATTTTGTTAAAAGAAGAACTAAAAACAATTTTATTTAACATGAGCAAAAATCGTAAGAAACGTCGTTTTGAAAATAACATTTATAATTCCAACATTGAGTATTTTAAAGCACTTTATAGAGATTATAATATTTATAGGTTATATTTTTGACTGTATTATGTTTATCCCACCTTTAAAAAGCTAACATATTTTAATTATTTATCTAAATTTCACATATTTAAAACGTAAAGTTAGGGGGCATGAAATTTGTTATTATACTATTTTTTAGATGTATCTGAGGCCGAGCAGATGTCAGGAATGAACCAACAAGCTGATGATAATCAGGAAAATGAAGGTCAAGAAAACTAAGAAAATGTTAAGACGTCCAGCTACGTGGAAAATTAATCAACGTAAAAGATTACGAAACTGTGGCCATGAATATGTCACCAAGAAAGCAAATGTTATGATTAAAAAAATATTTGTAAACAAAGATTGCAAATGCATAAAAAATGCATTGAAAAAATAAAAGAAGACGAGAGGAAACAAAATTTTAATTCATTTTGGAAATTAAGTGATTATGGTATTCAAAATTCATTTATTTTCGGCCTGGTCCAATCTAAACTACTATAGTACACCGCAAACGTCCCGCGGATAACTCACGTTAAGGGAAAACACTTTCATTTTCTTACTTTTTGAAATTGGAAGTGTCGAAGTATGCAAAACGTTTTTCTTAAATACGTTTCAAATAAGCGATGGCAGGCTATAAATATGTATTTCCAAGAAAAAATGTTCAGGAAACTGTTGACGAACGCGGAAAAACTTCCACCAGAAAACTAGATGATTCCGATATAGTTGCACATATTAATTCCTTTCCAGCCTACCAAAGCCATTACTCCAGAGTACAGAATTCGAACAGAAACCACTTGAATCCGGCATTGACTCTCCGCAAAATGTATGATTTGTATAAGGGACAATACGAAGAAAATGGAATCGAACCGAAAAATTCAAATATTATTATCATATTTTTAACAGAAAGTTTAACCCAAGTTTCAAATTACCTAACCGAGATACTCATCGTTTGTGTGATGAATTAGAAATGAAAATGAAAGTAGAGGTAAATCCGGAGTTGAAGAATGTTACGAGTATCATTAATGAAAAACATCTACATTTGCGGAAGACAGGACAAGCCAACATAGAGAATGTTTGAAAATGGATTATAAAAATGAAATAACTCAAAGTTACGTTATTACTTTCGATCTCCAAAAAGCTGTTCCATTCCCAAAGCTCACATCATCTATTACATATTACAAAGCTCACAACATCTATTACATATTACAAAGCTCACAACATCTATTACATATTACAAACGAAATCTTTATATTTACAACTTTGGCATTCATTGTTTTAATAATGGAGTGGGACATATGTATACTTGGGGTGAAAGAGAAGGTGGGCGTGGATCTCAAGATATTGCGTCAGTGTTAATAAAACACATAAAGAAAATGCTTCGTCTAACAAACACATTATTATGTATTCGGATTCATGCACTGGACAAAATAGAAATATAAAACTTACTTTATCATTAATGAAGTTACTTCGGGATACTAACATTGCCATAGAAACTATTGATCACAATTTTTTACTTCCTGGGCACTATTCCTTGCCCAATGATGCGGAGTTCGGGATTATCGAAAAATCAAGATGCAGTCATAATTATATTTTTGGGCCCAAATACTGGATATAAATCATAAAAAATGCAAAACGAAAACTGCCCAAGTTTAAAGTGGTAGAAGTACACAGAACTGAATTTCTACCTACAAAAAATCTGGAGGATTCTGTTACAAATAAAAAAAAAAACAGTTTGTGGTTATGATTTTAATTGGCTAAAAATACGATGGCTTCGATATGAGACGTCGTCTCTCATGATTTTTAAATTTAAGGAAACTTTCAATACAGAGGTAGATTTTTATTCAGTGAATCTAGACATAAGAGGTCCCGGAAGACGATTCGATGTTCTATCAAATGTTCACCAAAATTTATTATACAATTCCAGAAGATCCATTTCTTCTTCCAAAAAAAGGTACATGATGAATTTACTATCGTTCATCCCACCTAATTTTGCTAATTTTTATAAAAATCTACCTACTGAACTAGCAACACGTTAATTTATGTCAGAAATCAAGGATAGAGATTCTGATGATGAGATAATATACGATTAATAATGCTCCAATAAAATTTTTGTATTAGTTTCAGATAAAATCATACCACAATGCTTTGTCATGTTTTTGTTAACATATATACTATATTTTCACTTTTTTTCAGAATAATAGTGAAGTATCTCCATTTATTCACACGATTTAAAATGTTTTTGTACTTAATAAAAACTTTTATTTTCTCTTAATTATTACGTTCCAATATTGTGAAATAATTATATTTTTAAAATAAAACTGCTTCTAAAATGATAGCAATGGTATTTATTTAATCTAAGAAATTTTTACAAAATCTTTCCTTTACGTGGATATACACCACTATTATTCTGACCCACACATATGTTAGAGACACAAAAAAGTGTGAAACTGCGTAATTTTTTAGCAAAACAAAACACTCACGAAGGGAACACGTGCACATATAAAAAGTGCGGAAAGGAAGTTTGAGGTGGGCGGGATATCCCGGCCGTTACCTTTTAAAAAGACACCTGCAGGTATGAAAAAAAGTGCGGTGAGGAACTTTGAGGTGTGAAGCGGGCGAGTTTTTGGTATCATCTGGCGAGTTGTTGGTATGGTATCATTGTTGACTTTTTTTTCAGCTTCTATAATTGATTGTTGACTTTTTTTTCAGCTTCTATAATTATGAAAATGGAATCTTCCACGCAAACAGTGGTGCCATAATACTGCACTGACGAAAATTAAATGCAAATGCAATTCTAGCAAATGACGAATGACTCATAACTTGAACGATAAAGTTTGACTGGGTCAATCTTTTTAAAAAGTTGATCAAGTCTATCGAAACAAAAGTTCTCACTAGAGATTGCATTCAACTTTTGTCGGTCAACTTTTATCGGTCAACTAAACTTGAACCGTGAGAACGGGCCCGAAACGTGTGAACATGTGAATTCAAGTTGAACGGACCGATTAAAGTTGATCAACAAAAGTTGAATGAAATTTGTAGTGAGAACCTTTGTTTTAATAGAGTCGATCAACTTTTTATATCGTTCAAGTTATGAGTCATCAACAAATCGCCGGATGCCCGCTGAGTTTATCGATTTGTCGTATTCAACTTTTGTCGATCAACTTTAATCGGTCAACTAAACTTGAACCGTGTGAACAAAAACTGATTCAAGTCGTCTCGATCAACTTTAATCGGTCAACTAAACTTGAACCGTGAGAACGGGCCTTAAGCCATGCGATCTTTATCGTAGAACGGTCAACTTCTATCTATGGAAATTGGATTCGATTATTGATGGTAACCGAACATAAAAAAAATACAAATATAAAAAAAAGTCTAGTATTGTCATATATTGTCTAGTGTTGTATACTTTTATACGTATGTATGATACTTATTTTTGAAAGTTGGTTGCATGAATCAAGTTAATATTTTCTGTATATTATTGCAACAACTAGTATTTATGTATTAACTCGCAGTCCGAACGTGTTTTATAAAAAATGTTAATGGACGAAATCAACTGTACATCAATAAATAAATTAGTAAATAAACCCCAAGGACAAACGCTATTTGAAACCACCCAACGAGCGCTCAAAAAAATTATGTAAGACAGCCATTAACAGTAAATTGAGACAATAATTTTTACATAAATCTGATTGGTTGAAAAAATATTGTCCATAAAACGGAAGTCGTACCACCTTTCCAAAAAGCGTGAATCTAAAAGCAAGGCGTATTAAATTCCACGACTCCCTGTTTCTAAAATGCCGTTCTCACTCTTTAAAATGCTCAGTTAATGGTTAGTTTTTTTACTTAAAAAATGTGTACAACTGTAGCAAGCCAAATGTTACACATATGAGAAAATTATTTTATTTTCTTCATCGACGCACGACTAAAAACAGTGAGTTTTTCATATATTAAAAGGGGAAAAAATCAACATGTTTACACTAAAAAATTGCACGACTATAGAGTCATAAAAACTACGTTTTTAATGCAGCAGTAAAAATATATCAAAAAGAAAGAAAAATTTACAATTTGTGAAAGTATACAAAGCAAAGTGAATAAAACTGACGAAAAGATAACTTCATTAAAATTATAAATACAATATAACGTAAAACCCTCTTGGTATGAGTGTGACTAACAATAAATTCAAATTTAATCACAATACATTTATTCATAATATATGGATTGATAACATCTCACCGAATTAGCAATACAGTAAACCCTCGATTTAACGGACTTCGGATTTAACTGACAAAATTTCCGATCCGTATGTCATATGTGAAAATTAACACCCTGTTAATTTAACCGCTTGTTAACAATGTTTGGTCAAATTTTGTTTTATTTTTTAATAAAATTGTTTATTTGTTTAGTCAACTATAAGTTAAGAGTATTTTCGAAAAAAAAAACGTTTAATTCATTTTGATTTAAATCGCATACTTCTTTACTACATCTCAAAACTACGGTGAGTACATAAGCAATAATATGTACGAGAACATATAGAAAAAAATTCTGTGAACTTCAATTTTTTCCACATACTTAATTTTAATTACACAAACTCATCTTCATAAGTAAAAAAACAGGAAAACCAACTGATTTGCCATTTTTGTACCATATGCATTCGAAAAACCTACTTATTATAAAACGAACCTTCGGCTTTAACGGACATCCCCTCGCCCGTAGTCCGTTATATCGCGGTTTTACTGTATTACGATCAATCAAACAACATATTCAGTAAATAAAAATGTCAAGTCTCGTTTATACTGAAGACTTATAGATCAAATCAACAACACATCGCAATATACAAATTATTCAAAAATAATAATGATATTAATTTATCCCCCATATCTTACTTAATATTACTGTTAAAATGCGTATCTCCAAAATAACACTAGTTTAACAGTCAAACAACGTTCACAAGACAGTCGATTTAAATTATTTACATTTTTACACAAAAAACGCAAAAAAAATATATAAGATAAATGATCTAAGACTTGAGGAGAGTTTATATAAAAAATCGATCAGTTAAAAAAATATTTATAAAACCATGAATGAAAAGAATATTTAAATCACGCATAATGATAATAGTATGATATATAAGAGCTCTAGATTTAAATCAATCCAACACATGATCCCTTTGAAACCATTGTTTAATATAATAAGAATAAACAAGATGGAAGTGTTCGTCATGTGTCGTTTGGGGACGGAACACTGCGTGGTGGCTAGTCACCTTTACAGAATGGATATTGTGGAAAATCCCGGTTGCGAGTATGGTCTGGATGATCGAACTATAGATCATATATTTTTGGTTGTCCTTTGCGAGACGTATTTGATTTACTAAAAGCCATATCTTTATAGCGTCCAATGAATATTGCGTTTCTTTTTGTAACTTTTCCGCTTTTAGGTCGATTGTTGAATTTTTTATACTTAATCAGTTGAAACTAGTCTAGAATTTTTATTTTTTTAAATAAGTTAAATAAAACCATTGTTTTATTATATTGAGTTACATAATTTTGCATAGTGACTTTAATTTGGTGACACAAATCTTCTTAGTTTGGGTGGATTGCTAATTATAAAAAAAATATTACGATAGTAAGAACATAGTACATAATGTTTAGCTGAAAATAAAATGACTGTATAATCCAAACAATTTAAAAATAAATGCAACAATGTTATTTGCACACAAATACGAGACAAGCTAATTCGAGCAACATAAAAAATAGATTATATGCGCCGGTGGCTCAACACCAGAGCGGTAGCAAAAATTTCATTCGCAATAGACGAAATATCGCAGATCGGTATCTGGAAACATTAACGGCGAGTAAATGTTGCAAATTTGCATATTGTACAAGTCCGCAGTGTGCTACAGAATTTAACATTGTGAAGAGTGCAAGAAAATTACAATGAGATCATTCGTTAAGATAGCAACAGCATTTATTATGAAAACGGATAGTCAAGGGTTTCGCGAAGAATTAATGGAGTTAAAAAAAGACTGAATATTTTTTAAATTTAATTTTTTTTTTTTAAGTCGTTCAACATCATATCTGATAAGCCTGATAACGATTAATTTATGCATTTATATGGTATCCTTCCACTCATCCAAATTGGTGATTCATACATATTTAAGAGCGTGGCCGGGAGACAACATTGGGTGTGCCCCCATTAATCTAGCTTTCGGGTTTATAAATATAGGACTAGGCACGGGACTCGTTGTTTGTAACTGCACATGTTAGCAATACTACCGCACGTGAAGAGGCGAAACATCTAGCGCGTGCAAGTATTGTAACCAACCAAACTAGGACCATCGGGAATCGAACCCAAAACCTCCGGGTGAAAGTCAAACGTCTTATCATTTAGGTTACAGAGATCATTACGAATAATGACCTAAGTCAGTTTTCTTCATTCAAACCTATCATCTACCTTCTTGGACTCTGATGTAAGGCATATATCAGCAGTTTCTTTCTGTGATCCCTATATCATTCTCCGACTAAAAACACTGCCGAGATGTATCAGCTTTCAGTGTTATACAACTCTCGCTGGACTGTGTGGTTGAAAACGTGAAAATTCGTTGCAGACAGATAAAAAAAATCATAAAAGAATGTTGAACTGATTAAGGATTTATTCATTTATACATTGTCCAGTCAATGTACTCTAAAAAATCAGCGCCATGACCACATCTCAAGAGCATCAAAAGAAGTTTCTTTCTTAATTATAAAGATGCGTCCTCACAACGCCGACTGGCAAAACCGCGCGCCCATGTCTAATTAGTGTATGGTACACGTGTCAGTCGCCCTGTACCAAATTGTACTGAGCGGATTGCAGAACGTAAGCCGACTGGTGTCGGTTTCAATCAAAGGAAGTCGAGCAAACGTGTGATATGACGTGCGGTTCACAGTCGGTCAGTATATTTGAATTGTCTTTGCCGAGCTGCATTGAGATTACAATAAATAAAATAAAAATTTATTCTTACTTCAATTCAAAAAAACAATTCAACAAGTTCCATTTCTTTTTGAGGAAGTCTAATCAAATTTAAACAAACTTATCGTCTTTGTCAGTATATACAGATTAATCAGCCTAGTGTGGACTGACCTATAGGATCTGTAGGTTTGTTTTTCACTTATTTTTAAGACAATTTAATGAAAACAGTATAACATTATCTCTAAATCGTGAATGTATATTGTATTATTTTATGTTTATGAACATTTTGTATTAAGACAATGTATCGAAAATATAATGTGATATTAATATTATAACAAAAATCAATAAAACTTCAATACATAAGATAAGAATTTAATATTTTTGTTTTAACAACCTGAAACACGAATATCAATTTCGTGATGTTGTTCCTAATCAAACAAAAAAAATCATTTTCAACTTATTTAAAACAGAACACATTATTCATTTCTCAAGAAAATGTCATTACATATTCGTATGTAACATACAAGATATCAAACGTTTGAAAAAAAAACCTTGTTTACAAACCTACGAGTACATCGACATTTATGAAAATGTCACAAAAGACTTTTTTCTTTCTGTGCGTTGTTTATTGTCTTTTTGACACGTAAAATAAATAAATAATATAATTAATTACATAAAAGGAAAAATAAAAAACTTATTTTATATAAAATAAGTTTTTTATTTTACTTATTATTCCTTTTATGTAAAAAAAAATGGCACCACAAAGTGAAACTATAGTCTTTTCGAAGATTCAAGAAATATAATAAATATCTTAAAATTCCTTTTCGTAAACGTGTAATGTACTCGTATATAGGATGAATCATACTGATACAACAAGTGATGGATAGCTTGTTCGGAGTTTCGGTCCGATGGTAGGACACCTTACTCCTTCATCGGATAAGTTGTAAACAATCGTATGGTCGATTAAAAGAAGTTCCCTTTCGGCAATAAACCCTCCATATTGTACACTACAATTGAGTATTAAATGAATTAATTATTTTATAGAATTATTTTAATGCTAGTATAAAGACGTAATCTTGTTTCAGATTTTTTGTCAACAGTTCAAGGTAAATCAAGTGTCATATTATACAAATAGGTGGAATAAAAACAAGAGAAATTAAACATAGATAAAATGAATTTTGTAATAAACATGGAGAGAACATATTTAAGATGATTTGGGCATATCGAGATAATGAATGAATTGGCGAATATACAAGTGTATATGCATCGTGGCTGCATCAAGTAGACCAGATTTTGAAATTAGGTAAAGTGAGAAACACGAATACCAGAAGATTAAGCATTACGAGGATTATTGTGCGAACGAGCGAAAATTGTGTTTTTTGATAGAACACTGTGTTTAAAATTATATTATATAGTTGAGTCAAGTTACAAAACCCACTCTGGAAGACGGCGAGGGTCTAAATTCGTTCGGCATATAATTGAACCAAAAAATTATTTTTTACATAGTATTTCTGTTCAAACTATTATGGGACTGATATTACTCATTGTTTCATAAGGCATAAAGCAGAAAACATCCACGTTTCATTTATGTTTGAAGTCGTTAATCATCATTTACTCAAAACCGTAAAAAATCTCTCAGAGCGGGTTTTGCATCTTTAAGACTCATTCATAATATTATTTTGAAACTGCCCAATTGCAGCATCTCTCTTCAAAATCAGATTGTCT
The DNA here is from genome assembly GCA_949825065.1 of Odontocerum albicorne. Classification (NCBI taxonomy): domain Eukaryota; kingdom Metazoa; phylum Arthropoda; class Insecta; order Trichoptera; family Odontoceridae; genus Odontocerum; species Odontocerum albicorne. The sequence continues at coordinate 14,030,603 of OX463840.1, read as the reverse complement.
CGTTCTTCACCTTGCTATTTATCGGTATTTTATTTCAGAATTGACGTAATACACCGAGAGAGATCAAGTAATAAACAGCACAATAGAAGCGGAACGACAAGCACCCAGAATGAATAATTGAAATGGACAGAGGTTCAGAAACTTTGGTGAGCGAGCCGCAACGTGACTAGCGGAAATGAATGCACCACCGCGGGCCTCAACGAGAAAATTAATCACCCAACACTTTCATCAACATGTCCATAGATGCTACGAAGGCTTACTGGACTAAGGTTAAATTGGGCAGCTCTAGGTAAGACAAAAGATCAAGGCAGTTATCTATCCAAAAACACAAAATTCGCTTCTTCCACATTCATACACCTAATTATGCACAATTTCCTGGTATTCGTGCTTCTCACTTTACCTGATTTCATAAAATGGTTCACTTCATGCAGTCACAATGCATATACTTGTATAATCGCACAGTAATTCATCCCTCATTCATTCCCTCGTCATGCTCAAATCATAACTCTCCTTTTTTCATGTCAATTACAAAATTCATTTTATTCATGCATAATTTCTGTTGTTTTCATTCTGCCTTCTATCATACATTGACACTTGACAAATTTTCCTTTAAGTACGCATAGTGACGACCTCCGTGGCTTAGTTGGCAAGACGTTTGTCATCCAGCCCAGAGGTTGCAGGTTTGATTCCCGTTGGAACCCAGATTTTTTTTAAAATGATTCAGGTCTGGTTTTCACTTAAGGCCTCTTTAACATATTTCTGGTTGGTTGGAAGATATAACCACATGGCAATAACCCCGCCATATTGTACCGTATACAACGAAAATATAATACATCCCCACAGCATTAATCTTACTTAAATCCTTCTTCCGCCATGTTCACATTTCACTTACCGAAATATTTTAAAACGAAGTTATACAATTTTATTGAAACGAAACAATTTCATTCGATTCAATTACGAGTACATTTATTATTATTACAAAAAGTCATATACTGTATCCTTCTTTATCGTTCATACCTCATACCTATAGAGTCTTACAAATTGAGCGTTTTTTTTAATTCTTGGATAAAACACAGATGGCGTCACGAACTTGCCTGGGACTTGTGACATTTGAGAAGTGTAATGTATGACATTTATAAAAATGTAGTCGTATACAATACTACAACGCCTTCAAATTAGTAATTTTTTTATGTATTGTAATCTCCGGAAACGTTGATGTTAATTGTCCACCAAGATCATGTGATCTGTCACCGTTGGACTATTTTCTCTGGGGTTACGTGAAATGTCAGATCTATAAGAATGCCCCCCAATCATTTCCCGAGCTGAAGGACAAAATTATTCGCGTTATTGGTAAGTTAGAACCGCAATTATGCCAAAATGTCATCGAAATTTTTGACAAAAGAGTGGACATATGTGGAGCTGCAAGAGGTGGACATTTGGCGGATATTGTTTTTTGTGTTTAAATGTCATACATTATACTTTAAAGACCAATAAAAAGTTTTTTGAAATCAATGAAAAATTGTGTGTTTTATTCAAGAATTTAAAAAAATTGAATTAAAAAACCGCTCAATTTGAAAGACCCTTTGGGAGCACGGTGATGTTTATGGTAAAATATTCTTCTTTAGACAAGCTCTCCTCCATTTAGATATACACTGCGTCATCAAAGATACTCGAAGGCAGAACCCTGTATTTTATAATGTTTATTTTTTGCTGTTTTTCTTAATCCTTGATATTTAACAAGATTCAAATACAGTAGCGACCTCTGAAATATAAAAAAAACATATCAAAAAACATACCGATATTCGCCAACTCACTTCCGAACTTTCCTATTTTATAAATTCGGAAATGTATTAATGTATTTTTGAGGCCCCATAGTTTCGGATAAGGAGTCAAACATGTGACGATTTAATATAATAATAATAAAAGGACAATTCTTATAGCGCCATTTACTCAAGAACGCCCTAACTCAGGACTCGAACCCACTATTATTAGCAGATTAAAAATATTACAAAATAAATTTATATAAGTTGAGGGTAAGAAAAGAAAGATAGTGGCTGTGGTCATTAGATAAGTGCGTCCCCGCATCTACATATGTTCAGAAAAACATATGTATACAAATCTAATGCTGTTTTTCCTCTAAGTTTTATGGAGAAAAAAAAACATTTAAAACATAAAATGTGGAGAAAAAGATTTTTAGAGATGTATAAATTTGTCACGAGTGTTTCTTGTTGTCGCCGAGAACGTCCAATAAACAGTACCACAGATATGACTCGTTATTTCAGTGCTAGAGATAAATAATTTAAATAAAACTATAGACATATGGTAAAGAGTCAATATCAACTCTCTCCTACGAAAGAATCGAACTTGTCGATCTTGAAACCTAAACTTCTTGTCATCGCAACAACTTATTCGATCTGTATTCTTGTTAAAGTGCACAACTACTTGTGCACAGTAAAGGCATCAATCATTTCCAGGATTGATTGACAATGAAATCGTCTATCGTCATTCAAGTGAAATCTATAGAGGGACTCCAGACAATACAACCTGTCACATAATGGCTTTTGCTGCATCAGACTCGCACAATGGTTGGTCTCCGTCAACCGAGGTGACAGACAGTGTGGCTCATGGGATTAGCGGTGCGCCGGACACTTAGCACATTCAAATTCAATATACAGGGAACTGGTAACTAATACGAAATATAGAAGGAGATAATAAAATATATAAATAAAACAAAAACATTTTTATACACATATCAAAACTCAACCATAACGAACTTTGTGGCTCCACCCTCAGGTAGAATTAATTGGTTAAATAATCCTGAATAGATACTTCATTTCACAATTCGTGCTTACAAAAACGTTTTTATGTACAACATATATTAAAACTCAACCATAACGAAATTTGTGGCTCCGCCCCCAGGTAGAATTAATTGGTCAAATAATTCTGAATAGATACTTCATTCACAATTCGTGCTTACAAAAACGTTTTTAAGTATAACATATCATATTAAAACTCAACCATAACGAAACTTATGGCTCCGCCCTCAGGTAGAATTAATTGGTCAAATAATTCTGAATATGAGAGTACTTGATTTCATAATTCATCCTTACAAAAAAATGCTACCGAATCCAATAATAACGCATAGATTCCCGCAGAAGACAGATAAAAGTGATCAATAACCAGAGTTATATACAAATACAAACATTATACAAACAAACTCACAATATCACGTTATTTCCCTTTTGACGTAAGCAGAAAGGACAGATCTCCATACCTTTCTATTCATGTACACAGCTCTCGCCTCGTATAGACCCATAGATTTCATCATACATGCTCGCCTGTTTGTCTACTTTTTATCTTTCCCTCAGTTAAAATTTATTGAACGATCTACTTTCACTTTTCTTTGGTCTACCCTTTTTCCGCTTTCCATTCGTTCCAGACAAATGTATTTGTTTCGTAAGTCTTTCGCGTCTCATTCTCTTGATATGGTCAAACCATTTCAAGATTCCCTTCTTAATTCTACTTACTCGTATAACATCCATATCTAACAAACAGTTCTCCTTTATCCAAAAAATTGTGTTACTCCATCAAATGTTGTGTAGTCAACTTTATACATTTGGTCAACGTGATAGAATTTTAATAACCGTGAATATTCGTTAATTGCAAAACCTAGATCACATAATCAGACGTACAAGATATACGAGTATATTAGTATAATAGCGCAGTACTGAACATCCTAGTTAAAATAACATTCCGAAAAAATTGAGAAAACGTCACATCTTATGCTCAAAAACACGCACGAATGGTTTGTGTGCAGTACAACTGAGTTGTTCTGCGCTGCAATAAAGTAAAAATCGTCTGATTGTTACCAACCTTGGACAAAAGAGCCCACCTCAAGAATAATTCAACTCGTTACGGTTGGGAACAAATTTTTAAAATCGTTTGTATTTGATTCCGTTATTATCAAACATAACCAGACCTTGCATTTATTATCATATTTGTATCTCAAATAAAGAAATATATAAAAAAATTGCTCTACTGATGTAAATCTTAATGCAAAGTTAATGACTAACATAATGTCATATTTTCTACCTCTTTTGTTTCACTAGCAGCATAGAATATTGACTCGATAAAGCACTAAACGCAATATGTATTGTATCGCAATGTCATCTCTACAAAGCACTTGGGGCAGAATGAATTGCTTTAACCAAAAAAACGTCATCTGTTTTGATACTTTTTTGTTATAAAAAACCTGTTTTATTTTGCAATATCGATCAATCATGAAAATTACAGCGCCGAATTTACCGGATATATTTTGACATAAAAGGGATAAAAATATAATGAAAGAAAATAAATTAACGACCAGAAGAGGAAATCTTTTAACGTAGTTAATTAAACGTAGACTAATACTATAAAAAAATAACAATTTACGTGGCGCAGTGTGGCCATCGAACGACGCGCTGCTTGATTAAAAGTCATAAGAAATTTAAAAGAGCTCATATTTTTCTGAAGACACTGGTTGATTTAAAGATATCGGCTTAAGGTAATTAGCCCTCCAATCGTTCTTTTCCAATAGTTTATTGAAAAAATATATCAGGAGCTTATTATCAAAACAAGTCAAGTCCATTTTTGGTCGAACCGGACAAGCTTTGTTTTAATAACAAGGCAGTCTGTACCTGACGTATTTAAAGAGATCGGCTTAAGTTAATTAGCCCTCCAATCGTTCTTTTCCAATAGTTTATTGAAAAAATATATCAGGAGATTATTATCAAAACAAGTCAAGTTCATTTTTGGTCGAACCGGACAAGCTTTGTTTTAATAACAAGGCAGTCTGAACCTGACGTATTTTGAGGCTAAGCAGCAGTTTGAATGGCTTATAAAGAAAAAAACTGTGTGAATCTGATATTTTTTTAAACCAAGACTCTGTTTGAAACGTCATACACAATAATATTCAACCACTATCCTTGTCAGCCCAAAAATGGACATGCCTTGTTTTGATAATAAGCCCCTGATATAATCTCGGCACGTTGTAAAGCAAGTCAAGGCGATTTAGAGCTTGTAGCCTAGTTAGTAAGGCGCCTGGGTTCAATATCAGAAATTGCGGATTCAATTCTCGTTCGAATTCCGATATTTTTTAAAATATTTCAATCTAGTTTTCATTCAATATTTTTGGTTGGTTGAAAAGGTTGTTACATAGCGATAATTCCGCCAGGTTGTACTGTTTAGAAAAAAAGTTTAATAATAAAAAAATAAGGATCAACGGTGGACCACAACTATCGCATAATGAATGGTATACTTGTGATAGCAGAAAACCACGCTAGCGTTCGCATGCTGGTCGAGGACGGGAAGAATAGAAATAAAACGGAAAGTCGTGTGTAGAACTTCGTCTTTCAGTGGATAAATAACGTCTGAAAATGAAGGTACAGTTAAAAATATTCCAAGACAATCTTATAATTTATTAGGCATCAAATAAGCCTCAGTAAATAAATTAATTCAAATAAAAAACGGCCTGCCAACAACACTCATCCGGGACCCACCGGGAGTCGAATTCATGACGTCAAATCGCTTACTTAATATGCTGAACACTAGATAATAGATTAAGTTATAAAAAATCAGATATAATAAAAATAAATTATTACATGAGATACGTATAATGTAAACTGTGTTACTCATTAATACTTTCATAGTAGCCAAACATATTATAGTACGAGTATGATACACATAAAAGTTTCTTATCGCAAGGATAGTTAAATACAGGTCACGATTTTGTTTAATGCATCTACCCGTATAACGAGTGAAACAACAGGTGTTTTTATATATTGGAAAAAAATTATTTCATTTTAAAACGGTATGAAAATAGTTTAACGAAATACAGTTTGAATGAGGTAATAGAAGAAGATATGAACAATGATCTCACTTAACGTATTATTGAATGAGGTATTAGAAGAAGAAATTAACAATGATCTCACTTAACGTATTATTGAATGAGGCAAAAGAAGAAGAAATTAACAATGATCTCACTTAACGTAATATTGAATGAGGTAATAGAAGAAGAAATGAACAATGATCTCACTTAACGTATTTTTGAATGAGGTAATAGAAGAAGATATAAACAATGATCTCACTTAACGTATTATTTAATGAGGTAATAGAAGATATGAACAATGATCTCACTTAACGTATTATTTAAAACATATTCGTACATAGCAAACAGCCATTTTCTAGTCGGCACAAGCAGAAAGGCTATCGACACCAAAGTTACCCATCTAGACATATTTCTCTAGCCTCTTTTGCCTCAATATTTTTCATCGAGTTCCTGTAACTCCTCACTAATGATTTGTTGGTCAAGTTTTCCGTCAATCAAACGTTCAAGATAGTCAAACCGCCTCAACGTTTTCTTTTTCACTCTATCTCACATGTCGGTCTTAAGTTAATTTTCATTCTTCTTAACTACATTTCTTATTCCGTTATCTATCTACACACCACATATTCTTATCAGTGAACTTCGTTCAATCCTCTTCCAACGTCCTCGTTTGACTCTTACACGTGAATTATGGTACTTATACGATATCGTGTAGCATAACAGTCTCCATAAATAATACGGAATTTTTGCTACTTTGTTATTTCTTTTAATTAACTAAACCAAAAATATGTATAAAAAAAAAGCTCAATGTTAAAAACTAGTCACTTATAAGGTTATCACTGCAAACCGATCACGCAAAACTCTGAATTGAAAACCAGAGTCCTACCACTATATTACAAAGGGCGACAGCTTTGTTATAGTGATTATGTCCTAATATCTGTTAAGCAACCTTAAATCAAGGTTCTTCCTGTTCGAAGCTTTAGTTGTAAGATAACCAAGATTATATTAAAATCCTTCCGGCGTCCTGCAATAGAGAGATCAACACATCTTGATCCTCTTCCTAACTGTTTCAAGCTATTTACTGTTGACTTCCGTAGCCTAGAAAATTAAGATTACAATCTCAAATTTTCTGAAGATAAAACACAGATACTATGTTACTTCTTAAAATTAAGATGAAAATACAATACATAAATTTACAAAAATATTTTGATAACATGCCATTTTTATATAAAAAGGGCTTAACTTTAAATTGATGAAAAATTATTTGGTAGGATTCAAGCAATCGTATTGTATTGCAGTTTCATTTCATACCATCGGATTAAAATACAAAAGTTGAAACAATAAACGGTGTCAGCCATTACACCTTGGTGACTTTTTCACAAATTAAACCATTGGTAAATTTATCCCAGGACTTGAAAACCAGGGTTTGTAGAGTCGGAGTCACGAGTCCAAAGTCAGGAGTTGGAATCGAAGCCTGGAGTCAGGAGTCTGAAAGTCAGGAGTCGAAGAAGTAGAGTGGATTGGTTATTTTGTGGAGTCCGAATCAGAGTCGGAGCCAGAAGATGCTATTCTAAATTAGACTCCGAATAAAAAAACACATTTTTTTTATTATTGGCTGCATAAATAACATTATGAAATTATGAACTAAGCACCATCCAGTACAAATAGCGTGTATTATGACGAACAATCCCACTTCAGACATTATTTCCGAAAAACCTACATTTAAGTAGTTACGCCACGTAATTAAGTAGCAAGCAATATATGTTATGTATGCTACTATAATTGAAGTCGAAGACAAGCATTTAAAATTTCAGGAGTCGGAATTGGTGACTTCACGAGAAATTCCTCAGAATTAGAATCCGTAATGCGGAAATAAGACAAAAAATAAGACAATTGGCGAAACAGGTATGCAGTAGAATTTAATCGATAGATGATGGGGTCGTAAGGTGTTGGAGTGAAGACCTAGAACATGCCGAAGAAATGTTGTAAATCAGCGAGCTAGATGGAACGATGCCAATGACAGAGAAAAATTAAGTGATAATACAGATCTTTATCTAACAGGGGATGCCACTAAGCTGACAATGATGATGATAGTAGAAATGCCCTCTTTAAAAAATACGGTAAAAGGAGAACTAATTTAAAAGTGCATATTTTCGTAGTAAAAATTTATATTGAAACTATTCAAATATATAATGCAATATATTGTAAATTAATAAAGCAGTTCAGTTCGATCCCACCACCACCCACGCTGTTTGTCATGAGAGACAAAATTAGACCCCATCCAGTGCGATCTATACTAGAAGATTGAAATCTTTTTTTTTATGAGCACAACGTCAAGTAGTGACGAAGAAAGAACTAAACAAAGGATCTCCTTCTCCGGTAGGGACACATCCAAGTGAAAAAAAATAGTAGTGACGACGGACTTCGAAGTAGTGACGACGGAAGTCCGACATCACGGGAGAAAGAAAATGAATTATTTATTTCCAAACATGAAAAAAGGACATCGAGGGAAGAAATTTACGGACGATGAAGAAGTTAAACGTACAATTATGGCTCATTTTGAGAGCAAAAGCAATTTTTTTTGTGGGTTATAAATAAGATTATTGAAAGATCTGAAAATATATTCAAGTTAACGGTGAATATATTGAAAAGGAAAAATTAAAAATTGTTTTTTCTCCTTATTGCCCTTCATTTCGCGAATTTATTGACCTCCGTTCGTATATATAAACAACAAATACTACATATACATATTATAAACCTCTTAATATACAATTAAATGCATTACGATGATTTAATTTGTTTTAGGTGTTTTTATGCAAAATAATAATTTGTCATTTATTTGGATTTAATTCGCTTCAATAGACAGAGGCCAATTAATCAGGTTTGTTTGGCGATTTCTTTTTTGATCGTTTAACTTTCAATTACTTCTTTAAATTTCGTAATATACCTAAAATAACGTAGAAAAATTCCTGAAGGCCTTTCTATTTTCACACTAAAAAATCACTGTAAAAAAATCTTAGATGAAAAATAGTGTCTTGCAATATTTTATTTATTGATTGATTCTAATCCCGGGTTAAACTTGTATTTAGACAATATTTATAAATAAGTCCAAAAAACACGAGCTCCGACTCGATTATCGTTTATTAAATATTATTATTGTATTTGGAAGTGGGATAATACAAGAACAAAATATTCGCTAAAAAATAAATAAATAAATTTGAACATCCATAGTCGAGAAAATATCAAACGTATAACTTTTGTTAAACGTTTTTCTCTGACCAAATATAAATATCTTTATGACCTCATACGGTCTGGTTATTTAACCCAAATATACGATAGCCACTATAGAGCACAAATATAAATAGCGCAATGGTCGTGAGCAGCTCATTATTAACACAACGGCATCAGTCATTAATCATAAGAAAATAAAAAGAGTATATTATGAAATTATAATGTTTACTTGAACTGGATAAAACATACATCATGCAGCAACTACTGTAGAGATACAAAAAGAAATACACAAAACCGAGACGGAGGAAATCATATGGAGCAAATCTGGACAAAAGATAACGACCACGACATCGTATACAAATTGAAATTAAAGCGAACGTTTCTCAAACGCTTTCTTGCTCGACGTATTTTAACAATGCCTCTTCTTGCCTACATTCCCCGATCCCGAAATGATATTAGACTTCTTTGATGAAAATGAAGGAAAACAAACTCATTGGAATCTTCTGGATATGCGAGTTATTTTAAGGGTTTCCCTCTTTTGTTCTTGATCAAATTCGAAAGTAAAATACCGGAATTTTATTTGACTTGTTTTTTTTTTATTTGATACAATAACGAAACTGATAGGATACAGAAACTAATTTTAAAGCTTGCCTTGAAAAAGCCTTTAAGTTATCCAAGTTAACAGCTTTTCAAAGACTTTGGCGTTTTGAACATACGAGTAAGACAAGTGTATATACCTATATTGAAAATAATTCTCATTATTTACAAATGTGCTGAAGCATTCAAATCCTTCGGATGTATCCATTCTTTCGAAACTGTATATGAGAAATGTTGCTTCAGAGAGAAGTAGAGCTTTAAGGTCAATTTCTTCTTCATCTAATGTTCTTAAGCAATTTAATAGAGCGGATTACATGATAGAACTTTGGGTGTTGCTGGTCCTGTGGCGTGGAAAAGTCTTCCTCTTAGAGTTTAATGTATGGGTGGCGTGTACATCTTTAGGAAGCACTTAGACAACTTTTTTTTGGGAAATCGTACCAAAACTTATAATTTCAAGGTTTTCACCTCATCATCAAGGGAGCACAAACAAATTTTGTTTGTGCTCCCCTGATGATGAAGTGAAAGCTTTGAAACCGGTAGGGTTATACCGTTACAAAAAGTGGAATAAACAGTGTTTGATAAAACAAATTACAATGTATTTAAACCTCCACAATGTTAATGCTTTAACTATAAATAATAATTACAAAGAAATACTTAGTTGTACCCGAGGTGCCGCTTCCTATCGGAGGTTGGTCAAAATTATTATTATGTTTTATCGACTTTTTTTATTTCTCCTGTTACACAAAGATAGTCTACTTCTAGTTTGATTCTTCTCATACTACTAGGCGGTGCCTAGAATATATCCCCAGTGGGATTCAGTTGGTTCAATATCTCTATACCACGAGTGTTTAGCCATTATATTCGTTCTGTAAGTTGGTAACTAGAATATTTATTAGGGAAAAAACCATTATTAGGAATATCACATTGGATTCTTGCCTTCTTGTTTCGAGGCTTCTATAGTTACACGCCGTGAGAAGTTCGGCGTGGTGAACATATTTTGGGCAATCGCCCTTTGTTATGTACCATAGATATCTGAGGATGTTTTTATTTGTTTTATATTATTCGTATATTTGAGCTGATGATGAGCCCAAACTGCAGTTGCATATTCTAATTAAGTTATTATTAGGTAATTATTGAAGTTTAGAAGGATATCGGTACTGTTAAATTCTCTTAATATTCTCATTATAAAACCGTCTGATATGAAATGCGAGACATGGTTAACAAATGTGATTCCAACATCAAAGGTTACGCCCAAATCTTATCATTATTTATCCTTAAAATCAACTTCAAATAGATAAATTTAATTTGTAATATTTCAAATGTCTATATAAATTATTTAATTATTATTATTATAAATATATAATTAGCTTCAAGGGAATATAAAACATTGCCATCAGAGTGATAGTTTATTACGAGTATATTAAAAGCTCAAATACACACTGAAGCAATGGCTCCTTTCTCAGAGCATTACTGAAGCTACGAATGGATGTTACACAAGTCGGCAAGCAGGTAGCGATATCTGAGCATAAAATTAAGCATGTTGGAGGAAGGGCGGGGGGGGGGGGGTCTTAACTAAATTAAATAAACTAAATCATACTAGTCTTCAAATAAACTCTGTCTAATAAACGTCCATGTATGTGTCTATTGCATACAGACGTTAACATACACAAAGCATCAAAAATTTGTTTGGCAACTATTTTATTAAATAAAATCCAGTATAATTCAATATCAAAGGATCAATAGAGATAGTTAAAAATGCTTTGTAATTATTATATCATAATGGGATATTATAACATAACCTTTTAAATATCTTTCTGGTCGGTTGGAAGAGATTGCCACATGGCAATAAACTCGCCAGGTAAAATAAAAAAAAACCTCAAGACGACTTCCGTGGCCTAGTTGGTAAGACTCATATTTCACAACCCGGAGGTTGCCGGTTCAAAAACCGCCGACACCCATTTAAAAAAAAAGGATTACGATCTATTACAGTCTAGTTTTCATTTAAGGCCTCTTTAACATCTTTTTGGTTGGTTGGAAGAGATTGTCACATGAAAATAAGCCCGCCAGGTTGTACTGTATGCAATGAAAGTGTAATATAATACAACGTGAAAGGATTGACAGTAAATTGAATTAGCATATTATGGTTAAACGTCTTATTATTTTAAATGAAATAATATATTTAATCCATAAACACTATCAAGCCAGCTCCCTGTCGGAAACGGCAAAGAGGAAAGAGAGACAGATTTTCCTATCGCTACACATATTTTGCCTCTTGTACATCCATACGTTTTCTCATATAACTCTTACGATATCTCTGACTTTTATATTTCCTTCTTACAAAATATCATACACTTGATCCAACCATACATTCCTTGGTCTTTCTCTTCAATGTCTTCTATTATTGTTACATTTGCACTGTATATTTGTTTCATAAATCTTTATTCATATATTTTTCATGTTCAATCCATCTCCAAGTGTTCTTCCTTTATCGTACGTAACACATCAGTCTTAGGAGAGGCAATCTCTTGAAAGCGCCTGTACTGTATTGCGCAAGTTGCACTTCAACAAGCACATAGTCTTGAAAGATCAAACCCAAAGTTCCAATAGCAAGGATATGTGAATTCCATTATGTAAGATTCAAGTCATCAGTCATTAGTTCATATTCATCCATAATCATTTCATCCCGTAATGCGTAATATACGGTCACCCCATATAACTTTCCAGTGCGCACATTTTAACAAAATTTATATTCTTTCTTCAGTATTACTGTTCCATAAATCTTAGTACATTTTGAGATTGTTCGGTTTAAGTATATATATTTTAGTGCCCCATTGACTTTGATTTCTATCGATATCTCTCCTAACTCTACCATAATCTGAGAAAATACTACGTAAATAGCCGAATTCCTCGATTTGCTATTACCTTTTATTGCTTGCCTATATATCGCATTTAATTTCACACATTTCTATCGCCATGACTTTGATTTCGAAATATCCATTCTCAGATCTATGTCTTCTCATTTCTCATACAATTTTCTAACCAAAATCTGTAACTCATCTTCATTATCCGTGAAGACTACCGTGTTATCAGCATACAGCAATACATTCCCATTTGATATATGTATGCCACCTTTTGACTTATGTAGTTCTCAAAGCCTTCAAAATACTAATTTTTCTAACAGATTAAACATCCTTCCAGTAAAATAATAAAACTCTAAATGTCTCAGAATTTTTTTTAAAAGATGTTACTTATATACTAAGTAAAAATGTTGAAATCGCAACTGAAATTCTTATTGATCAATCTATTAAGACGGCCATTTCATGTAACAAAACACTAATTGATGAGAACATTACCTAAAATATTTCAGCGGCAAAAAGGTCATTAAAATAGATTAATGAAAAGGCTAATCTCTCTGTCAAAGAAATGGGGTTCTGACGGCTTCGAATTCGGAAGTAATTTTCTAGAGTTTTGTACAATACATGGCAAACTGCAATACAAAAAGATTTCCTGACGCAATATTACGCTGTATCATGGCCATGTTTTCATTGTATTTCAGGAAATTGAAGCAGGATCATAATATCAATCTTAAATAGGCTTTTCAAAAACCTTGTTGGAACAATGCTTAGGTTCTTAGCAAAATTTTACTTTAAAGTTGTTTATACAGAAGGGGGTTCATTACGTTGTGCTTTGTGGCTCATTTGGCAGATGGTAGCTGGATTGGAATTATAAAGAATTATAATAATACCACGATATTTAATAGGTTTTCCGATCGACCTACGTGGAAAGTTGGTATAACGCCTATATTTCAACCAGGGTATTGCTTGCAACCTGCTTCAGACTACAGGCTGAAGAGTTACACATAACCCTCGTTTTGTTAAATGCGCCGCAGGTAATGTCCATCATTATAAGCAGCTCATCCCTGCGACCCATTGAACCAACCATTATGTATAAAGTGTAATACATACTATGGTTAACCAAAAAGAACCTTCATACTTCGGAAAGATTTCGTACGACAATATTGCAGTTGTCGACTTCATTCAAAACGTTCTGAATGTATGTGTATATTATTATGAAAGGTAATAGTTTAACGTATTTTTTGGGCATTGTTTATTAAAATTGCTTGAGCGGTTTTTTTATGTCATTTTGAAAATGAAACGCAATTGGTTGTTTTTCGGTACTTAATGCTTTTATGCGATTGTAAAGATAACATGCGACACAAAAAAAAATCAGAGTATGGCGACGATGACTTCTGCTATTTGGGAGGTATTTTCGCAGATGATGGAAGACAAATTTGAGATATCGAACGACTTGTAGCGATAGGAACCAAAGTTTTTCGTGCAATAAAATAAATATACTCGAATCAAACACAGTATCGAAATCTACGATGATAGACTCCAATAGTAATTTAGTACCAACTGTGATATATGAGAGTGAAACGTGAAAACACTAAAAAGAGCGAAATAAATGCTGCCGAAATGTGTGTACTTAGAAAAATATATGGGGCGACAATGTATGACAGAATGCGCAATGAAGTATTTAGGAACGAATATGAACTTCGGTGATAAAGAGCTCTGTGAATGTTTTTAGGCTAAAGGAATTTATAAATTAAGAAAGACTTAAAAAACATACTGTGAAAAAGTGGGTGAAAAACGTGGTAGAGAAAGTCCAAGAAAAATATCGTTGAATTAAGTGAATAATATTTTGAAAGAAGGAAATGTACGAAATAATACAAAATTATAGGAGTTGTAAATAAAGGTGTATGCATGTGAAAAAGGCGAAATATGTGTGTCGAAATCTGGAGAGTATCTCTGTACAAACTCCCCCCTTCCCCCTCAGCAGAGAAACAGCTTTATGGTAATTATGAAAGAGAATTGAAAAAAATCTCCATAACTAAGAATATCCCTTTTTCCTAATTTTCCTTTGTTCCCCTTTTTAATTGAAAAAAATCCTTTCCTCCAATTTTACCATTATTGTTTAAGAATTGCGATTCTTTTACTTGAATTTATTAATAAAGATATTTATTTCTTGTACAATCAGTCATGGATAACAACTTTGTGTATCCAAGAAAAACTGGTTGTACGAAATAAATTGCAGTACAACAATAAACCCACTAGATTTACGATTTACAACTATGTACCTAAATGTACAAATAAATTAATCAGTGCGACTAAAGATAATATTACGTGAATCGAGTATAAACTTTTAAACCTTAGAAAGAACAAATTTTTATAATCATGTGAACAAATGTAAACGCACATTAATAATGCGTTTCCCTTAAGCTTTGGTAAAAGTCCGATTTACTCAACGATGAACTGTTTTTTATCTTTTTTTCCACTGCACGGATTTCTCCTGTTACACAAAAATTTCTTTTCTTGCGTATTATATATTTGAAACAAAACATTTCAACATAATTTTAAGATATAGTATATTTTAAAAACAAAATTATATTAATATTTCACATCTTTATGCCAATCTTTCTGGAAAATCTGCTATGACATTTTGCCCGACATGGCTGGCAGTGGTTGACCTCGAGATTTCAAAAACAAAAGCAAAAAATAGGTTTGTTAAAGCGATGTTTCTTAAAGCAGGTTACGCACAAAGATTTTCCCGTATGAGTCCAATAAAACAAGAAGAAATAAAAAAATAAGGAGTTTTGCAAAAACCTTCCTAGTGCTTAATTAAAAAATATAGACTACCGAACGCACACGGAGCATTGTTCGTCATACTGAAAAATGTCGACAATTATTTAAAAGCTGTTACATTTACGTTACATAAATACTGTTACCTTAGAAAACGACGGAACAAAATTATTCAACCAAATATTTTACTTCATCTATAATTTTTTTCTCAAATCATAGATTAAATCAATAACAGAACCTCCAACGACTACTTTGTAAGACGCCTAACTTACACCCGGTAATTTTAAACGAATAAATAAATAGAGGTTTATTGATAGCTACATAGTACGTACATATACTATATATATCCTGAAATAACACACGGTCAAAGACAATGGAAAAGAAAAAAACATTTGAGAGAAAACTAATCAAATGATATGCGCGCATCTCATAACATCCTCCCAATCGACACACTACCACCAATAGGAGGGCAAATTTGGCCACGAGGGCCTTAGATGTTTTTTTAGGTCACACTATTTTTCGTGTAAATTACAATATAATACAAAAAAATAAGTGATAAATAAGCGATTAAAACAATTGTCAACTCTATGTGTACGAATATTGTTAAAAATATAAATGCACACTTAACCTCAAAGTAACTGACAAATTAAAAACATAAAATAAAAAAAGAAAATAAGTGTCAAATTTTGACAGAGAAATTAACTAGTTTTTACTGAGAGTTGTCAAATCATACGAGCTACTGCAGTTCGAATCTGTTGGAACTATTTGTGCTCTCATATGAATTTTGTGGGAGCCTTGCATGTGCTAGACATGTCGTTTTGTTGTTTTTCACGAGTTTCATGTCTCAATGGTTATTAACCCGAAGGCTCGATTAATGGGGCCAAAGACAATGTTGTATCCCGTCTTCAAATTGTCTTAATCCTCTTTTTAAAAAAAAACGCAGCAAACTGCATGTGCTGAGTCTCCTTGCCCGATATACTATACCATACAACAGCATATGCAAATCACAAATTGGCTTGTATTTTCATCTACGACTGCATCAACAACAAAACCTAATCCCTCGTTTTGCATTATGCATTAATTTGTTTAAGCGCCAGCGCGTATTCATTTAAAAGACCTAACATTGAAAATTTTATGATTATTAAAGTACATGTACTTACATCCCGCCATTCCACACACTTTCTCATAACACTCCTATGATTTATGTGACTTTTCATTTCTTTCTCTCAAAATATACACTTGACACAAACATTATTTCCTTGGTCTTTCTCTACGGTGTATTTCACTAACATATGCACCGATATTTGTTTTGTTAATTTCTCTTATTTCATTTATTCAACATGTTCAAACCACCTAACAATACTCTTCTTAATCTAACTTAAGAAATCAGCCTCAGTTCACATTTTCCTCGATCACTTCATCCCACATTCTTTCATACATTGTCACACCATGTTTGATTCTCAGTTTAAGCATTTCTACAGCATTTATACGACCACTTTCAATATTTTCTACATCTACGATTCACTTTCATATATCAAGGTCGGTAGTAAAATACTGTTGTTGACTTTATAAGCAGATTTTGAGACAGTTTGGTTCGCGTATACGAACGAGGGTTGCTAAAAAATAACGAGATTTTTTTTATTTCGCGTGCTGTTTGTTCTTGATTGAGCACATATTTTCCCTCACGTTGGCGACTATCTGTTATGAACATATCAATTTTCAACCACATTGGATCAGTATTTTGTTTGATACCCAAATATTTAAAACGCATTTTGGCACGTTTGAATTTTTTTTTCACTTAAAAAATGACTGGAAAAAGAATTTGCGTTAAAATGGAATAAAGTGCAGTGAAGCGGTGCAAATATTGGAAAAGGCTTTTTTCGAAGATACTCTATAAAAACCAAGAGTTTATGAATGGTACAAACGTTCTCAAGAGGGCCGCGAAGATGTTGAAGATGACAAGAGGGATGGGCATCCTAGCACATCAACCACCGATGAAGATGTTTAAAAAATTAAGGATATTGTGCTTAGTGATTGCCGAATCACTATGAAGGGAGACTGCTGAAGATGTTGGTATCTCACTGATTGGTATCTATGGTTCATGTGAAGCTATTTTTACCAACGTTTTTAGCATGACAGCCAAATTTGTCCCAACATCGTTGAATTTTCAACAAAAGCAGCATCGCAAAAACATCGCTGAGCAAATGTTCGCTGAAGTCGCTGACGACGAAAAATTACTCCAACGCGTCATAACAGATGACGATAAGTGATATGACATCGAAACAATGGCCTAATCGTCCCAATGGAAGCTTTCTGAAGAGCCAAGACCGAAAAAATCACGCCAAGTTCGATCAAATATAGGTGAACGGCATAGTCTACTATGAATTCTTACCGCTAGGTCACACGGTCAATAAAAGAGTATTGTCTTCAGGTTTTACGCCATTCGCGTGAGTTAATCTGAAAAAAACGATCAGAATTGTGGGCAAACAACTCCTGGATTTTGCACCACGATAATGCGCCGGCTCACACTTCACTAATAATTCGTGAATTGGCAAAAACCAACACCGTCGTAATGCCGCAGCTACCGCATTCACCAGATATGCCCCCCCCCCGACCCCACCCCCTGTGACTCTTTCATGTTCACAAAGATGAAGTGAACATTGAAAGAACAAGGTTTTGTGACCATAGAGGAGATAAAGCCAAAATCGCTGGGTGAGCTAAAGGTGGTCCTATCCCAAACGGTGTGTTCCACTAATGTTTTCCGGATTGGAAAAAAACGTTGACAAAAGTGTATTTTATTTATACTTTGGGGGCTATTTTGAAAGAGATAATATTAATTTTAATGATTACATCAATGCATGAAAATTCTCGTTCTTTTTTATCACACCATATATATGTTAATGACTTGGTCCATTTGAGTAGAATCTGTAAAATAAGTATTGAAAAAATCTTTATATAATTCTTAATGTCATATAACGCCTCTCAAGCACAGAAAACGTGTTGGACCACTGGTGGAGAGCAACTGCTAGGAGAATTTAGTTCTGAGCATAAGTTTATCATCTCATTGTCTCAAAAGAATCCAAAATAGTGATCGTGTTGAGAATTTCAAACAGAACTTTATTGATGGCGAATACTTGAACCAACTTTGTGGGGGCATCTCCTCAGATACAGAAAGTCCTTATGCTTTGAAAAATTATCTTTGTCGATACAGTTTCTTTCAGTTACATGTTATCATTTAGCATCCTTATAATTTATTCTTAGCTAGTTAAATTTGTTATTTATGCGATTCGGCCGGTATACTCCGGCTTTCAATTTTTAATTAACTTTCAAGTAATTTAAACAGACACTGTCAGTTATCTTCAACAAACTCAACAAGCATAACTAAGTTTATGACTCAGGGATAAAACCGGTGTTATTTACCTGGCAAGACATGTTCAAATATATTTTCGTTTAAGTGAACAAAAAAAGTTAGAACACGTTGAGATTTTTTGATTTTGAGAGATGGTAAAATATTGAAAAGCGTGTTCCTGCAAGTAAAAAGGTCAATAGCACACTTAGTATAGTTTTTGACAAATAAATAATCGGAAAACCTTAAAATAAATATGCAGTGGTGTACTATACAAATGCTATATTTGGTATATGGAAGTGAATTAAGGCATTAAAGGGAGTGATAAGAGCAGAATAAATACGGTAGAAATGTGAGTCTTGCATAAAATATCTGGTACTACAATGCTTGATAGAGGAAGAAATAATCAGATAAAGGATAACTGTTTGTTAGAGATAGATGTTATAAACAGAATAAAGAAAAAAGTTTTAAGATGGTTTGGCCACATTGAGACGATGAGTTGTGAAAAATTTACAAAACAAACATATTTATATAAAACAAATACAGCGAGTAAGAGGTAAACCGAGGACAAAGTAGAAGTAAACCATTAACTGAGGGAAAGGTAAGAATTATGAGAAACAGGAGAGATTTTATGACGCGAATGTAAACGAATGGAAAGAAAGGCGTAGAGATTTTTATTCTCTCCCTGCTCCAAAATAGGCATTGCGTGATGATTTGTTAGTGATAAATTACATTTCTATTGCTCTATTTTCATATTAAAAATATTTTAATAGAATTTATTCTCAATTCGTAATAAAACGAGTACTTCATACTTTCATTAGTTTGCAAAGTTACGTCAACAGAAGTTGACAAAAATAATTAAGCTAGATATATTAATTGAACGATTTGCTATAAAAGCCAAGCCACATTATCGACACGAAAATTGGGAAACAAAAAAATTCTATCCCAGTTTAATTTCAATTTAATCATATTTAAAGAAAAAAAATTACTCGAATCACACTATTTACTAATTTAACTAATTATCAATAGTTTTTGGTTAAAAAATGTTACAAATTTGATAAGAGTTGAAAAAGTTTTGATCAAATCCATTAAGATACTTCGATTTCAAAAATCGACCAGGGTAACTCTTTCCATAGAACAGTCGAATATATTTAAGAATTTAAAAAAACTCACGTTGCTCACGGAGGATTTTAAATTCAATATAAATTAAATATTTTTTTTATTTCTTCCGAATTAATTGCATTACAAATATATAGTTGAGAACAACTTCATTACACTAAAAAAAATATAAATGACTTACGTCATCTCCCATGATGAAGTAGTAAAGACATATTCTAAGGATTCATTCAATTTCGGTTGTAATTTTTTTTGGCATATTAATTTTCTCATTTATTTGTTTAAATGTAACAAGAAATTAGAAAAATACATCATTTATGAGAAAAAAAACAACAGGTAATTTAATGTGGACACACAATTTATATGGATCTGGGTTTGTTGCCTTTCATTTGTCGTGTCACAGTAAACTAGACTTTTGCTTGTATATAACTGAGGATATATAACATGAAAAACAAGTTAATGTTTTTTTTTCCAATTGATTATACTCGTACAGCACTCCGTTGCAAACTCTCATCAAATTGATTAACAGTGAGAGAGATAACACGTGTATGTATTAAGCGAATTAAACTATTTTGCTTAGTAACTAAAAGAGTTTTTAAGTGATAAATTATCAGATATACTTTATAAATTTTCAGATATACTTTCTAAATTATCAGATATACTTTATAAATTATCAGATATACTTTATAAATTAAGATTAAGATAAGATCAGATAAACTAGAACTTTACAAAATATATTGGAAAAATAATTCAAGTAATTTTATAATATTTTAAGACATATGCCATCCAAAAAGAGCCGTGATATTTTTTACCCATGGACTAAATAAGCGGAAAAATATCAGTCGTAAATCAATATATTTCCGTCTGAAAAAATATATGGATTCCTCCAACACCATTTTAAAACGAATCAAAGACAGCTTCTCGGTAAATTCAACACTGACTTACTTCCTCCAATATTACTTGATGGCTCTATCACACCATTACATAAAAACCTAGGAGTGCTAATAGATAACACTCTCGCACGGCGAGATCAAATAAATGAGGTAAGCCAAAGGATCTTCTTCAGCCTTCATTGACTTAAAGTGTTGCAAAGATTCCTTCCAACCAAAACCAAAATTATACTCGTACAATTTCTGTTCTTTCCGATTTTGGATTATGCGGACGTATGTTACATATGGATGTTACAGAGGAACAGCTGGACAAATAACAGCGTCTTCAAAATGTGTGTCTAAGATTCATTTTCAACCTACGTAAGTACGATCATACGAGTATAACTTCATACCAAAAGGTATTGAACTGGTTGAATGTTAGAAACAGGCGCCAAATTCACATACTGTATCTATTGTATAATATCCTTAACTGTCCCGACGCCCCCTCTTATCTCGCCGAGAATTTTCAGCGACTTTCCAATCATGGATTAGCGCTACGCTCAAACAGAGATTGTTTATTGGCCTTTACAGTCCACCGCTTCTCTTTCTTTACGTCGTCCTTTACTTTCCATGCAGTGAGACTCTGAAGTCAGACCAATATAAGACTCGCTCCGTCCTTGGCATGCTTTAAGAAACGATTGAAAAACCTCTTAATTTCTAGTCAGTAAAATAACGTGTTTCATTCCTGATTTTTCTTTTCCTTTCCTCTCCACAATCCCTTCCTTTCCTTTTGATTGATGATATCTCACTTTATATGAAAAAGAATATTCGGGTGACTGTCCGTCTTTGTGGGGTTCGTGGGCATGTGCTTACGTATATGTTTATGGATTTCGTGGGGATGGATAGTCATTTGAATGATTTATGTGACCACGTAACTTGCTTAATTTACTTAATTTACTTTTGTCTGGTTGATTGGAAGAGATTGCAGCCTGGCAATAAGCCCGCCAGATTGTATTTGCAATAAAAGTGTTAAATAAATAAAGATGTTAAGTGTAATATGTATAAACAAGAAACGTGAGTTTGAACGTGATATTCAGCTGACCTTAAACTTTAATAAATAATTGTTTTTAAAAAATTATAGTACATAGCGTTGTGCTGGTGCCCACCTTGATGTGTAGAGATGAAGCCTGGACAATAAGATAGGGGGAAATAATATTAGCGGTAGTAATGCGTGATTTGAAAATAATATCAGCAAGCAAAAATAGGATAACCGTTTATTCGAGTCGGATGTTTTAAGTACAACCAAGAAAGGAATCTTGAAATGGTTTGGACATATTTATAGAATGAGTTCTGAAAGATTTACAAAACAAATATATATGTTTATGCCTGAAATTGGTGACGTGCATAGAAAAGAGCACCGAGGAAACAATTAAAGGATTTTGTTGAAGAATTGTTGACTCAGAGAATGGTAACAATCATGAGAAACACAAGAGCTTGTACGACGAGATATATTGTATTGTAACCTGGTGGGATTATTGCCATGTGGCAATCTCTTCTAACTCAACAGGAAGATGTTAAAGTGTTCTTAAGTGAAAACAAAATTGGAATCCGTTAAAAAAATATCTGGGTTCCAGCGGGATTTGAACCCGCATCCTCCGAGTTGGGAGACAGGCATCTAACCAACTAAGCCACGGAGGATATACTCGTATAAGTGTAGATGAGGAATAAGCTGTTTTTAGTGTAGATGAGGCATAGAAATATGTGGAAATCTGATATCCCTGCATACCCTAAAAGGAATATGGCGTGATGGTTTATACATATGTATTCATACAAATTGCCCGAAAATATTAAGAGCACAAAGGCACGCGCTTTCGAACTCGGAAAGAAGGAGATGAGAATATTGCTTATTACTTTATTCAATACATTACCGTATTGTTATAGGCTGGATTTGCGCTTATCTCGAATATACGATGCGAATTGTATCATAAATTGAACAACATAATTTATTGCACATTATACCATACTAACTTCGCATATGGTTTTGATTATAAAAAAAAACATTGCGCTTAAGGCGCATTGCTCTGGAATATTTAAATATTTGCTTCGTACTTAGGATGTATGTATTCACACTACAAGTCAATAATATTAAAAGTATTGAGTATTAGAAAGACGACCCCCGTGGTTTAGTTGGCAGAAAAAACGTGTCTTTCAATTCGGGGGTTTATGTTCGATTCCCGTTGGAAACCAGATTTAAAAAAAAGTTCCCAGACAGGTTTTCACTCAAAGCTTATTAAATATCTTTCTAGTTGGTTGGAAGACATTTCTACGTGGCAATAAGCTTGCCAGCTTATACTGTATACGAGTACAACGAAAGTGTTACATACATAAATGAATTACTCGTCACGCTGTAACCCTTGCAAAGTAAGTCGAGAGAACAGATCACCTAACTTTTACTGCCTTACTATCGTGGATAATTCAAAGTTAGAGCGCTCTTTTATTATTATTATTATTATAAAGTGATGGGACTAATTGTCCATGTTTATTTTTCAACTTTATTTAATAATTACCACATTTGTATTTATGTACGAGTATTAACATTTCATTGCTAAAGCAATCTTGAGGGCTTCTTGCTAGGCGGCAATCCATTCCAACCAACCAGATAAAAGTAAATAAAGCAAGTTAACATACATGATCGCAAAAAATATTGAAATTATTATTTATATAAATAAAAATGCAAATGTTCTTATCTTAAAAATCTCTAATCTCCGAAAGTTCTTCACCGATTGCTTCTAAATTTTGACAAAAGGTTGCATTCAAATACAAACATGTTTATATTTTTTTTACATATAGTTGTATAAAAAAAAGTATATAAAACAGACGAAATAATGGGAGCGCCTTCTGCAGCAACACACGCGAACTAAACATTTCTCATTGACAGTTATGTCACATAGCATTTTCGACGTTTCGGATTCTTTCATTTTGTTTTATAACTGTTTTTCTTATTTTTCAATGCAATTGGCGGTAGATTTGTGATGTGTCGATTGATTTTCATTTGAATTCAAATTATATCGTGAAATGCATTGGAATTGATCACGCAATACTAAACATTGCTCATTTACAGATCATGCCGTGTAGGCAGACGAGCGAAACAGACAAATAATGGCTCAAATACGTGCCGAGGAAGCAGCAGAGTAACGTGTAGCCAGAATTGAGGATACACGGTTGCGAGCACGGCGATTACGTTTTGCTGCTTCAGAACTGCTTCGTTCTCAACAGAATGAACGCGACAGGCTGAGAGTGGCTGGAAGACGTCAGTAGGAATATCAAAAGTCTTATATTTTTATATAGAATTTTATTTTACCTCTATGTTTATATTTCAAAATTTATCAAATCGTATGTAGAAATAGATTTTTTTTTAATTAGTTCCAATTATCTATTTGTCTTCCCTTAACATTTAATTAGTTACAATTATCTCTCTGTCTTCCCTTAACATTTAATTAGTTACAATTATCTCTCTGTCCTAGCTTAACATTTAATTAGTTACAATTATATCTTTGTCTTCCCTTAACATTTAATTAGTAAAAATAATCTCTCTCTTTTCTTAACATTTAATTAGTTCCAATTATCTCTGTATTTCCTTAACAATACTCCTAGTTGACAAATATTTCCTTAACAATACTCCTATTTGACAAATATTTGACAAATATTTGACAAATGCGTGTCCAGCTGCAAAACGATCGATCAGCCAAGATATTCTCATACCAATTGCTGGAAATTGGGAACGGAAAGGTGCCGGTTGATATGACCCCAGGACGAATTTCATTGCCTCATAACTTCTGTAATTTAGTGACGTCAAAGAAAGAATTGGTTGAAAAAGTATTTCCCAATATTCAAATCAATTATAAGAATCACGATTGGCTGAGTGAATGAGCTATTCTTGTCGCCAAGAACAACGACGTCTACGAACTTAATAATATTATTCAGTTCCTTTTTTAATGTTTCGCAATTTTATATGTTTTTGTTCTAACTTTCTTTTTTATTTTTCAGTCCAATCGATCTGCTTTAGTTCATCAAAAATGCCGAGAAAGCAGCAGAGCGACGTGCAGCCAGACTTGAGGATGCACGGTTGCGAGCACGGCGATCGCGTTGTGCAGCTTCAGATTTGCTTCGTTCTCAACAGAATGAACGCGACAGGCTAAGAGTGGCTGAAAGACGTCAAAAATATTGTATACCCACAAGCATTGTGAAATTAAACATATTAAAAACGTGTGTTTTCTTTTTTCTTTTTTTTCCATTTAACCAGACTGAGCCACAGCAACACGTGGCTGGGTTCAGCTAGTACATAATAAAAGTAAAAGTGAAATATTATCAATCAAATGAAAATGAAGAGATGGTGGAGAGGAAAGAAAAATCAGGATTGAAACACGTTATATCACTGACTAGAAATTAAGTTTTTCAGTCACTTCTTAAAGCATGCCAAGGACGGAGCGAGATATTTATCACAAGCATACTATACATGCACATCGTAACGTCAATTGCACTTTATAAAATATTTCATGTAACATTATTCTAACTTCGCATCTGGTATTAAAAATAAACAAAAAAAAACATTTCCTTTAAGACGTACGATTATTAATTCTCAATAGTAGCATCACAATGCTCTGAAATACTATTTGAGGTCTACGAGTTTTGTTCTTTGGATATATTTACTTTGAAACAAGTAAATAATAAAAATATAGAGCAAGCATACCAACCGATAGCGGTATGTTTTTAAGTAGATCATTACTTGTTATTTTATTGCATATTATATCGGACATATGCGTCACAAAGATCAATAATCGTTACATTATTGCTTGTAAACATTATATTTAATATTGTTATAAAATATCCCTTTGTGTGGCTTTCGCATTATTACAGCATTATGGATCAGACGGTCATCGCGCGCGATGACCGCTTGTCAAGCAGTGAGCTAGCAAAGGGTGACGGCGTAAGCGGTCGGATCGATGCGCTTGCGACGTGCGATGCGCTATAAATAAGGGATGAAAAGTGATAAAAATATATTCTCGTCTGAAATTTCTAATGTTTTTATTTCAAAGTTCTACCAGTCAACAATGAATCTCTTCACCAAGTTCTTCACCGAGACTCATTGAACGACACGCCGGAATCTCCGAAGATTGAGCGACAACCATCCATCTATTCTACAGTCTTTGTACCGGTGCTGTACATATACAAAAAAAAATATTTGTAAATTTAAAAGTCTAATTTTATGTTCATACCAAAAAAATAAATACTACATCTGATTATAATTTTGTATTTTTTTTGTACACTTGTAAATCGCGACGTCCCCTTAAAAAAAGTAAATCACGTGTTCAAAAGGGTTGAGTAGTCCTGGTATCAGAATGCAATGGGACTTTTTTCGCCATATTGTTTTATCCCTTTATTCAACTTTAACAGCTGTTTTTGTACTTATCTCGACCATAATACACACATTGTACTACAAATCGCGCAAGACAATGTATTGCACGTTTATCATGCTACGCGTAAGTTCACCTCTGGTTTACAAATAATAAAAAAACAATTCGCTTAAAGCATGCGTATGTTTAATTTGCAGCAGCTGCATCACATTTCTGTCAAATGCCATTTGTTTCGTACTTTAAATGCATGTATGTACATTGAAACAAGTCAATAAGATTAAAGTATCGAGTTTAAAAACTGCAATAATGTATTGCTATATAAAAAACTTTAATGACATATTGTCTTTTTTATATTTCTCCCACTCTCGAATCGGCTATCGTATGACTCACAGCATCATTGACTTCAAAAAGCGATAAATAATTTGTTATATCTCTCTTCAATAACGGAGCGTGTTTTCTCAATGCTGACTGTATTCTCCTTTCCTTGTCATTCTCCTTTTAAAGTTATATGTAACATTTCTTAAATAACATAAATTGCCATTTTTTATTTTCGTATCTTTTTACTTTGAAAATATAAAATAAGTTTGTTCAGGTTATTTAACTGTATCCTCTATTTATGTGTAACCCACTAACAGTGTGAACAGTATGTATCATATACGTGTGATGGGAAAGTTCAAAGTGTCATTTAAAAAATGATAACGATAGGGAATAAGGTTTACGGTGCATTTTCAAATCGGGATGAAAAAAAAATTTTATTCATCAAACAGTTTTATCTAAAATAATTGATCTTTCTGGTTGATCCAAAAAAGAGCTCGCTTTAACTTAAACCTTCTGAGATTTGTCTTAACTCATTCAATAAAAAAGTCCTATACCCTATGAGTTGTTAATTTTATGTTTTTAAATGTGTCTCGTGTAAAATCTTTGACAAGCATTTATTTGATTTGTTTCCAAGCGTCATAATATTGAACGTAAAAGTTTTCAGTCAAACAACAAAATGTTACATCGGAGAGACAAACAGTTAGCCGCAAGCTTGTTGACACTTGCAGAGACTGCATCGGGCACAGCAGGTTGCGGTGACACGCCCAGCTCGTTGGAAAACCGCATCGTGATTAATAAATGCACCCAACATCATAATGTCACTCGCACTTCGGTTACCATGGGATGAATGACGAGTACCGGGGCGTTAGAGAGCAAACGCAATATATGGTACATGAGTGAAAACGGCAAATGAATTTGATTTGAAACTGTTTTCGAGACCACGATATAATTCTGGATTCGGTGAAATATGTTCCGAATTTTGATACTATGTGGAGAAGTAAACGATGAAGTTTTGATAAGCACTCATACATGTCAAGGAACTTCTGTGTAATTTTGAACTCATATTATCAATTTTACATTAGATATTTTTCGATTTTATCAAAGCAATAATTGGTAAAAGCAGATTCTGCTCAAGGAAATATTTGGTTTTATTTAGTAATTTAATCAACACCATAACGGTATAAAGGCAAACTAAGATCCTACCACTTACCTCATACAGTTGATCTCGATATGAGAGAGTAGTATCGAATGAAATTCCAAGGTTGTGAACTGTTTTACACAATTGAATAGTGGTGACATCTTACAATACGGGAGGAAGGTTACCAGCGTTATTAAATTTGCCAAAAAGTTGTGAGCTATTTATTGATTAAGATCGCTTGAGACTTCTTTGGATTTGTAAGTAGTCTAGAATGCTTAATCCATTTGGAGATCAGCCGAAGATCAAATAGCTGATAAGTTTATTATATGGATGGTGTAATTACGATAGTGAATAAAAAAGGGAAGATTGATAAAAGAATATCACCCTGAGGAACACCTGCGAGATTTTATTGGAATTATATTTCTGCTCCTAATATTTGCAGAAATGTTATTTTCTTTTGAATAACTCGAAAAATAATCAATGATCAGCAGTGAGAAATTTAAGGAGCACATACGTGACAACAGTTGATCGAAATCTTCAAAATTAAAGGCATTACTAAATTCATTAAAGTCTAAAGTTCATTGCCTGTTTCACATAAACCATAACCTTAACTAGTACAGTTATGGTTTTAAACGTATTACCTAGGGGTTGGAGATGACAATTATGTATATCGTGTAAGAATTTGAAAATTTTTGTGACATGTGTACAGTCAAGGTGCATTATCGTTCAAGTTTATGATGTTCAAGGGTTTATTTGCTCAATAATCGAATTTGATAAAGTAATGTGTCAAGCTCTTCTATAATCAGGAAATAGTTATAAATTGGTATTAGAATTTCAAACTTATTGGAAAAAAATATTGTTTGAGCGCAATAGACCACCCCAAGCAAAAGTTTTAAGTGGTTTAGGTCAAGAGACAGGAAATATTCGGGACGAGCAGTATTGCGTGATGTGGATCGAGCATCAAAGAAATATACCATATGTCCTTGAGATATATTCACATGCCACCATCAAATTCATGTTAGTTGTCACAATGGTTTAAGCATCGATATAAATAAAAAATAAATAAATAAATAATAGGTTTATTGATAGCAACATAGTATGTACAGATTATATTGTATTTAAATAACACTTCTAAAACACATAAATTGCAGATAATACATTAAATACAGAAGCTATCAAGAGGTCTGGGCTCATCTAATAGCATCCCCTCGGCCAAGATACACCCCACCAATATAGGGCGAACCCAGCCACGGGGACACCAGATGTTTTTCAGCCCACACCCTAGAACACGTAGAACAAGGATATATAAAAAAAATAAACACAGAAAATAAATAGATGACAAAAAAAAATATATTCAAGAGAGAAGACACTAAAAGGTCCGGGCTCATCCCACAAACATTCCCCCGGCCGAGATACACCCCACCAATGCAGGTCGAGCCCGACCGCAAGGGCATCAGGGGGCTTCCATCCCACACCCCCGCCTATCTAGATTAAAGAATAAATAGAAAAAAAAAAAAAAACGTATGGCAGAAAACAAAATAAAAAGTAAACCCACATATACCACCTCAGGTTAACTCTCAGCAAGAACGAGAAAAAAAAGAAAAGAAAAGCCTCAAAGGAGTCCAAATTTTACATAATGACAAATGGGAAGTAAGATAGTTGAGACAACATTGAAATAGTTAGGCAGTAATACATTGAAATACTCGTAGATAAGCAGTTTTAAAAGAATTAATGAGGAAATAACGCACAAACACGTATGCACAATCCTCGATTCACCACCAGCGAAAAGAGAGAAAAGAAAGAAAATAAGAAAAGAAAAGCAAACAAGAGACCCATTAACCACTGAGAAACCCATTAACCACCCAGAAGATAACGCTTTAGAGCATCTCTGAAGGTATAACTATTCACCCGCTCCTTCAAAGCCTGGGGCAACTCATTCCAGCATTTGCTGGCGGGATCAGAAGGATCCCCTGAACAGTGTTAGATTATGGTTTGGGATAAGTAAAAGAGTCTCTCTGCCTCTAGTTTCGTAGCCGTGAAAGTTTCTAGACCAATTCAGTTTTTCGAAGAGATAAAGTGGCATTTTTGTACTGGTAATTTTATGCATGAGTACGCTTAAGTGAAGAAACCTTCATTGTTTCATGTCAATAATTTTAAAAGCTCTCAAAAAGGGGTGATTTGTCCTCTGGGGGGAATGTTGAAACAATACCTACAGCAAGCACTTTGCAATCTTTGCAACTTCCTTTCGGTTCTCCTTAGAAGACACGGTCCATAGATGCAATCACCATACTCGACTATTGGGATAATGAGCGCGTCGATTATTCTACGTCTAGCCTCAATGGATAGGTTTTGACGGATGCGATAAATATTTTTAAGCCGCGAAAAAGCCCATTGTAATTTAGTTCTAACGTGAGCCTCGAATCTTAAGTCATATTTCATATACACACCTAAATTACGCACCACACCAATCTTTATTTCCAAAGGCTCGTTCAACTTTTCGACTTGTTGTCTTGTACCCATTACAATCATAACCGATTTTGTAGAATTCAAGAGAAGCGCATGCCTCCTAGACCATATCATCAGCCGCTCGAGGTCATCATTTATGTGTTGAGTGGCAGACTGAACCTAATCACTTCCAAATGAATAATAAAGTTGAGTATCGTCCGCATACATGTGGTAGCTACAGCTCCTTATCACATCTGGAAGATCAGATGTATATAGGCTAAAGAGTATTGGACTCAGTATTGACCCTTGGGGGCATCCATTTTTAAGGCTCGTGGGGTGGGACAACACCCGTAGTCCAGCCTGGTCTCTAGTGGTAACTCGTTGACTCCTACCAGTTAGGAAACTTTTTAGCCGCTGGCATGCACTCTCTGAGAACCCAAAAAAGGACAGTTTAGAGACCAGGAGATCTGTATTGACAGTATCAAAAGCTCTTGAATAATCCAGCAGAAGCAGAGCAGTAACCTTTCCCTTATCTGATTCCCGCAATATGTCATCCACCACACAGCTCAGTGCCGTCGTTGTGCTATATTTAGGCCTGAAGCCAGATTGATACTTGGGCAATAGGTCATTGGATAGAAGATAATCCGATATCTGAACGAACACCAATCTCTCCAAAATCTTTGATATGACTGGGAGAATACTTATTGGGCGTAGATCCTTAAATTCAACGACGTTTTGTTTCTTTGGAATTGGGACGACTAGAGCAGACTTCCAAACATGTGGAAATATTTTCTCCTGAAGAGATGTATTAAAAATTCCCGCTAGTATGTCCTTAATAAATGGCAAACAGAGTCGTATCAATTTTATCGGAATACCATCAGCACCCACTGCATTCGATTTAATAAATTCAAGAGCCTTTTCGACTTGTTCGGGTGCGACGAATGAGAACTAAAACGTTGAGCTTCCCTCCCTACGATTGTTTGCATAATAGTTTAAAAGAGTTGTGTCGGGCAGATCACTCTGACTCGCTGACGCGAAGAAATAAAATTCCAGGTAGGTAGAGGAGCTAGACTGAAGTTGGTCGTTCAAGCTCGGTATAAAATTATCAGGGAAGCCACGGTTGTTCTACAAAAACATGTCAAAGAAAACTTGGTTTTTATTTTCGGAATATGGAAATTATCAGAAGATAATCAGGGATTATTAGAATTACCGTTGGTACCTAATTCATCTTTATTCATTAATTCGTTATACATGCCCAAACCCTCTCAGATTGATTTTGTTCATTTTGCTTAAAACATCCGCCTGAAGTTCAATTTGTCCCTATTCACTTCATGCAGTATTTTTTCGTACACTGTCATCCCATATTTCCTTCTCAGTGCACGCATTTATTCGGCTCCTTTCACTCTTTTTCCACATACACGTTTGACTCCTATATATCAAAGCTGATACTAAAATTCTGTTGAGAACTATCATACTAGCAGATTTTGATACTATCCGGATCAAGTATATGTTTAATTGTTCCATAGAGTGTGTTTCCATCGCTTCATGCCGTTCGATATTCCTCTAAACTCTTCCAATATCTTGTAATACTCCTCTTCACGAATTCCTCAACTCACTGTAAACTATAATATAATTGTTCACCCATATATCACATTTACTTTTCTTTTCCCAATTGTCTATCACCATGACTTTGGATATCGCAACACTCATTCTCAGATCATTATTTTTGCAAATCTACTACCTGGAAGAGATTGCCGCATGGAAATAAGTCCGCCAGATTATATTTACAATAAAAGTGTAAAATAAATAAATACTACCATTTCAGTATAAAGTTAGATAATAATAATAATACAATAAACAAAAAAGTGCCTATTATAAATAAACACATGTGTATTATAAATAAACACATGTGTATTGGAATAATATTATAAATAAACATATGTGTATTGGAATACCTAAATACACTCTCTTTCTCAAAATAAATAACGTAAATGATGACTATCTCCCCAAGTTTAACACTGACGTGTAACTCTTAACACGGCAGGAAGTCAATAAAACGTGGCAAGAGGAAACGAAATATAAAAAATATACATAAAAACGACAAAAAAACAACAAAGTAAATAAAAAAACACGAAGAATTATATATATAAAGTTATTTCTCGTGTTTGATTTTAGTGACGTCACAATGTCTCCGTTCAGACAAAACTTACATTATTAAACGGACCTGTACTGTATCTATGATATGGTTGGTGTGCAACAATCAATGAAAGTTGAGTTTAAAATTATTCAAACACTGTTTTTTGCCTTCTGCTTAAGCGTTAATTAAGTAAAAAAAAAAGCCTAACGATTAAATATTAGTTGTCTATTCAATATAACCGCAAGTCCCAATATGAGCTGTCAAGTTCAAGATAACTAATTACAATAAAAAAGGTTAAAAAAATACAACTGCTGACAATACCCGTCTACATTTAGTTTACATGACGCAAAAGTCGGCAGTGCCTATTTAAAGATTCTACAGTTAATGACACATGAAGTGAAATACGATAGTAATTATTCTATTTCTTGCCGGCAGCCATCCATTACACTTAAATCAGGAGCGGCATTTGATTTAAATTAGCTGGTATGCAGACTAGGGCTGACCTACTGAAGGGACTTCAATCTATAAAGGTAGTTAGTTGCTTTTGGATTTTTTAACGATCTCAATATTTAAGGTAGACCCATACCTGTTTAAAGCCTCAACACAATGAAAAGTGAGTCAAGATCAGTAGGTCTTATTAACAAAAAATATATTTTAACTATTTATTTATAAAAAATAAACGAAACTTAAATGTAATTTACATAACATTTTTAAAGACAAAATATCCAACATATAGTATATTATAATACATTCATATCATCAAGCTTTACCTCTTGCGCAATAGACAGAGAGGACAGATTTCCAAAATTATTCCACGTACATCTTGCACTTCTAACTTGTTTAGTCTATCCACATGTCCAAACCACCATACTTCATTTTACTTCAAACATCCATTTTATTCATGTATTTGTTTCTGATGACTTCATTTCGTCTTTTTACATACGAGGCATATCCATAAAGTAAGTGTACTGAATTTTTGTAGGTTACAATTTTTTTTATTTAAACAAAAAAATTACGTGGTTACCGTAGTACATATGTAAGCTATTTTTCGACATAGTCGCCATTCCTCTCAATGCAGGTGGTGAAGCGGGGTATCAACTTTTTGATGCCTTCCTCGAAGTAGTTTCCCGCCAACCCCTTCGTCCACTTCTCCACCTCCTCCTTTACCTCCTCGTCGGTTGAAAACATTTTTCCACCCATGTGCTGCTTCAGGGAGGTAAAGAGATAGTAATCTGAAGGTGCTAGGTCAGGGGAATGCGCGGGATGGTTCAGGACATCCCATTTAAACGAGGCGAGCAGTTCCTTCGTGGCGTTGACACTGAAAATATTTTTCCCTTAGTGGACGCATTTCTTCTTGCTACTTCGCTTTTTTTTATTAAAGCGAAGTTGTCATATACTGCATTAAGTGCTCCATTTACCTTGTTCCCTCACTACCGTTCTTTCAATATCTCTTTCAACTCGCCCATCACACGTTAACATACTGCCCAGATAATATTATAAAACTCATCAATCTGCTCCAACTCTCTAATTAACCTTTTCAATAGAATTAACATTACTTTTAAAAATAACGTATGGAAATAACCAATGTAACGGGACGTGCCGTTCGGGAAAAGCCACATACGGGGGTCGTCTGGACCTCGCTGTATTATATTGTATAGTATTATATTATCCTTTCGTCGTATACAGTACAACCTGGAGAGTTTATTTGCAAGTGGCAATCTCTCTCAACCAATTAAAGAGGTTTAAGAAACCTCATGTGAAAACTGTGAAAACCAGAAACTGTTTGAAAAACTTAGGTACCAACGGTAATCGATCACGCAACATCCGGATCGAGACACAGGCGTCTTATTAACCAGACCACGGAAGTCGTATTTACTATTCCTTTTCCCCCATATTTAATATTGTTATAAATTCTCACAGGATTTTCACGAAATTTTAAACTCATTACAACGTTAAAACATTTTATACAGACACGCATGGTCTCCTATCGGTCCGCAGTAGCCGAACAACTGCTCCTGGCGGCATCTACCGAGCGCGGTCAGTACCCCTTACGGTCAATTAATTGTTTCCAAATGGGCATTACACAAGACAATTATATTATTCACACACCAGTTTTGTACAGAGTAAATTGGGTCAATATCTCCTATTCTAATAAGATTTAAGGATGAAACAGACTTTTATAACGGATTTAAATTGAAAATGTTGACAAGAAAAAAATAACTAACGCATAAATGAAACACAAATGCATATAATTTAAACTTAAGTTTGAATGTGGCGTTGAAAATGACTTGAGACACATCGGTTTTGTAGTAAGTGTGTGTACTTTGCGTCAAGGTAATAATTTCAAAACAAGCTTTAATTATAGGTGTTTTTTCATCATAATTAATTTTGGTCCGAACTCTTAGATCTTACTTTGAGTTAATCGGTATACCTAGTTAGTGGTTTACAAAATCGTATATTTTTTAGAAGAGGCGTAGAAACTATATTAAAACAATTGAAATGTTACCAAGAGTGAGAAGTCCTCCTTCAAAACAAGATGTCTCGGTAAGGGGCAATACCTTATTAAACGGTGCTTGAGATATGAAAAGGAATAATAAATCATTATACATTTTATAATAAATTTATCAGTGAGTATACAAGTCAGAAGTGCAAGGCGTGCGTGAAATAAGTAGACCAAAGAAAAGGTGGCTGGACCAAATGCACCAGATCTTGAAAGAAGGTAAAGTAACATGTATGAATAATAGAATATTGTACATGACGAGATATACGAAAGTGGAGGAGGCGAAAGTTTTAATTGGATAGAAAAGTTTGGAGATCTATACTTTTTGCCTATCCCGTAAGGGATACGGCGTGATATTAAATATCGATTTCGATTTATCAAGATTTTTTTTTTATTTTGGATTGGTGGTATTGGCGATATTGGACAATTTCATTGTCAAAATAACGATGACAACCCTCATGGCAAAGTTGATGGAACCCGTCTTCTAGCCTGAGGTGTGTGTTATTGCCTTTTCGTGTGCGGTAGTGTTGCCAACATATACATCGAAAAACTCCCGTGGTTCTAAAACCCGAAGGCAATATTGTCTCCAGCCGACGGTCTTCAATATATCAGTATCACCAATTCGGATAAGTTGAAGAGTATTATACGAAAAAAGATCCAACCCCTAATCCGGGAAAAGGTTGTACTGTATACAACAATAGTTTTATACAATTATATAATGTAATGATTTTCACTAAAATCATAAAAAAATCTACACAACATGGAGGGGTTTCGCTCTATGAAAGCCGTTTCAAAATATTTTCGAATGCTTTCAAAGAGCGAAACCGGTTTATGATTACTTAACATAATGTTGATTGTATTGAATTTATTCACATTTCGGTAAAAACATATCAAGAAGAAATCAATTGATAACTAGTTATTTGATCTTAAAGAACACGTACAATTTTTTCCTCCATTCATACCAATTTGCTTGCCTACTTCAGAGTTCTATTTAAAAATATTACATATGCACATAGTGGTGCCTAGTGGCGCTTAGTTGAACTGGAAACCATTCATAACCATCATCATCATAAGTACTGGAATGCGAACTGTCAGATATAAACCAATTCACAGCAGTGACAATTAGCTGTAATGGAATAGCACGCAGCCAGATCACGCACCCAGCGTCCGACTAGATTTATCTATACATATTCCACTGTGCGAGCAATGACCGTAACGTGTACAAATTAAGTTATAACACTTACAGCATTGGCCCATTGATTCACTTATGGTAGTGAATGTGTTGTGTGAATGATATTAAAGACTAGAAAAAGAGAAAGAATAGAAATAAACAGGAAATTAACTGAGATGATTAAAATTAATTAAGAGACAGGAGCTTCATTGAAAAATTTTAGACCAAATTTGCTAGCTCTATATATTTAATATTTTATTTTCTTATCCGTATATCTATTATTAAGTTGTTTTTTTTTTCAGATTATGCAATATATTTATTAATTAAAGGCCTATTTCGACCATTAACAATTTAAAAAAAAAACATTCATCCCCGCTACACGCGCATGATCGCGTGGTAACGCGCTGGACTTAAGTATCGAAAGTCGTTGGTTCGAACCCCACGCTGTGTTACTCCCCTTGAACGACATATTTTTTTCTGTCTACCTATAGTATTCGGAGGTATGATTATACCTATGACACCGGTTATAAATATATTATTTTTAAAAAATATATTGGAAACATTAAATTTTTTTGTTTTACTTCCTATAATTCATTAGATTAGTTCTTTACCTTTTCTCGTGGAATGATTTTAAAAATAATTTAATGAAAAGGTATGGATACCATCGATACCATCACGCCGTTTTCCTATTGTAGTAGGCAGAGAGGAATGAGCGCCAGACTTTCCTATCTCGACACACCCATAAGTCGCCTCTTCCATCCACCTCCTACGATTTCTCTGAGTTCGCGCATTTCCTTTTTTCAAAATATTGGTTAACGATAGTCGATTTAAATTAATGTAAATATCATCCAAAGGTTTTAGAAAGAAGTTTAATCTAATATGTATATTTACTATTTTCACATATGAATCTTAAATTTTATTCTCTTTCCTGGAGATGTCCATCTTTAATTTGAAGTTTCAAAGAGGTGTGTAAAAGAACTCAAGATTTTGAGGTCGACACTGAAAAATGGGCTTACCGAAGACCATAAAAAAATTATGAAAATTTTTAAGACAAAATGTGGTCAATGATATCAATTGGTTGAGGGTATTGGAGGAGAAAGAACGTGTTTGTATAATGTATATAAAATATATGTTGATATGATTGGGCTGCATTTTCACAGAACAAAAATCCGCTACATTCAACAATCTGCCGAGAGTATCAATTACTATACATAAACAATCAGGTTGACGTTCATAAACTTACCGACAGCTTCCAGAAAGAGTTACACAGCACGATTTTCAAACTACTGGCGCAAGTTATTCACCATTGACATATGAATTCCCGAGATATTATACTTTTTACAATAGTTTTGGTGTTCTTTTTACTGCCGAGAAATATATCAAAAGCGTTGTATTAATCGCTAACTCAAGGGATCGGCTTATAAAATATCTCTTACAATTTTTCTCACCTAGTTACATTGGAGTTATCGTTCTAGGTCATTTTTATGTCGTGGCCTAGTTAGTAAGACTCTTGACTTATATCATATATAGGAGTTTTGAACACTTAACACATATTATACACTATATTCCATCTGAAGCAGAATGCGTTATTATTGCATATCGGAAGATTTACGAAGACTTCAGTAAGAAAGACTCTTGACTTATATATGGGATTTTTTAACACTATACACATATACTACATTCCGTCTGAAGCAGAATGTGTTACTATTGCATATCGGAAGATTTACAAAGACTTCAGTAAGAAAGACTCTTGACTTATATACCTGTGGGAGATTTGAACACTTTACACATATACTACATTTGGTCTGAAGCACAATGTGTTACTATTGCATATCGGAAGAACTACAAAGGTTTCATTGTATAATTTTTCATCTTTCCTTACTATGTTTTCTGCGATTTTCTTACCAAATATGTATTTTTCAACATATTACATATATTTCACCTAATTTTTTTCAGTGACGCTTAAAAGCCATATTATAGGCATTCATATAACCAAAGCGGCCTTGAGAGGATTCTATAAGAAAACTTCAATTACATGTAATTTATTTATTATATCTTTGACATTTTGTACCTCGGGACCCAACATGTGTGGTCTGCATTTCCATTGAATAAGCGCTACTGACTCCGGATGAATCATATTGTTATACAATATACAGGATTAATGCTGCTGTTTTATGAATAACCGAAGAAGCAATCATTCTCCGCTAGTTGTTTGAATCGCCCACGCAATCGGAATACAGACTTTTTAATCTAACAACGTCAGAATATATTTCAACACTGCATACAAGATATAGCAATCAATTTTAAAACATAACTTTCAATGATCTTAATGGAGCTATATGCATACAAACATATTATCCCGCCGTTTCACTGCTGAGGTAGGCAGATAGGACAGAGCGTCACATACTTTCCTACCTCGACCACACATAGTGCACTCATACAGCTTGTACGAAATCTCTTATTTCTTACTTTTTCTTCTTGCAAAATATTATTCACTTGATCCAAACATAATTTTTTCCTGTCTTCCTTCACCACACCTTCCGCTCACATTTGCAATGTATATTTGTTTTAGT
The DNA here is from genome assembly GCA_949825065.1 of Odontocerum albicorne. Taxonomy (NCBI): domain Eukaryota; kingdom Metazoa; phylum Arthropoda; class Insecta; order Trichoptera; family Odontoceridae; genus Odontocerum; species Odontocerum albicorne. The sequence goes on along the minus strand of OX463840.1, from coordinate 13,992,246 downwards.
ATGTCTTCATTCGTTAGTTGCACGTGCCCACACCATTTCAAAGTGCTCCTTTTCACCGTACTCAACACATCAGCCTCCATCCCTAATCCCTTCATTATATAAAGAGTGTTTTTTGGGTGTGATAGGATTTTGAATTGGTCGCCAAGATCGTGCGATTTGACGCCTCTGGGTTATTTTCTTTGGGGTTATGTTAAATCACAGATTTACACCAACAAACCCAAGATTGTTGTTGATGAATTTGAGGCCAACATTTGTCGTGTTATTGGCGCCATACAGCCAGAAATGCTCCAGCGAGTCATCGAAAATTGGCGTGATCGAATTGGCCAGTGCAAAAGAAGTCGTGGAAGCCATTTGAACGATATATTGTTTAAATCATAAACGGCATGAAATATTCTTTCAAATTAAACCTTCAGATCCATTTTTGGTTTATTAGTTGTTGTTTTATTTTATTTTAAAGTTCTATCGTTCTTAATAGGAAACCCATCTTATAATCGGTTAAGGTACATAAGAGCCAGCCACGGTCAACATATGAATGAAATTATCTTCAAACAATAATTGTCATTAAACAACCTATCAATTGAATTCAATACACGGCCATTTAAATAATTTATATGTGTTTTATTTCAAAAACAAATCCTATCACACCAAAAAAAACATCCTTTATTATAAAATTAACATATATATCATAGATTAGATAAAATATAAAACGTGAAGAAAGAGAAATAAAATCACGATTTCTAAAGAAAAGTTACTATGCTTATTATTTTTGCTGAGATTTATATCGGTCAACATCATTGCCGACCACTCTCCATAGCATAATGAACACGAGTTGAAACGTAGTATTATCCTGATTTACTCTTACTTGCTCTGCGTCGGAATATTTGGAGGTCGTAGAAACAGAAGCGCCATGCATGGTTGTACAGGTATATGTGTATTTTTATATTAATTTATTTACGTGTATTTATATTAATAATTTGTATTTATTTTTTATATTTACTTTGAGCAGATTTAAAAATAAATAAAGAGAATTTTTTTAAATAGAATCTTTTTTCTGATTTTAATTAAAATATTTTCAATATTTATGTGCGAGTTCTACTCTTTCATTTTAAACAAATTATTTATAGACATTTTTTTCTAAATCAAGGATTTAATTAATTTGACTGTGAGAATGTTTTTTACTTAAATAAGAAAATATATTGAGGAACACGTATACTATATTAGCGTGTTTATTGAAACGTGGCAATGAAGCATATTACCACTAAGGCCCAAAAGTTTCTGATCTGCACAAGTTAGAATGTGTATGGAAAGAAATATATTGTAGCTGACCACACCCATCACATAGTCAAGCGACGTTACAGTTAAAACGTACCTCTCCCCTCAGAAGTACTCGTATGTTGCACAGAACCGACAAAAAATATGTTTCGTTATATTCTGAAATATTATAAAAAAAATATCACGCGATCATCGAATTTCTTTCAAAAGGGAAAAATCAGGTAAAAATTAAACTACGTTTAGACGATGTCCGGTTAAACGACCTTTAGACGATGTCTGGTTAAATGACGTTTAAACAATGACTACACAAAGTCAGGCTCAACAGTACCATAATATTTCACAGTTAAATATTAGGCTTAAAAGTTTAACTGAGACAGATAATCGATTGAAGATAACCCTCATCATGGTAAACAAGCAGAAGAAATCATTCTAAAAACAGTTGCATTAGTGCAAGAGCAAGTGTTACAAGAAAGAAGATTAAATATAAAAGAACTATCAGCAAGGTGTGAGTTTCCCAAAACCACAGTGCTTTGAATTCTACAACATCATCTTGGCATGAATAAGGTGAGCGCAAGATGGGTGTCAAAACTCTTGAGTGGTGTTTAAAAGCAACGACGTGTTATTTTTTCCTTTCTTGCACGACATATGGTCTTGGGTCTTCTGAACCCTGGACTGTTGTGCAAAGTAGTACTATGTACATCTTTTTGACTACAAATAACATGAATAATGTGGGTATTTTGATATTTATATCTTTATCACTTTTATTTCTTTATTCACTCACATTCTAAATTTTATTGTTTTATCATAAAAATTGACAATGGTTTAAATCGATAGTAAATTAATTAGTCTCTCCGCCATATGTATTCGCTAACAATTTGTTGATTTGCAACGTCACGCCTGGTTGGTAAAAAGCTTTTTTTCCAACCCAGAGTTGCTGGTTCGATTCCAGAGAGTATATTATTTTTTTTAATTCAATCTTGTTTTTACTAAGACCTCTTTAACTTGTTTGTGGTTTATAAAAAAAACCTTCAAGTTGTACCGTATACTGCAAAAATATCTTATAATATTATTTTAACGTATTGTTTTCACATAAAATACTATTTCAATAAATACGGAGGACATTTTGCCCAAAACAGAGTGATAGATCGTGGAAACTGAGACAGAATGAAGAAAGTAGAAGAATAACAAGACAACGTGCAGAGATGACGTCCATGACTGTTGATAATATGTCTTCCGACTCGGACGTCGTGAGTTTTTTTTAAATGCATCAGTCTGATTTTTACTACATGCATATGGTACAACACTTTTCTGATTGGTAGATAGAGATTGTCACATGGCATATATTCAAGTTGTACGGTATACAACGAAAACGTAACAAAATACAAGATCTTAAATGGCTGGGAGGAGACAAAAATTTATCGATCAATTTTAGATAAATCGTCCGGGAGAGTTAAGCTCCACATGATTTATACGGCCACATGAGGTGAGAAAGGTATTGTTTTCACAAACAATAAATCACAATAATTAATTTAAAAAAGCGTCAATTCGAAAAGTTATGTACGGGTCTAACGTTGAAAATTCATAAAATGACTGGAACATAATTCTTATTTCCTCCTGAAATATGCCTAATGAAGCGGGTTAGCAGTTTACTTAATTGAAAAATTGAATTTCTAAGGAAAAATCAACAAATCTGTCAGTTGTACACACACACACTATGTATTGAGAGGTGATGTTTGAAATGACGATAAGAAGAAGCAAGCTAACAAACATGTTCCCTTTTCATGGCCTTATACAGAGGCACTGACTGCCCATTTGAAAGGAAACAGGCGAATGATGATGACAACACACAATACCAAATATGTCGTATTGTATTTTATGTTCAAACAAATATTTAAAAAAAACTATCAAACACTAAGGAAAAAAATAATTAATTAGCGTATTGTTTGTTATCTATTCAGATCCTTTTGCAAGACAATAACAACTTAAATAATGCAAAGAATTGCTAGAAATCGTTCTATACGTTAAATAGGTAGAAATACAAAAGAGATTGTCAAGGTTCTTAATTTTAAAACCAAGTCAAATAATCGATATTTTTATTTTGTTATATTACACTTATATTTTGTTACATTAACTAAAATATATAATACATAAAACCCTATTTTTTTAATCCATCAATTAAGTTCACAACAGCGTACTAGTGTCAACATTGATGTAAAGAAGTGAAGCACGGACGTTGAAAATGAAGTGATTGTGCCGAGCAAAAGCGTGGGAAATGCGTGACAGAAAAATATGTGTTGTGTCGATGTATTATCAAATAAGAAATGTAACTATTAAAGATCAATGCAAGCTTAAAACTGTTGAACGAGGTAGGTGGAAAAAGTGGCAAAAGACCGCCTTAATTTTAGACTAGATAAAAAACCTTGGAATGGGTACTAACAGCAATCATATATATTATATTGTATTATACTTTCACTGTATACAGTACGACCTGGCGGAATTATCTCTTCCAACCAACCAGAAAAACGTTAAACAAGCCTTATATGACAATATAAGATTGGAATACTTTTCTAAAAATCTGAGTACCAACGAGGCTCGAATCGGTAGCCTCCGGGCTGGTCTACAGACGTAGCGTATAATCAAATAGGGTACGAAATCATACACCAAGGGGAGTGAAGACGGGCGTCTTGCCACGGAGATCATTGTTTGAATCCTATTAAATTCAAAGTTTTATTGTATATAATTAATTATATTTGCAAATCATTTTTTATAATTTTTTCTCTCTGTTTCAATTTTAAAAGTAAATTGTGATTTATATGATTTTTGGCTATTTGAATATTTCTGAAGATGTGTACAATATTCTATGTCATTGTATTTATGACCTTTTTTTATTGGTTTTAGTCAATAGCAGTGCATTTTCTCGTTTTTATTTTATTATTGAAAGAGTCAATTTATTATAAAATAATAATGAATAAATTGAATATCTTCATTTTTGGTTAACGTCTGTTTTCTCGAGTAAGATTTCAATAGGCTCGATCTTGGTCTTCCTCAAAGCGTTAAGAGATACAGGTGGTGTGTTTAGTTTTAGACAGCACTTGGAGACAACCATTTTAGGAGGTCTTATTTAAATATATTATTAAATATGAACACTTCTCATATACAATACATTAAACTCACCAAAAGCCGAATGTAGTACTATCACACATAGAAAGATTTACAAAGGTTTCTTTGTAGTTCGTCTTCCAAGTTAAGTTTTCTGCGTTTTTACTTCCGCAAATCCTGAGGAGTTCCTAATCTAATGATCGCAGCCACCATCCACATAACTATTTTTATACAATTTATATTTAATATGTCAAACAGCCTCGAATCCCAAGCTAGAGCACCCTAGAGAAGAGTGTGCTCTCTTAATTATCATTTTATTTAATTATTATAATTTATATAATAATTAAGCTATGTATAATCTTACCGAGAAATACCTTTCCATTGTCAAAACTATTTAACAACTGTAAACCAGCTTAATACCTTTCGTGTGGGTGGGTCAAGGCACCATTAGACAGTCTCAAATCGTTTACAGCGGAGGACGGATTAACTAAACATTGTAATTATTGGAGACTAACGAAATGAAAGAGTTAATTTTTTTAAATAACGTTTAATGTTTCTAGTTGACTCAGTTTGTAAAAATTAGTATATATACCCATCAACACGAAAAAGGGAAGTTCGTTTACAAATTGTGAAATACTTTTAACAGTAAGAGGGTATCTCTTGAAATTATCAAAAAGAGATAAATAAACTAGATAGTAAAAACAAAGCATTACAAAAAGTGGATTATCTTCTACACATAAAATTTACAAAAACAGATAAATAAACTAGATAGTAAAAACAAGGCATTACAAAAAGTGGATTCTCTTCTACACATAAAATTTACAAAAACAGATAAATAAACTAGATAGTAAAAACAAAGCATTACAAAAAGTGGATTCTCTTCTACACATAAAATTTACAAAAACAGATTAATAAACTATTGTTGATAGTAAAAACAAAGCATTACAAAAAGTGGATTCTCTTCTACACATAAAATTTACAAAAACAGATAAATAAACTAGACAGTAAAAACAAAGCATTACAAAAAGTGGATTCTCTTCTACACATAAAATTTACAAAAACAGATAAATAAACTAGATAGTAAAAACAAAGCATTACAAAAAGTGGATTATCTTCTACACATAAAATTTACAAAAACAGATAAATAAACTAGATAGTAAAAACAAAGCATTACAAAAAGTGGATTCTCTCCTACACATAAAATTTACAAAAACAGATAAATAAACTAGATAGTAAAAACAAAGCATTAAAAAAAGAGGATTCTCTTCTACACATAAAAAACGGGTTTAATGATAAATTGCCCTTTTATTATTATTTTACGAGTATTAAAATTCTGAACTAATAGTCCAGTATAATATTGTAACTGGGAAAGGTATGTAGTTATTGGAAAAGTTTTCATGGGTATAAATATTACTTTCAATGGTCACGGCCGATTGCTCTAATACTTTGTGTTTCTCTATTACTTTGTATTTTCTTGGAAACGAAGTCCAGTCGGTTAAGGTTATTTTATTATTGTTATACACAGATCTTTTTCTAAGTTCTATTATTTCCACATAAAAAACGTTAGTTATTCAAAGGAAAATTGTACGTCCATTCAAGTAATATATTGATTTTTCTCGACTTTTTTAGTAACTCAAAATATGTGCATTTTTTTAATTTGTTAATAAAATGTAGAAAGGAATGTTAAAATGCGGAGAATAAACAGCGAAAGAATGACTAAACACTTTTAAAAAGTTAAAGTGCATGGGATGCGGAGTAAAAGTAGAACACGGAAAACATAATTTGATCAAGTAAATCAGATTTTGAAAGTCAAGTTATAAGCACGAATAATACAGAATTGCATACTGTGATGTATTGTATGAAAGTAGAGAAAGCGAAAGACCGGGCCAAACTAGGCCCCGGAGGTCGACAAATAAATGGTATTGTTTAAACTTCGTTTATTTAAATTTCAATTTAGCGGACTCATTTTTGTATGACAATATCTTCCGACCGACCAAAACTTTACCTGTTAAATTGACCTGTGCCTCTTATTCAAATTTTACTCCAAAGGCGCTCATATCTCAGAGAAAGAAGCAATCGATTTTATTGTGTTAGATTCCCGTTGTATACAATAGAAACAATTTTTTACAATCAACCAGAAATATGCTTAAAACATTAAAGGAAAAAACACATTAGACCCTGCTTTTTGATGCTATAAAGAATTAATACAAAGTAATCAATCAAGTTCACAACAGCGTATTAGTGTCAACATTAACCCTTCCTTCCCTGTGATGTGTAACTAGTACTCATTGCTTTTAAAAACTTTAATATCTCTATAAACATAATAAATACTGGGTTCAGATTTTAGGTATTCCTCCGTAATACATTTACGCATTGAATGAAAAAATAATATTAATAATAATTAGCACCTATCGGCCACATCAGAGATATTTTGTGAAAATCGGGAATAAATTCACCAATACAATCAAACGTGTGCCAGTGTGTGACGTAGCTAGATGTTTTTTTCATGTTTTCAACAATTAAATTTCAATTATCACTTTTGACTTCAAATTTAATCAATTTAAGCAATTGGCTATGAATATTTTTATTTTTCCGATTTTAAATCGCTCTTTTACATGTGTAATGTCTGTGTCTTGAATACAGAACCGCAACGCGTGGATTTTTTTAGCACAGGAAGGGAAAGGTTAATGAAGAGGAGTGAAATATGCAAGTAGACAATTAATAAAATGAGCCGAGCAAATGCGGTAGAAATGCATGCACTGAGAAGAATATTTGTCAATATAACATGACTAAATAAGAAATATAATCATGAAAGATAAATGCAATGTAAAAACGGTTTATAAAGTAGGATAAAAAATACCTCATCGAGGTTATTTGAACATGTTGAACGGGTGACAAAAAAAAATATTAAACAAATTTACAATACTAGCATGAGTGGGAGTTGTGATAGAAGACGACCAAGAAAAGTGTAGTTCGACCAACGGAATAAAATTTCGAAAGAAGGAAAGATAAGGACTAAGAGAGAAAAAATGAACTGTTTGAATGTGGAGGAAGCATACCATATGACTGAGAAATAATACCAACTACGCCATGAAACTCGTGTTCATAGACGGAATACGAAAATTCCTAAATTATTTTTTGTGTATATTTATTTTGTAAAACATTACTATACTGGAATATCCAGTGAAATAAATTTGACAATAGTAATATTTCTCAGTTAACAAAAATCTCTTAGCATTAACGATTCGTGTCGTGAATCAAGACTTCATGAACAATACACGTGTCATGAACACGTTGATTTTTCGAAGTAATAGATTAAAATTAAATTTTATTGAAAAGATACCCTATTAGTTGATTGATACTGTAATATGCTGGATACAAGCTCCATACGAGAAAAAAGTGGCTGAAATGAACTAGGACATGAGTTACGCAAGATCCACCCAAATTAATTAGATACACGATTCTGGGTACATCGAAAGCGCCTCCGGCATGTGTAAGTTACTGAGATTATTTGTTTAAAAATGCTGATGAGTCATTAGGGTCTATTTTCGGATCCCAAACAGAAACGGTTTAGTTTACGTTTGCTAGGAATTCGCATATAATTGATCATCGCCGAAGACGGAGAACGATTAGGTGTTATGTGCTTAATTTGTACTTTCCCAATCAAGACTAATACATAGAATGTTGCCCAGTGAGAAGATGATGGTAGCGTGTCATCGTGTTTATTGAAGTTATGACTTATATACATACATTGTTTATTTTTTAATGAACAGACTTGCTTGTTAAATAATTATGATTGATTAAACCAGAAATAAAGCATCATTAACCGATTCAGTGCGTTCCCAGTGTATATGAAGGTTCAAATGTCTTGACATGGATGCGAAACCCATCTTTAGACATGCTCTTATTTAGTTCATTTTAAAAGATCGCCAAAAATAATATAACAAAAAATATTTTTTTAAATAACTATCTTCTTTCTATAAGCTAATATAAATATTTTCCATAACAAGATGCTCCAAAATAATGTAATCATTATGAAAACAGCATAAACTAAGGTTTTGAAATTCAATCGTTTATATCTTCTTAAACTAAGTTTATCCGTCATTATTTTATATTAATCCTAAAATATTTGGATGTAGGTAAATTGTACAATTTCGTGAAGGCATTTATTTTGCTAATTATACTCGTATTTATTATAGAACATAAAACTTGAGGTCGTATCTTATTAATCTACATACATACATGTCATCACGCCATGCATCTGTCAGAGTAAGCAGAGAGGACAGAGCGCCAGACTTTCTTATATCGACACATATATTTTGCCTTTTACTTCGTTACACCTTCTCATACAACTTCTACGATTTCTATGATTTTGTATGTTTCCTTATTTCAAAATATTCACTTGATACAATATGCTTTCCAACATTTGATCTATATGTAATATTTGCCTTTTGTTAATTCATTCGTACTACATGCCCAAACCATGTTAGATTATTCATTTTCATCTTACTTAACAAATCAGCATTTAGTTCACATTCATCTCTTATCACTTCATTCCGTACGCTGTCATAAATTATCGATCCATATATTCTTCTCAGTGCACGCATTTCTACAGCCCTAATGAGTTGTATGCGTTATTTATTTAATACAAAAATAAAAGATAAAATAAAAAACGGTGTAAAAGTTTCGTTAAAGATCTCATCTATTAACAATATTCCAGTCCATATGCGGAAGCATTTTCAACACGCACGATAACCAACTATGATTTAGTTGCCTACTCCAATGTTTCTTAATCCGAAGGCTCGATTACTAAGGCCAAAGATAAAAGTCACAGCTACGCTCTTTAACATGTACGCATCATCGATTCGGATATATCGAGGGTACCATACGAATATGTATGTGGCGTTATGGCAGAAGTTGATATGTCCGTTTTTTGTCATTTTGTGTTTATTCTCCCAATTTATAGAAAATATTTCTCAGCATGTTGTGGCAAAACTTGGTGTGTCAGTCATTATCCAAACAAAAGATATATTGTTTGGAAAAACTTTAAAAAATGCTTATTTGTACTGATTTTAACAGCTTGTCAAAGTTAATATTGCTTATCCTGTAAACTAAGGTAAAACGGACATATCAACTTCTGCCATAACGCCACAGATATAATGAACTTATTTCTCGATTGTCGTTTCGTAACCATGGTGATTCGATAGGTATATTGTATTGTATTAAACTTGCTTTATATACAGTACAGCCTGGCGGTCTTATTGTTACGTTGTAATTTCTTATTACCAGAAAAATGTTAAGAGGATTTCAGCGAAAATCAGACTAAAAACTTTTTTTATATGTATTAGCGGACAGACATCCTATCAACTAGGCCATAGATAACGTCATATATTTAATGTTTTTAAACATTTTATTGAAGATAAAATAAGTATAATTCGTTTTGGTATCACTTGAATCAAGCTTACTTGTTTTACTCTTTAAATAACTAATAAATCGCTATACTATTGACGTTATGATTTTTCGTTGGTTTGATTCAATTTTTTTATGTTAAATTGATTTGAAAATTTTATATATTTCAATAATCTATAGATTTGTCGTTTTCACATGTTATAATTTAAATAAAAACAATAAATAGATACTTGCATAGAGCCTTTTCTTTATTAAATGTCACAACAACAGTGCATTATTTTTGAACTTATAAAAGGTGACTAATTAGCGCCAAAATATGAATTCAGTTGGAATGAGGTCCAAAAGATAGATGAAAATTAGTGAGACAGTGAATTGCTGACAGTTAATCTGAGGTGGTATTTATGGGTTGACTTTTTTTATTTTTCCTGTCATTTATTAATTTTCTGTTTTTTTCTTAATCTACATGTAAATAGGTGAGGGCTGAAAAACATCTGATATTCTCGCGATCTGGCTCGCCTTATATTGGAGGGGAGGGGAGGGGGTTATGAGATGAACCCAGACCTTTTGATAGCTTCTCTCTCAAATGTATTTTCTGCAGATAATCTTGAGGTATATGTGCGATTTCGGAATGTTTTAATACATATACATACTACGTTAATATCAATAAACCTATATTTATTTATTTAATTATAAATTTAATCTTAACCAGAACTTTGTAACATGCAATTCTTGCTCTGATGTTCGGAAAGGTATCTACAGTAGATTATTCAGACATAATAAGTAGTCACGCAGGAAACCCAATTGGGCTTTTTCACAAATACACTGTTAATAGATATTAAACCAATTGAGTGACACAGAGGACATAATCTCGTCAAGGTCAAGCAGTATGAAAAGAATCCTGTTTATGAATTTTTGATAAAATAAAATAAACACTTATTTTTATTTTTTTATTCACTGCTGTTTTATTTGGGAAATATTTAGCAAAGAACTATTACTGAAACAACATTATAAACAACTAAGTTAATTTCAATACTAATCCTCTGCTAAATATGTTTCCCGTTCAAAAGCCATCCTTTTGACGCCTACCTACTCCCCTTCCCTTGTTAGCAACACTCCCCTCTCATGTATTTATTACAATTAGAAAAAATATGTTTTTGACATTATTTAGTTTATAGTAGATTCACTCGATAGTGAATTCAAACAAAACAGTAGAGAATACAAAATAAAAAATAAGTGTTTAATTTATTTTCTTAAAAATTTACTTCTTTTTTTTTAAATTCTATATGAATAAAATAATTCCATTCAAATTATATAACAGAAGAAATACGTATAATGCAGAATATAAAAAAAATAATTAACTGCCACTTCCTTCGATAGGCGACGGACGATGTGATGCATGAATGTGAAGAATATAAAAATACTTTTGTCAACTACTATTTTAATTCGATTGTTTACAATTATAGACACGTAAATTGAGCTCATTGTTTCATGGTACCAAAATACAATGGGCGACTATGCAATAAAGGTCACCGTTTAAATGTATAATTCAGCATTCGGCATAAAACGTATCACGATCTTGACCTTAACAATTAAAAAACTAAATTATTCAGTGAAAGTTGATTGCCTACTGGACTTTCATACTATTCAGTGTTTTAACTTGCGACAAGTCTAAACATTTAAAAAATTATGATTTACAATGTTTGATATTTTAGAAGTCTACCGATCCAAGAAGAATTTGGACATTAACTTAGAGAAAGGGGATTTTAAAAATGCTTAGAGGTTTTTTAACAAGGCCTCTTGGATTTAATACTGCGTCATCATTTAGTCATTATACTCTTGTTGTATGTCCAAACGTCAGAAATAGCATTGTTAGTGCAAATAGTAGTTACCTCAATAAATGGAGTAGCGAAAATGAGCAGTTTATGAAAAATTCACAAACGTTTAAATGCGCCAGCCACTAACCAGACCAGAAAGAAGACCAATGTCTTACCAACTAGGTCACGGAGGTAAATACTCGTAGAACAGTAAGAGAAAAACAACGAAAAACAGATTTAAATCAAATTAAATCTTGATAATTTAAACTCTATTCGAGACGATGTTGCAAATTAAATTTACGTATTGATGATCTCACGATGTGTTCCGTTCGGCAAGGCCAAATATTTTTATTTTCGTTCGTGCAACCGATTCATTGTTCGTGTTTTTCTCACATGCATTAAATAATCAAAACTGGCGGTTGTTGAAATTGTGGAAGTACAAACCGCCAGCAGATATTATATACTTCTTGTAATGATCAATAGTTTAATAAAAGAGATTTATGGATCCAGATGATATACAATTATTTATTGTTTATTGCGGTGTGTTACGTTGAAAAGAATGAGGACCGAACCGATAAATATGTCTTCATTTGTATAATTTTTTTCCAACTCGACACAAGATAAACGGTTCATATTAGTTGTCTCACTAGGCTCATTGCCTGTCCTGAGACAACTGATTCATACCGAATAATTAACAAAAAATGCAACTAGTGAAAACTGCTAACTATCAAAATAAATTTATTGGCACAATTTCACACTTAATCACCGATCCACTGCCTAGCAATTTATAAAATAAATTAATTGACCCGTCATACACGTTTTATATCACCACTGCATAATTACAAGTATTGACACATTTCACTACTAAGATGATGGTCCACAACAGAATTTTGTACCAAAATAAATGTATGGAAGTGAAACTTGGACATGGAAAAAGCCAAATAAATTATGTTAAAATGGGTGTAGATTACATGGAGTGAAAATGTATGACCGAATATGGAATAAAGTGATAAGGGGTGAATGTGAACTTAAGGTTGACGTATCCAGGGAAATTGGGTACGTAGACACGTATTGCCAAGTAGTAATATCTTCCAATCAACCAGAAATATGTCAAAGGGCCTTTAGTAAAACCTGGAATCCTTTTTTGAAAAATCTTTTTTCCAACGGGAATCGAACATGTGACCCCCGTATTAAACGACAGGCTTCTTACCAACCAAGCAACAGAGGTCGTTGGAATGGTATATTTTAAAACATTAAAAATAAAATAGAAGCAGAGTGTATTCTTAAACATTGTTATATGAGTGCAATGAAGACAAAAACAAAAGACAATGTCAAACACAAAGTTTGTTAGGAATAGAAACAACTAAACATACGGATCTATGTATATTTCCTCAAAAACTACAAAGGACAAACTTTACAACGATACAGGAAATTTTAATATAATATATACGGGAAACGAATCAGAATTGATAGATTTCACTTTTTGGTATCACCTTAATTAATAACATTTCAAAAATAGTTATTATTAATTTTCATCAAAAAATTATTGGTTATAGTTGGCATTTTACAAGACGATTCGTACACTTTCAGAATGACTCAGAAGAGCTCTGGGTGAAATCATGTCATAACAGGTTCACCGTATTTGTCTTTAATTATTAACCAACAAAAGGTGTAGGGCAGCTAGATTAAATGTGCCGCATGCATGGTTTTTCTGACTTTCGCAGCATAAGTCTTCGCTAGTCAATCTCCTGATTTATTAATAGATATGTCATGATATAAAGCTTTTAGAAATATGTCTTACAGTCTGAAGACAACTAACTACATCAAAATCAGTGAATTGGTAAAAATTAAATATTTCTCGTCACTTCATCTTTAGACTAAATGACCAGCGAACATAACACTACAATACATAAATTTGTCTTTTTTTTAGATTTAAGCACAGAGGAGTGTTATATTATATCTGTAAGTAAGGTGTCTGTCACCCAGCCTGGGAGTTGCAGATTCAATTTCTAATGTAACTCAGATTTTTTTTAAATGTATTCCAGTCTGATTTTCACTTAAGGCCTCTTTAACATATTTCGATTGTTTGTTGAGTTTCGCACATGGTAATAAGCCCGTCAGGTTGTTCTGTATACGGAAAAAGATATGTGATACAGTACAATGCTCTAATTTTGCGTCTTGGCGTGTATTTAAATATTGGAAGAATGGAGCAAATGTATAGTTCTGATAAGAACATTTAAACATTGGGAGAATGGAGCAAATGTATAGTTCTGATAAGAACATTTAAACATTGGGAGAATGGAGCAAATGTATAGTTCTGATAAGAATATTTAAACATTGGGAGAATGGAGCAAATGTATAGTTCTGATAAGACCATTTAAACATTGGGAGAATGGAGCAAATGTATAGTTCTGATAAGAACATTTAAACATTGGGAGAATGGAGCAAATGTATAGTTCTGATAAGAACATTTAAACATTGGGAGAATGGAGCAAATGTATAGTTCTGATAAGAACATTTAAACATTGGGAGAATGGAGCAAATGTATAGTTCTGATAAGAACAAAAAAACTCGTGTTTTGCTAAAGTAAGAGTTCATTTTAATTAGAAATTATTCTTCTTCTTCCTCTTAAGTTAGAACTGTAGTATATTATCATCAGGACTGTCTCTCTTGAGATTGTGACTCCCTGCTATCATTCCATCATTTTGGAGGTCTTCCTAAGGGACAAATGCCAGTCAGTATTTCATGCATTGTCACGTAAGAAATAATAATAAAAAGATAATTAATATAGCGCCGTAGAAGCACGGTCTCCTCAAGGGTGCTCTAACTTAAGATTCGAACCAACTATTACTGACATCACTTTTTTTTAAGGAAGGTGGTGGCTCAACATGCTCTTTCACTCTACTTAACACATCATTTTTTTATTTGACATTCGTCTTTAATTATAACATTTCATATTCTGTCATACACGGATACGTCACGTATACTTCTCGATGCACGAATTTCCACCACACGGATCATTTTATTAATTTTCCACATCCATTCTCATAACTCAATATTAGCTCTAATACGTTGTTGTGAACCATCAATTTAGCAGATCTTGATATTGCTTAGATAGAGTATATGTTTTGTACCTATCTATTGACTATATTTCATATCGCAACTTGCATTTCAACATCCCACATAACTCTTGTTTTTCAACATCACACGTAACCTGAAAAAATACTACCCAAATAACAGAACTCCTTAATATTTCATATTCATACCCTTGTGTCAACCATTCGTTCCACGTGGCCTAGCAGCTAGTGTCTCCAGTGGTTTATACTAGCCCACCTCACAATACCTCAACTCCAAACATTTCTGGCATTCGGGAATTTATAACTTATATTTGAAATTCACAAACCCATTTTATATTATGATTGGCAAATCATAAATATATGTATCGCAGTAAACTACACTGAAATAAAACGCAACACAGTGATATGTCGGCATGACGCGTGATATCAGGAGTTAAATATGCAACAATTTTACTAAGTAGCAGTATGCATGTTTTTAAAACACTGTATGAAAAAAAATCGTGACTCCGACACGATGCGCTATAGTAGCATTAGCATAAATTACGCTATTAAGTAGGTTCAACAGTTACATTTGCTTGAGAGGATGGTAAGTTTTTTTGGCAGTTATTATTTTTATCTTGAAATGATTGTTCGAAATTACATATAATCTTGTCTTGAATGTCCTTTTCTAGGAACAGATTGTATTCTGATTCAAAAATTTAAATGTGGTATTTAATTTTTATTAGGTAATCAAAAAAGTTCAGGTGGTTTTCGGTCGAGTTCACTGCACAGACTTGTGACTTGCAGAGTTAAAGTTTTTATGTGTATCATATAACAAAGATATGCACCAGATAGTCGGTACGCTTTACACGTACGTGATTTTTAACCCTTTTAAAATGTCAGTTAAATCCAGTGTTATTCAAGCATGTTTGGTTTATGAATTTAAACTTGGTTCAAAAGCTACAGAAGCATGTCGTAAGAAATGTATAGCATTTGAAGAAGATGTGAAATGACGTTCCACACAGAAGAGGTTGAAAAAAAATATTTTTAGGCAGTTTATTTTACTTTCGCAGCATAGGTCCCCACTACTTAATCTCCTGACGTAGATATCTAATGATATAAGGCTTCCAAAATAGGTCTTATATTCTGAAGATCTACATCAAAATCACTTGGAATAGTTTTCCAGTTTAAATATAACAGACAAACAAGCAGACATCACATTTTATAATATCTAAAAATTATGTTAATTCTATCGTAAAATGGTAAATATTTAAAATTTAATATGCACACAATATTACTATCTAGAATTTATTCAGTAATACTAATTAAATGCGCAATGCAAAATGAAGTGCAATAATTATTTTGATTATTTCACCTACCATACACAAACTAGGTTTGTTTAATGTATTTAGGTTAATATCTCATGTACATATTAAGAAACAGCTTATTAGCTCATCGTTAACGATTTAATACAATATCGCCACTACTGTACATATCTGCACATTCATAACAAATTCCCTGCATTTAAAAGCATTACTCTTTGGTGCTTTAAAACGAGCATCTCATCTCGTAGTGCAGTTATTGTACAACCATCTGCGTACATTTTATTAGCCTTAAAAATAAATGAGATAGAAATGAAGCGTTACGTAGAATGTGTAGAAAAGTCATATATGACAGTATAACATAATTAGGACATTGTGGAAACAATACGTATTGAAATAATATGCAGTGATTAAGGTGTTCGGCCTCGTTAAAAGCATGAATGATGAAAATTTTACAAAAATTATAAATACGAGTAATCTGGAAAGAACGATAAATTTGAGAAGACCTAGAAAAATGTGACCGAATCAAATGAACGACATTCTGAAAGAGTGAAAAGTATTTCGGTGCAGTTTGTATTTATTGCGAATTAACGGGTTCTTATTGTTCATATTATGTTAATGATTTTTTTGTCAATCAGTTGTTTTAATGAAAAAATACAATTCTGTTTCGACTATATTTTTATTCATTTGTTTCATAATTTTGCGAGTTTTAAAAAGTCTATAATATTTTAAATGTTGATTACTGAAAACTAAAGTGAACAAATTCTGAAAAAGGGAATAGTGAAGCCCATTTTATAATAGGATAATGCTTGAAGAAGTATAATGGATAATGCTTGATAGACGTGCCAGAAGCGAAAAATGTTTGCCAGGATAAAGTGAAGTGGAGATCTATTCTATCTGCTTGCACCAATAAGGATATGGCATGATATTGATGATACTCACACTTTTAATAACTCGAAAAAATGTTTTCGTGGTATGTTTTTTCTCATATTCCCGCTCTGTAGCTGCGTTTTGTTTAACTCAAATAACGTATTTTGTCGATTATTTATCACTTTGATATATAGGAGTAAAACGTGGACATGCCGTGGAGCCGAAAGAATGTTGTAGAAATGCGTACACTTAGAAAAATGCATATGTGACAATGTATAATAAAAATATGGAATGAAGTGATGACGTATGAACGTGAACTTAAAGCTGGTGTGTTGAGTAAGGTAGAACACTGAGAAGACGTAGAGCGAATGAATAAAGAAAAACAAACATACAGTGCAGATGTGAGTGAAAGGCGTGGTAGATAAAGGCCGAGAAAAGTATGGTTGGATCGAATGAATGATATTTTGAAAGAAGGAAATGTAAGAAGTAAGAGAAACTATAGTAACTGTAGTACAGGAAGGTGCATGGATGTGGATGAGGCGAAATATGTATCGAGACAGTATAACCTGGTTCCCTATATTATCTGCCTACACCACCAGAGGAACGGCATGGTGGTATGTATGTATGTATGTAAAGTATTTATTTACTATGGAATCAGATATTTAATCATTTCATCAAATTCGTTACGGTATTATTTTAAAAAACTTCTCTGTGAGGTCAAATCATATGTTTTCAACAGAACCAAGTTGCTGAATATAAAAACAATATAGAACAAATACAAAAAAAATCCTCAGATATCTATGGTACAGAACAAAGGGCGATTACCCAAAATATGCTCACCATGCCGAACTTCTCACGGTGTGTAACTATAGAAGCCTCGAAACAAGAAGGCAAGAATCCATCGCGATATTCCTAATAAAGGTTTTCCAAGGTTCCTTTAACTGTCCCGCGATTCCAAAAGCACTAAGTTTATATGTACCCAATAAATATATCCGTGCAAGGAATCACCCTCTGTTCTACATACCAACTTACAGGACGAATATCATGGCTAAACACTCAGTCACGCGTGGTATAGAGATATTGAACCAACTGAATGACACGGTTGATATATTCTCGGTACCGTCAAGCAGTATGAGAAGAATCCTGGCTGATATTATTCCTAACGAATAAGCTAACGCTAGAAGCAAACCCTCTTTGTGTAACAGGAGAAATCCGTGCAATGTGGATAAAAAAAAAAAATAAAAAAATTTAAATGCCTTCATAGCATCACAATCTAAGGTACCTTAAGTCAATCTATGTTAATGTTTTGAATATCTGTTGGCAGTGTAAAGAAATGCGAGAAATGTGAGTTTTACTCGTATAACATACATAAATGGCGACAAATGACGCAACGTCTTATATTATATATTATGTGGTATAATAAATACCAAATACGAGTATAAGTAATAATATATCACTATAAATCCGAATGTTTTGGTTTTGCTTGTAAAAAATACTGGTATATCTAGAAATGTGAGGATTCATAAAAATACGTGGCTTTTAATACCACTAATAAACCAGTTTTTTACCACATCTTCCAACTTATATCCAATCCGCCACTTTTCGTTGTGAGAGGAATGGAACATATGGCCAATATACTCGAAAGGGTCATTGGACACTATTCGTGATATTACTTACAATTTAAAAATTGTAAGAAATATGACGAATTCGATTTAATCAAACAATATTTTAGAATTCATCATGAATCGCATAGCATCCTGAACCTTTTTTTGCACCCCTATATTCCTGATGGAACGTATATGGTATTATGATGATGATTATATAACAAGCTCTTATATAATCCAATATTTGTATGTACTCGTAATTGAAGCTTTAAAATGCTGATGCTCAATTGGTTCAAACTGATATTTATATCTCTTTAGACGCTTATTAACTCAACATGACCTAATGTAATTTTGTCACAATCAGATGTATTTAAATTTTAATATATTGTATTATAATTGAATTTGATAAATATACAGCATTAATGCTGACTGTCCACAATAATAAAAAGGATAATAAAATACAAATAGTTTTAAAAACATTGTGTCCGGTAACACCAAATGAGAAAATTTAATTCGACCTCAGTCAAGTCTAAACATTTGATTGTTATCAAAATCTACATCTAACTTGGTAAATTAGCATTTGTTCGAGGCGTTGGACAGAAGTTGAAAGCCCGAGCTGTCAGAACCACCCTAGAAGTGAGCAAACCTAACGAGTACGTAGAACAAATTAACTAGCTATTAAAATGCAGGTAGATGTAGATAATTCAAACAGATTCCGGAGCAAGTATCCAATTAGCAGATCAAGCACCAGACCCACGTTCGCTCGGTATGGCCAGTCTGACTGATGGGCCGATAATCTTCCAGGATCGCAACAGGTGGCTTGGCGACAGGAGTCGAGGTGTGGTCGCTTTGAAAGCTTCTTTGAATATTATTACACCGGGGATTTTCAAAGTTCCATCACGACATTCATGTATTCTGAATAAACCCTCAGATGAATTATAGCGAATATCTTTTCAAATGAAACTTGGAATGAGCAGAAGAATGATAAAATAAAGATTAATGCAATGGAGACGAATGAACAATGATAAATATGTACCGTGGCAATGCATGAAAAACGGCGGAATGAAGAAGTCAGAAATAAATGTATGGATAAAACAGATGATAAAATATTTTGCATAACGAGATGTATGAATGTTGTGTTTGAATAGAAAAATATGGAAATCTGTTTCTCTGCGTACCCCGCATTGGGCACGACGTGATGATATTTATGAATACTAATCGAGGATCCCTTCGCCATTCCGGCGTCAATTCGGTTGAAAAGCGAAGCTGTGCCATGGAGTTCGTTTTATTAAGTTAGTGGGCTGTTGCACACCAGCAAACTCACCGGCCACACCGGTATACTGGATCCGATTGCATACCAAAGTGAGACGATCGGAGCACACCAGCATGTTTTTTTTCTTTTTTTAAAGAATATAGTAGATAAGATCGAAATAATTTTGTAATGTATCTATATTTGTTTTGTGTTTCATGATTCATTCTTTGATAAATTAGAATTATTAATAGATTATTTTTTTCTAGTTACGTTATCATCATGCGTCCCAAACAAATGCGGTTTTTATTAAAATTCCTCTATTTATAAACAAAAAAGGCTCGCTGGTTAGATACCACAAATTCACAGATTGAAAAAGATTTGTTATTAAACTAATTCTAAACCACTCATAATTTAACAGGAAGGTTTTCAAATAATCTACTGTCAAGTATGTAGTCAAAGGGTACCCATTAAAAATAATCAAGTTTGAGAGGCATTGCATTTTTTTTAAATCTATACATTCACCTGCCTAATTGCTGTATACATATTTATATAAATGATATGTTTACTGTTATGGCTCTGGTTTTTCAGTATCTACAAATTAGTATTCATGTTCGCGCAGCATCTAAGTTGTGTAACATCAGTCTTTATTGATTTTTTGTTCATTTTTATATAATTTGGAAAAAAATAAAAAACTTTTTCACATTTTTGGCTGATATTGCACATGTGAACTATATTTCAAAATATATCATATTTTTTTAAAATATGAATACATTTTTTATCAATCGACCGTCAGATAATATGATTGTTAAGTTAGTTAGGCAATAAGTACTGGTTTCCACTTAATACTATCCAAGCAAGCATCATTGCTTCTGGAACACCCATAAACTTAATTCTATACATTATCCTATGGCCGAGACATTTCACTTTTCCTTCTTTCAGAATTCGATCAATATGGTCGTTCTATGTTTATCTAGTTTTACCAAGCATCAAGTACATTTTTCATTCTTCGAATATATATTTTTTCGTAGATTTTTCATCATCCATTCTTTAAAAAGTCACCAACAAACCAATTCAATTCTCAACTCTTCATCTTTAACACATCTTTACTCAACCTGCATTATTTCCTCATTATATTGCATAACACTTTCGTCGTATACAGTACAACTTGGCAAACATATTGTCATGTTGCAATCTCTTCTAACCAACCAAAAACATGTTAACGTTTAACTGAAAACCTGACTGAAATGTTTTTTTTTCAAAAATATCTGGGTTCCAACGGTAATCGAACCCGCAACACCTGGGATGGAAAACCAACATCTTACCATGTTAGCCAAGAAGGTCGCTTTTCTTATTCTCATTTATTGTTTTACCACATAGTAAAAAAACGCAATAGAATAAAAATCACAATACTTTATTATGAGAACATTGTCTTTATTGGACAAACAGTCCGCCCACGATAGGGTTATTTATATAATTTTGCGAATTTGATATTTTTCTGAACTTCTAAAATTTATGTATTATTTGAACAAATTTCAATTTAACTTTTGTTGTGCTTTTGAGGCGTAAGCGGGTAGATTTTGTCTGTAAAAGACATTGCCACTTGGCTCGGAACTGTCCAGGAGAATAATAATAAAAGGCAACATATATTGCGCTGTTTAAAGAGCCAACTCTCCTCAAAGATGCTCTGTCTGACTCAGGATACGAATCAACTGATAAATTTTGATAAGACCTCCCAAAAAAGTTTGGTTTTATGTGCTTCCTAAAACTACACACGCCATCCATATATCTAACACTAGGAGGCAAACCATTTCACGCCACAGGACCAGCATCGGCAAAAGCTCTATCATAATACCCCGGCCTATTGGAGAATCTGGAAACCTTTTAACAGGTTCCGATCAGGAATCGGAACCAAGGATACGCCAAAATGAGCACATACGACACTTGCTGCAGTGCCCGAGGAGTCCGGTGTTTTGCACCGAAGAGGACTAGATTTGTGGAACACACAGTGCAATCCAGTTGGCAAAATCTGGGCGGAAGAAGTATAGTGTCGTTGAGAAGAAGAATTATTTGACCAACAGCATCTTTGGCAAATTTTAATAGCAGTAAAAGCAACATTTCAAAATGCTGAAATAAAGGGCGTAAACAGTACTTTTTTTGTGAAGTCCAATCATGACCTCGGCTGCAACCAGCGCTGCGCCAAGTTGAGACAGTTATTTGGCCACCATGCCACTTAAAAATAAAGAAAAATTCGATCTTCTATTGTAGATCGCGCTGGATGGGGACTCATTTTGCCCCATAACAACGTGAGTTGTGGTGGGATCGAACATTGATGAATTGAAAAATATTTAGTTACATTATGTAAACAAAAAAAATAACAAAGGATCGAAATTTACACTAACATTTGCGCCATATATTTGTTTTGTTTGTTTTATCTGAAATTTGGAAAAAATATTCATTTGTCTGTCAATTTTCTTCATTCGGTAAGGCATTAATGAATTTAAAAAATAAGGAAATAAAACAAGACGAGGCTACTTAAAAAATGTAAAAGAATGTTAAGTCATCACTTTATACTTAGAAGCATAATGGATGACGTGATTTGAGATGAAATGATGATAGGTCATGGTTATCAACAAATGATAAAAAGTACGAACAATAGGAAGCGGGCCGTCTCAATCTACAGATATAAAAAACCCAACTGCAGTCCTCATTATCAAATAAAATAAGTGATATGAAAGTGTCTGACAATTATAAGGCTTTAAATAACGTGAGGTTTCTGCAAATCGTTGAGAATTTCAATAATTACAGTATTTATTATCATTTTTTTCAATAAGAACATTAATAGGACATCTTTGATTGACACTTTAATACAGATCAGCTTCTTTACACAAATTACACAAACGATAAAAATCCCAAATTACAAAATTATCTTTTATACAATATAAGTACACAAATAAGTCAGAAAAAAACGAAGAAGATATAAATTGACCAAAATACGCAAAAACCTTAATTTCCAAAGGCTTGGACGTTAATATCATCCATCATGTTGAAAATAAAAAAATGTGTAATAAAAATATCCCCTAAAATAAAAATATATGTTTAATTATGGGTTTGTATGTATATTTTTTAGTCTTATATATTATTTTTACTCCCCTTCACTATTTTTTGTTCATAATCAAAAGTTAGTGAGTTCAGTTTAGTGAGTACAAATAATTTATGGCTGTTATGTTTTTTGTTTGTATGAAAGCTACAATAAATTACATTTCATCAAAATCACTTAAAGTGCTTAAAGCACTGTTTTCTTGAAATCCTCAGTCATTAAATTTATTACAAGCTTAAGATAATTTAATTTGATTATACTGCAATATCATTGCATTCTCGAAATACCTTTAATGTAGAATGACCATCTTTTGATTACACTGAAATATCATTGCATACTCGAAATACCTTTAATGTAGACTGCCCATCTTTTGATAGTATCTTAACAACATTTGTAAAAACATTATCCATATTCAATTACGAACACAGCGCTATCATTTGATAAAAACGACCCCAAAACCGCTTATAATGAATGAAAATCAACATCTACATAAATTCAGTTAAAATAAGGGCTGGAAATGATTACCGGCAAAGGAAATGTTTTTCTACCTTAATTGAGAATTGACATGTCGATTATGATGTCTGAAAATGACTTTTTTATGATTTCCTTTAGACAATAAATCTAAAAAAATTTATAGTTTTATAATTCACAATAATGACGCCTCAAATTTATATACCATAGCTGCTAGACAATATTGAAAAATCACACGTAATTTTTCAAATAATATGTAAAATCACGAGCTAATATTTGTTTCATCCGCAACCGATGGTGGCATCAAATTAATATGCTACATTCTTTTGCAATCAATCAATGAAATTGAAGGAGGCTCAAAAATTTATAGTATAGAATATAGCATCATTTGTAGCAGGCATAACTCTTAAAACCTATAGCAATCATTGAGTCATTATAAGAATACATTTAAGCATAGTCAAATCTTTCCTAGAGCATATTGAATTTATAGTATAGAATATAGCATCATTTGTAGCAGGCATAACTCTTAAAACCTATAGCAATCATTGAGTCGTTATAAGAATATATTTACTTATAGTCAAATCTTTCCTAGAGCATATTAAATTTATAGTATAGATTATAGCATCATTTGTAGCAGGCATAACTCTTAAAACCTATAGCAATCATTGAGTCATTATAAGAATACATTTAAGCATAGTCAAATCTTTCCTAGAGCATATTGAATTTATAGTATAGAATATAGCATCATTTGTAGCAGGCATAACTCTTAAAACCTATAGCAATTATTGAGTCGTTATAAGAATATATTTACTTATAGTCAAATCATTCCTGGAGCATATTGAATTTTTATGGAAAATTAAAAAACTGCATAGACGACTAAAATGGAATTGATGAATAACCACCATCGTCAGCCCCTCAACCCTGGATAAGCTTTAGATGCTTGGTCGACTCTTTAGCTATCATTTTCTAGTCAGTTATATCCAAAGTGTGACAGTCGTCATTACACTATCCGATCAACATAATTTCGGTCTTCCCACTTTCCTACGCGTCTTTGGATCGCTGAAAAGCGTTTTCGCCGGATTAGAGACGTGCAAGCGATATTCCTAGCTTTATGTATTAGGTTAAAATACTTTATTTATATAGCATACTAATACGGTATAATTCAATTCAATTTTGCAAAGTACAATTTCATACAGTACCGATTAGTTAGACAGTAAACTCTCCTCAAGGTCTAAATCGGGACTCAATCTATTATTATTAAACAAATCACGTGTGGCAGCTACAGCAGGCATGACTTTTCTTCTTTGCACATCCCCAAACCGCGTTTAAATCTATTTCTTAAAAAAAAAAAAAAAAAGACTTAACTTGAAGAAATTAAAAGAAATCATAATCCAGTCTAAAACTGTAAAGAAAAACTATTTATATAAAGGGGTACTTTCCAAACAACATTGAAAATAAAGTAAAAATAAAAAGGCAGAAAAATTAACAAACTACGCCAATGTCTCGAATTGATAAATCGTTGTCAGCAATTCCCCTGAAGTCGTCAAACAACGATACAACGCGATCGGTCGCCAACGCAAGGGTTGAGCATCCATCAATGTCGAGCGGTTGTCATTAGGCGACGTGGCACTTGATTCAAAAACAATGTTGCGGCTGCGAATTTCGAGAAATAAGATCTAGTACTTGTTATAACAATGCCATTAGCCTTTTCTACGTCTTAAATAGTAAACACAATTTCTTGTTGGTCAATTAATAAATCAAATTATATTTCTCCAGTAGTATTTCACCCTTTTCAATTCTAGTCAGATATCAAGAAAGACTATTGCTGTGGCTGGTCACGGGGTTTTAAAAAGCTTTCATTTCAGTATTTGAGAAAAAAAGCTTGTATAGTTTGAGGACATTTCACTCTAGCAAAAGCTGCAGGTGTTATATTCCATATCGGAAGATCTAAGACACGTACTTTGCAGTTAATCTTTCCTTAATAAGTTTCAAGCGTTAGTCGTACCAAATATGTTTTTATACAAATGCAGACGACCTTTTTTGCCTTGTTGGTAAAACGCTTGTGTCCTAACCTGGAGGTTGCGAGTTCAATCCCCGTTGTAACCCAGATTTTTTTTAAAGGATTCCAGTGTGGTTTTTCACTTAAAGCCTCTATAACATCTTCCTGGTTGGTTGAAAGATATTTCCTAATGGCAATAAGCCCACCAGGTTGTACTGTATACAGTGAAAGTATAAACCAATACAATACAGATACGGAGAAATGCCCAATCTAATTGGCTACAAGCTTCCAATCTTAAGGCTATTAAACAATATTTATCTTTTCTTCAATTACTTACATCCTTTAACAATATTTATCTTTTCTTCAATTACTTACATACTGACAAATTTCCCTGAGGGTAGGCTGAGAGGACAGAGCACCAGACTTTCCTATCTCGACACAAATTATTTACATCTTTTACATTCTTACCCCTTCTCATCCAACTCGTACAATTTCTCTGACTTTCTACGTTTCCTTTTTTTTCAAAATATCGTTCACTTGATCCAAAAAAATATTTATAGTACGATTGAAATCAAATTATCTAGCACGATTTAAATCAAATTAAGAAAATTAATTTCGCAACTACTAACATATGTGAGTGAGGAAGTTCTTAAACTTACTATAAAGAACTTTCTGGAGAACTTATTCTTGATATACAAAATAAAAAACTGAAAATCGTCTGCCTACATACAGTTACGGAGTCTTCAAGACAGCAAGAGAATGTTGAGCCAGATCCGCTAGACTCAATTGATTTGTTGTCCGATCGAAAGGTACGAGTATAAGCTATGAAAGGTACGAGTATAAGCTATGAAAGGTACGAGTATAAGCTATGAAAGGTACGAGTATAAGATATAAAAGGTACAAGTATAAGCTATGAAAGATACGAAAAAAATCTATAAAAGGTACGAGTATAAGCTATGAAAGGTACGAGTATAAGCTATGATAGGTACAAGTACTCGTATAAGCTATGAAAGGTACAAGTATAAGCCATGAAAGGTACAAGTATAAACTATGAAAGGTACGAGTAAAAGTTATGAAAGGCAAGAGTATAAGCTATGAAAGCCTTTTAATTACTCATTTTTAGGTTATTTTTTTAGTCCGGAGTCAATCACTATCTAACACAAATTAAAATAAATTCACTAGACGTGTTTTTATATTTGATTTTTTTTCTTAAATTCGAACGGATAGCATACGAGTAAGTGTTAAAAAATAGGAATTAATTTAGGTTCAAATGCATTTTTCCTAGAAGTCTCGTGTATCTTTTATTTCCTAGAATCATACAGGAAAAATTGCTTAAACAATTTAAAAAACACTCCGCAACCCTAAAAAATCACGCTTAAAAGGTCGTTTTACTTAGATATTGACGCTATCCCATATACATACAAACCATCACGCCTTCTCCCTGTCGGGGTAGACAGAGAGGAGAGAACGCAAGACATTCATATCATCAACACACTTTTTTTCTTCTTCTACATCCATACACCTTCTCATACAACTCCTACGATTTCTCTTACTTTTCCTTCTTTCAAAATATCATACACTCGATCCAATTATATTTTCTTACCTCTTCCTCTACCACGCCTTTCATTCACATTTGCACTGTTTATTTCGTTTGTAAATCTGTTTTAATTCATTCGTTCCATGTGCTCACAGTGTTCTCCTTCAACATACTCAACACATCAGCCTTACGTTCACATTCATTCCTAATCGCTTTATACCATATACTGTCATGCATTGTCCCTCCATGTATTCTTCTAAGTGCACGCATTTCTAGAGCATTTATTCGTCTCTTTTCAGTCTTATTCTACGTTCATGTTTCAATCCCATATGATATCACATATAAAACAACAAAAAGGTTATTTTATCGTTTAAATGGATAAATTAATAAAATGAATCGTACCTTACAAATTTTGCGACATATTAAAAATATTACAAATAAAAAAGTTGAGTGTAAAACTAGGAAGGTGTTAAGAAAATATATTTGGTACTACGAGTAAAACCGCAGAAAAAATACCAAGGGAAGGCGAACTATAAAGGAACCTTCGTAGATCTTCTGATATGTGACAATGACAAAATTATAGCCAAAAAATTTTGAATTAAATTTTATCTCCGCTTATCAGAAATAGCGTTTAATTGTTATTAGATTATCGTTGACAGTAGATATCTTTGTCCCTGGCAGCCCGAAAAAGATCTCCAACGCCCCTTATGCGAGTCCAATCACGTATATTGCGGAGCCAGGAGATTTGCCTCCTGCCAACACCTCTTCGGCCTTCTATTTTGCCTTGGATGATCAGGTGCAGTAATTTGTACTTTGCTCCTCTAAGAACATGACCCAAGTAGGACCCCTTTTGGATTTTAATATTAGTCAGCAATTCTCTATCAACTTTGGCTCTTTAAAGAACCCTTGTGATGCTGAACATATCCGTCCAGGGTATCCGTAGCATTATCCGGTGCATCCACATTTCGAATGCTTCCAGTCGGGTCATACTACTTCTGTTAAGAGGTATTAAATGTTCAAGTGTTCATAAGAAAAATTACGTTTGTTTGCATTTTTTGCACAATAATCAAGCCTAAAAAATAATGACTCTGGTAATAATAATGATAAAAAGATAATTTATATAGCACCGTTTAGAACTGACTCTCAATAGTGCATTAACTCGGGATTTGAACCCACTATTACTGATAAAAAAAAAAATGTTGACTATGTGGACCCGAAGGTGATGTCTGCGACATTAGATTGGGTCTTTCTCACATCTGTATTCATCTTATGCTGCCTCATAAAAAAGTCTCAATATTTGAAATTTCCATCAGTACTTGCGATTTAATCGAAATAAATGCTGTGACTTATTTTCATTCAAAAGAAAACTATTTCTGTACTTTTTACTATAAAATCTTGGTATAAACGTAACTCTTATTTATATATAAAGTCATTTAGCACAGTTAATTGTGAAATATTCAGTCATCAATCAATATCCGTATAAAAGAATAATCGTGGAAAAGAATACTCGAATTCCATCTTAAGTTGCAATCTATAGGTTGACAGATTACATTATCATGGAATGCATACATAATGCGATACAGAAGAGGAAGTAACCTATATGCAAGCTGCATTTGAATTCAGTAAGTGCATTCTGTCTTTGATGTCGAGAGGTAGAAGCTGAGATGCGTGCATAGAGTATATACGCGTCTTAGATGCAATCATCTTAATTGGAGGATGGCTCCATGCAGATAACATCTCCGCATATGAGTAAATGCTTCATTGTGAAAACAAAGATAACATGTATGCCACAATGTAATAGTTAACAGTTACGTAAAAAGTTACGTAAAATACCACATAGAGAGTATTTAAGATTACATGAGATTTAAGATTACATTAGAGGAACTTTTTGTTTTCTTCTTTCTTAGGCATCGTTTTACTCATAACTTAAGCGTCATGGATATTTATTGTCTTCGTTGGAATGAATTATGCCCTTTTAAGCAACTTGCTAAGTTCGGAGCGTAGTAATCAATTAGAACATTGTTATATTTTATATAATAGTTCATTATAATATTTAGTGTTTTTTCGCTGGCCATATTTCAACAACAGATAGCATTTTCAACGACGGACTCCATTCATATTTCAAGTATACCATATTATCTAAATAAGCCAGTGTTTTTTTCTATCCAAACTCCAAAATTAAAGTTAAGAGGTTGAATGGATTTGATGACATGACTAAATTTGTTGAAAATTATGAAAATAAAAATATCATGTACGAAAGAATATCGTAAAAAATATCTTCAACACAATATGAGGTTTCTTAAAAACTTATTACGGAGTTGAGAAAATACAAATTTTCAAAATAATTTTACCATTAAACAGAGTTAGCTGCATTTTAAAATGTCCTCAAGTCTTTCTAGCAAACCAAAAATACTCGTAAAACTTGTCTTTCATTGATAAAACTTTGAGTATGACAGAATTGTCGTTATCAATGAGTTGGTGCGAAAATTTGATAGGTATTTTGGTTTGTACCTCGCTTCAAGATCGTATTTTATCTGCGTTCATTGACGCTTATACACTTTTTTTTTTAATTTTACGACAAAAAAAATTTAAATGAGTTTGATAATAAAATTTCACTAGATTATTTTCATTAATCTTCGCCGTTTTGTGATAAAGAGTCATACTAGGAGCGCCTTTTAATCATGAAAAAATACCTTTCAAATATTTTAATTTTTCTATTCGGCCTCACTACGGAAGTCTTATAGTAACTAATTCAAGTTATCAGTTTAAATTAATTGTAAACGAATACAAAATTTAAATATCAGACAGTTTAAATTTCAATGACCACTTAGCCAAATTTAACAAGCAAAAAATCTTAAAAGGACACTTACGAAGACGATATTGAAATCAAACACATGAAGACTCGTCGATTGATTGAGAATACCCACGAGGCGTTGAATAGGTGAGTGACGCAACAGAAATAACAAAGAGCAAAGAACTGTTCGTGATCTGTTACTTTAAATGTTGAAGAAATTGAATTAGTGACCACTGCTCTTCAAACGTTTTACTATGTAGAAGGATATATTTTTTAAAACAATATGACCAGTGAAACAAACACATATTTAAAATAGCGTCGTCTAGCCCAAAATCCGTCTGATTTGGTATCTAGTAATCTCCATAAGTGGTATGGAATGAAAAGGTTGACGGTGAGAAGGAAACAAACAATCACAATCGATACCTTCGAGATGTGGTGTTGGAAACGGATGCTTCATATCCCATAGACCGCAAGGCGCACCAACTAATCCATAATCCAAGAACTGAGAGAATTCCGACAACATGCAGAAAAATTATCATAACATATTTTGGGCGTGTTACAAAACAAATTATGAAAATCTAGAGAAGATGGTGATCACAAGAACGGTTGAGAGAAGACGAGCAAGAGCAAGATGTCCTATGAGATGGACAGGTCAAATAAAGGAGTTAACAGAATATTTTTTAAACGCTGCATTGAACATGGTCCAGGACCCGGAGGGATGGAGACAAGCGAAGATAGCAGAGAACCACGACGTTCAACATTTAAGCACACGATGAAGAAGAAGTTATCCAAACACAAAGCTCCCAGATGATTGTTTTTTATTATTAAAAACCATTTTATTTATAAAAAATTTATTATTAAAAACTATTTTATTATTTATATTTATAAAAACTATTTTATTAAGATTCATCTTCCTCTTTCTTTGATGGTCATGCAACTAATTCACAAAAAACTTTAGCCTCCTCGAAACCTTTCAACTTCTGGGGATCTATCCCCTTTTCCCTCCAACAGTTCATCTCGCCAAATCTTTCCAGAGCAGTTATCCATGCTGGGCCAACACTCCTGGTTATAAAAGACTGGTGGAACATAGAGGGGATTTCGTCTTTGCTTCTAAACCTCGATGTACCTGTTGCTAAACTCGGTCAAAGCTGAGTCTGGTTTGTGATCCCTGATGATGAGGTGAAAACTTTGAAACCGGTAGGGTTATACCGTTACATAAAGTGAAATAAACAGTGTTTGATAAAAGCAAATTAAAATGTATTTTAACCTGCACAATATTAATGCCTTAACTATAAATAATATAGACTAATAATTACTCAACACAATAAAATGTCTAAAAAAAACTATATATTTTTTCAACTATTCATTGAAAAGTTTCTTCTGTTTTACATACTGATTTATTATTTCTTATGTTTTGATTTGATCAAATGCATCACCACTGTATTTATGACACTAGAAATTCTTATATTCTGTAGTATCGGTGTGGTGCGGCCAAGCTACTTAAACCAGCTCTGCCAAGCATCCAGCCAGCCTACACATGAAGCGAGAGATGCGTACATGGCAGCCAATGGGAGATGATCAATACCGTTAATGTTAAATATTTACGTTTTCCAAACGAACAAGTTTTTGCCGACAATTACCAACAGCCGAGAGAAATAACGCTGTTCCTCATACCAAACTTCGTTAATGGAGCTTTTATTGCGCGTATGTTTTATTTTATTGACGCAATTCTTAAATAATTCTTTGTTTTCTTCCCCCTTCTAAACGATGTAAAAAGGTATATATATGGTACATACACAAACAAACCGAAATCCATATCTTCGTTGGTGGTTTGTTTTTAAAGTGATTGAGCGAACTGATTTACTCAGTACATAAGTAAGTGTTAAGGGTCTGTTTTTTATATCAATTTGTATTGCATACTGCACTGATTTTACATTCCACAATATCATGTTACGAACAATTTGTTTTGTATTCACCATATCCATATTCACCATGTATTATTCAAGCATATGAATATCAAATCTGCACATACTCGTATAGTGCTTCCAATTAAGTAGTTGGCGTTGAGAATTTGCAACTTTATTAAGCTTTAAGAGTCTGTTTTGATTTAAATTTGTACTCAATACTGGATTGATTTTACATTAAAAAATTACATTTTATGATCGAACCGCTTTAAACAGTGCATTTCCTTGCATTCATCACATCCATATTCTTTTTTTAATATTCAAATATACGAATATCCTCATATATAGTGCTTACAAGGCAGTTGAACTTAAGATGATGCAAAGTTAGTAACAATTTTGCTATAACCGCTTATAGCAAGTAACCTAACTTTTAACTGTTACATTTTTTATTTGTTTATTTCTGAAGTAGGAATGTCGTTAACGTATAAATGTTTATTTTATTTCTGTAACTATATGATTGGAAATCATTGAAATAAAATTAGGTATTTTATGATGATCGGATCGAAGACCTATCTGTGATTTAACGTCATTAACGGCAACGGAGAATGTTGGTGTGAATAAATGAATACTAAGATTCCCACATCACTGGGCATACATATTGAAGTCAAGGAGTGTCCACAGGAAAACTGAACTTAATGGATACACCCAAGCTGTGTTGGCATAGGGAATTAAAGTGAGAACTATCTCTGTCGAGTCAAATGTTGAACAGTTTTAAGAGAAAGGTCGTAAAATGAACGTATGAGCCAACAAAGGATTAAGACGTCAGGAGAGTCAGATAAAATTAGGTAAGTTCCATCTATTTGAAACTGCAAAGTCTCTGATGGGTTGACCATATCCAAAGGACGCAGGAAGCACAGTCACCGAAAAAAAAAACCTGGAAGAACAAAAATGTCTGGAGATCGTAACTTGTCGTTGGGAGGATAAGATCGAAAGCGGAATCGTGGGATATTACAAATCAGTCGCTGATGGCAGATTCATACAGAGGCAAGGGGGCCAATATCGACATGGGCAGTATTAAAGTTTTTTTTGTCTTCATAAAGTCTGATCATTTTATGTACATATTTGATATTCATTATCATTTTACACACATCCTATATAATGGAGATATTGTCCGAGTCCACTGAGCAGATGCCCAATCATCGATTAATAAATAATGTATAGCAATGCACTTGGTAGCCAAATCACGTAATCGCCCCAGGCGACACTATAGACAATGTCCTCTTAGATCTAGATAGAGTGAGTACGAGAGAGTTATATACAAAGCCAAGACAATCAGAAAAATAATTATTTAAGAAGCCAAAGGAATACATCATTATTTTTTATCAATTTTACGAAAAAACAATAAAAAAACGTTGCTTCATTGTTATTACGCACATAGCACGCATAAAAAAAGGTGAACTAATCAATTTAATATTTAGACGTATTCCGAGCAAAAGGGCATAACCTTCATATTGATAAAATTACAAATGGTACAAAAGACTTAAATATTTAGCCAGTACCGTGGCCAAGTGATTAGCCGGCTTGCTTAATACCAGGCAATCTGTGTTCGACTTGATTCGCATGAATTTATTAGCAGCTGCCCAACGGAAATATTTAACGCGTTCTTGGAGTAACTTAATTTACTAAATAGCGCTATGGAAATTCCTGTGGTTTATATCGTTTTACGAAAACGTATGGACGTGTGTATGCAAAAATGATCTAACCTCATTTAACATGTTCAGAAATAATAAATAAAGGAAACATGCAGCAATTTTGAATGAGCTTGTATAGAACAATGATTTATTACCAAATTTAATCATAAACTCCCTATTTTACTGGCTTAGTATTTTTATACATACAAGTTTCCGTGGTTTTTCGACATTTTAAGTACACAAAAAAAAAAGTTTTGTACGTTGGGTCCATTTAAGCATAAAATACATTCATATAGCACAGAGGTTATAAAGGGATAGCAATAATTATTATAATTTATTCTTCGGCGTCGTTAAATGATAAAGCAACCATTGGTCGAGTACCTTAATGACTAAGAAGTAGTTTTCAATGTCTTTCTAAAGGCCTATAAATATATATATGCTCGTATATTATCTTATCTACACCATCGCAAATTAAAGTTTACATACGGTAGTTTCGTATACCTATAACAAATTAATTGCATAATCGAGCTACACATACAGATACAGAAGCTGCGATGTTCGAGGTGCTTTGAACCAGGATAGCCGAGAAACCATGTCCGCTAAAGACGATAACATAAAAATATAATTCATGCAGCGAAACTGATCAGTGGAATAAGTCACCGTGAAATAATAATTAATATCAAGTGTTCATAATAATTATGGATTAAAAAATCAATCACAGAAGTGTATTTTTTTATTTCAAACATTTTGAACCCAAACCCTCAAGATGATATTTCTCAAAATCCAAACTGAAATATGGTACATATAATAAATATGGTACATATAATTATATTCTTTTAAAAAATAACCTAACCAACTAAAATAATGGTTGGTATAAAAAAACAACAAAATATGTTCAGAATAGAAAAAACAATATTTTTTGTTAATATTAGTGAGAAATCAATATTAAAAAATCATATACATTTCAATTATATAGCTGATGGAAAATACCACCTTTGTTATTACGTGATGTGATAATTATTCAAAAAGTTTGATAGCACCAATTCCTTGATATTCTCCTTATATGTAGTTGAACATAAATATTGAATGCTTAGCGAAATATTGAAAATATAGAAGAATTGCTATTTACTAAATAAGTAATTTGATAAAATGAACTAAATATAAACTGTGAAATAAAATGTAGCGTTTCTATCAATATAAAAGTAAACTATCTAAATTTAAAAAAAAATTAAGTGTAAAAAATACTCAATAATGAAACGA
Source organism: Odontocerum albicorne (assembly GCA_949825065.1). Lineage (NCBI taxonomy): Eukaryota > Metazoa > Arthropoda > Insecta > Trichoptera > Odontoceridae > Odontocerum > Odontocerum albicorne. The sequence continues at coordinate 13,957,795 of OX463840.1, read as the reverse complement.
ACGTCTCACTATTGTTCGTAAACTGAAGAAGACAATAATTAAACTTGAACATATGTATTTTTACCTAAAAAAATCTTACATGCGCTACCAAATGATAAATGTCAAAATAAATTAAGTAATCGAAAATCCATTATAAAATCATTCATAGTTTTATACGAAAAAGCATGGTCACTATTTTAATTATGTGTGTGTAAAGGTTTTCATTTTGGATTCTTATTAGAAACCAACAGGCAATCATACGATTATTTTATCATGATATTATGTGTCTCTTCTTAAATATAATATAAAACAAATTTAATAAAATGATCATATTTCAACGTGAGAACAATAGAACCTTTAATTTTATTGTTTGATAAAAATTACAGGAAATGTCGAAATAAGACGCGCAATATAAAAACAAACTTCTTATTCACCTTATTTTCTATAAATTAGCGAAGACGACGAATCAGGTAAGTAGGGGATTCGAAAAAAAACTTTGTAGATGTTATTTTCAAGAAAAAATATGGTTAAAGCTCAAAATTGATTTCTATACCTTAGCACGTTGTTTTAAAAATAACATCAATCGTTATTGAAATCGACAGTTTAAGAGAAAAGAAAGTGAATTTATCTAGAAACTTGACTCAAAATCAATTCAGTAAATTATTTTTTGTGAAGATAAACATAAGAAGAATATTTCATTCATATAATACGTTTCATTTAGAGTTAAAGCAGTGATAAACAGATAAGAAAACACAAGTCACTTATTTAACATCACAACATATCAATACAATTTGTAAACAAAATTACGTCAAAGATAAAAAAATAACCGACATAAATTTGATGCTTCAGCAAAGAATGACAAAAAAATTAAGTAATATGTATTATAACAAAATGTTTTAGACATATGAAACAATATTTGAGCTAAATCATTGAGTAATTTACTGTTATAAATGTTAATGTCATGCCCATAACGTGGAGTCACAAACCAAAATGTTAAAGGATAAATTGTAAAGATTTAACAGATAAATATAACTTACCGGTATTTTTTTAATGTTGTCAAAACACACACAAACACTAAAAAATCTTAATATGACACTGTTTAGTACAAAATTATTCACAATTTCACGAAATATAATCCTATTTACTCCGTATAGGTTATGACACTAGTAAAATGAACACCGAGCCAATACGACATCTGTCAAACGCGGTCGACAAGTGACTGCTAAGCGACGCCGGCTCCGAGCGGTAAATGCTGGAACTAAAGTGGCGCGCGCGCAATGCCTTGTTTTGAATTTCTCTTGTTTAGTTTTTAATCACGTTCAAACAGTAGTTAATATAATACGTATAACGATTGTGTAATTTCCAAACTTCCACTCGATATTCTCAAAAGAAATTAGATTTTATAAAACTTTACATTGTTAAAACATCGATTATAAAGAACAGAATATTTACTTAAAAAAAATAACCAATATTTGAGACGATTTTAGATTATAAAATATGATTTTGAATAACCTTTTTAAGATTGAATTTGACCAATAATGCCCATTGTTTTGTATTTCTGGCGTTTAAAATAATGGAATATTTGTATGCGACGTTACATATAAACGAAGTAATATATTTTATTGATTGGATATTTTTGCTCATATTTGTGCCTGGTATATGATTTGAAGTCCGATGTTTTTATGTAAGTATCCCATGTTGTTACTATAAGTGAGAAAAAAAATCAAATCACTATTTTTGGACAACAGGTTTCGCACAACACTTGCAGTTTTTTATGCAAAGTGCTCTAAATTTACATTAGATATTTGGTTTAAAACTTTAAAAAATACCTTTAAGTAAAACAGTTAAACAAATGTTAAGGATATAAGGGCAAGTAAGTCAACGCTATTTCAAGATTTTTAATGAAATGCATTCCCTTGTATTCGAATGTGACATCTAGTCAATCGAATACGACACCAATAATCGAATATGACACCTATGCATATTAATTTACTGTGTGGAAACTGTTGCACCTCATTAAGTAAAAAGCCTTGACATAACTAAAAGTACTGAGAGTTCAATTTTTCAAGATCATCGACAGGTTCAATCTACTGCTGCTTTTCGTTTGATTTTTTTTGTTAATCGCTATTGGTTTAGCAAAAATAGCGGTATAAGAATTTGTTATAAATCGTGTATAAGCTACAAAAAGACATAAATTCAAATGCATGGTCTAAGACTAAAATCAGTCTGGAAGTGAATCTTCCTGAAATCGAACCTCAGCCACCCGCTAACTTAGCGTGAATGTTTATCATCAGATCAAGCATAAAGATTTTTAAACAGAAAAACATATCGTTAAATACTGGGAGGAGGGAATTCGAAAAAAAAACATGTGTATCATCACGCCGTTTCCCTTACTGCGTAGACAGGAAGAAGAGATATCCACACTCTTCTATTCAACAATAATAAGAAAAGTACAATTTACATACTGCTGTTAAAAACCAGACGAACCTCAAAGGGACTTGAACTCGGGAATCGAACGTACTATTAATGAGATTAAAAATACTACTAGTTATATTGTTGAGTGTCAGGTTAGGAAGGTGGTGGCTGCGGCCATTAGATTGGAAACTTCCCCGAATCTGGATATTCCCAAATACAAATTGTTATATTTAATATGTGTCAACCTTAAATACGTTGTAAAATAACATTTGTTTATGTTTAATTTGTGTCAACTTGATGATTTGTAGAATATGTTGTAAAATGCATTTTGTTTACTTATTGTCAAAACACTCATTCTGAGTATCCTAGAAAATAAATTTAGTGTCATGTTTAATTTATGTTAACTTGACGATTTGTAGAATATGTTGTAAAATACATTTCGTTTATTCATTATCAGTATCCTCGATCCGAGTATTTTCAAAAGTTAATTTATTAGAATCCGTCCCATTGTTTTGAAAGATGCAACGCCGACCGCACCACAGTATTATGATATTTTTTGTAAGCTTATTTTTTATTCATTAACATTTCATTACATAACAATGAAGTGAGCTTATTGCAAAATAATAATCTATGTCCAAACAAAAAGAAATATTTGTTTTAGAGGTCAGTTATATTTACATTATTTTAAGAGAATAAAGACTAAACGAGATTTTACAACTTCACTTTTTTATTTGGTTTCGCCATGAGAGAATGTTATCTAGTAAGATTCGCAGGTTGAGGATTGTCAATGAGGATCGCTTGAGACATACTCGTATTAGGATTAATGAATTAGCTATGCTCCTTAGTCAACTCGGAGGTCGATTGAAAGTCCGCATTTTAATCATTTAATGATGTGTTAAAGTATTTGGGTATAGTAAGATGAAAAAGAGCATTTTTGAGATCGTTTGGGAATGTAAAACAAATAAATAAACAACACTGTACTAGCCCGACTATAAGGCGAGGTTTTTATTTATAAAGGCGACACGTAAATAGGGGGTCGCCTTATATTTGAGTCACAAACATAGTGGGTAACAATAGATGAGCTACTGTAGTTGGACATTTTTATTTCTTCTTTTCATGTTTAAACATGTACTTTACTAATATCTGGGTACTTTGTTTTAATAAATATTTTTCGTTAAACATTTTACAATTTATTTTTCATAATATTATAATGGTGAAGGAAATGCTTTTTTCTCCAAAACGCAGATTAAAAAATAGGGGTAGCCTTATAATCAGGGTCGCCCTATAGTCGAGCCAATACGGTAACTTACAAAAAAAAATGTGCAAGTATAAGTTGAAGGCGTGAGAGAGAAAGACCAAAGAAAGTATAATTGAATTGAGTGGTGATTTTTTGAAAGAAAGAAATGTTAAATATTAGAGATATTTTATGAATTGCATGATTTAAAAGAGGCAAGGAATGTGTGTCGATATAGGAATGACTGACGCTCTCCTCTGCCTACTCTGACACTTTAATGGCGTGATGGTATACGAGTATATGTAATTATTTTCCATTGATTTTTACCCCACTGAATCATTTTGAAAAACCGGATATCATGACTGAGAATTTTAACGTAGCTTTAAAACGATTTTGAGTATCCAACTATATTTATTCGAGCGCATGTACGTAGTGCATGTAGTGAGCATATGCCAACCAACATCATGTTTGAGTATTCAAAAATATTTTAATAAATTATACTATAATATGATTTGTTGCCATAAATTCTGTTTTTCCTGTGATAAGGCCTAAAATTTATTGTAATATCCCTCACAATTACGCGATTAAACTATTTCTGATATCGCCGTCTTTGCATACGAGTAGAAGGCTTCATAGGAAAGCGTTTGTCGGACAAAGAATATTTTTATTGAAATAATTCAGCGCTTTATATCACTTTGTAAATATTATTAAGAATCTCTCAATCAATTTGTTTACGAGTAAAAATCACCTATATTCAAAGACGATTTCTTTTTTCGGACATTAAGAAAGTTTCAGAAAACTTTTCGTATACAAGATTTCTATTTATTTATTTAACACTTTTATTGCAAATACAATCTGGTGGGTTTATTGCCATTTCTTCCAACCAATCTCTTCGAGCCAACCAGACAAAAGTAAATGAAACACGTTACGTGGTGGCATAAATCATTCAAATGACTATCCATCCCCATGAAATCCATAAACATATACGTGAGCACATGCCCACGAACCCCACAAAAGACGGACAATCACCCGAACATTATTTTTCATATAAAGTGAGATATCATAAATCAAAAGGAAGGGAAGGAATGGTGGAGAGGAAAGGAAAAGAAAAATCAGGAATGAACCACGTTATTTTACTGACTAGAAATTAAGTGTTTTTTCTGTCGCTTCTTAAAGCATGCCAAGGACGGAGCGAGTCTTATATTGGTTTGTAATTGATTCCAGAGTCTCCCTGCATATACAGTAAAGGACGACATAAAGAAAGAGGAGCGGTGAACTGAAAAGGCCAATAAACCATCTCTGTTTGAGCGTAGCGCTAATCCATGATTGGAAAGACGCTGAAAATTTTCGGCGAGATAAGAGGGGGCAGCGGGACAGTTAAGGATAATATACAATAGCGACAGTATGTGAATTTGGTGTCTATTTCTAACATTCAACCAGTTCAATGCCTTCTGCTATGAAGTTCTGGATTTCTACTGTGGGTTGTAACGAACTCACTCCAGAGCAGAATGGTTAACTTCCTCGCTTATCAAAGGAGTGAAAGTGAAACACACGTTATTTAGTTTAATGTATTAAGGGTTCGTTTATTAGAGTTTAAAATCATGTGTTTGTGTTAAGTTAAACATATTTCATTCACTAGTGCGGTATCTCTGCGCGGTGTGTATTGTAGATTAAAATATCCTATGACCATTAACATAATCTTATCTAAAATAAGATCCGAGTTAGTGGCGAAATTTGTAAAAATATCCGAAAAATATTCATAAGATGAATCAGGCGGATAACATACCATATAGGCAAACGTAACGATAAAAACCAAAGATGCCTTAACCCATATGTCTTCATTAGAAGTCGTAAAACATTACAAATGCTCAGTTGATAGGCAATCAAAATTTGAAACATCGAACACATCAGTTCGATCCCACCACCCTCCATGCTACTACTATGGGGTACCAAATAAGTCCTTATCTAGCACGATCCACACATACACATGGAGATTGAAATCATCTTTGTTTTTGTGAACGCGATGTCACGTAGTGACGAAAAAAGAACTATCCAAAGAGACTCATACTTGAGTGTGAGAGAATAGTGTCGACGAGAAGTCACGGGAGAAGGAAGTTGACCCCCAGTCCAATTGCTGTTACTTGGACTCGCAGTCATAGATCATCTCGCCATTTCAACATCAATTCAGTTGAAAGGCAAATCTGTCCGATGGAGCTTGTTTTAAAAGAGTGAACTGTTGCACACCAGCAAACTCACCGGCTATATACCGCTGTACTGGATCCGATGTCACACCGGGGGGAGATGATCGAAGCACTCTGGCATGTTATTTTTTTTTAAATTTATATCTATATAACCCAAGTCATAGGTATTCTTAGGCCCTCGAAAAAACTCTGCCAGTGTCATTCGAGGGGAGCAGCACATCGCGAGGCTCGAACCGGCAACCTTCTGCACGAAATTCCAGTACGTAATCGCGCGGTCATGTACAGCTGCCCAATACATACCATCACGCCATTTCCATATTGGAGTAGGCAGAGAGGACAGAGTGCCAGACTTCTCTACGTCGACACACATCCTTCGCGTCTCCCACATACATTTCCTATCCAAGTCGTTACTCCACATTTATACCTAATTATTTAATTTCTTATTAAACATACAAACATACATCACATCACGCCATTTCAGTAAATATACTCGTATTATACTTTTAAAACGTATTAAGGTTTGGAGTTTAAAAACCCAGAAAGTTGTCAATACTTTCATAGAAAACTTCGAATGCAACAAAACTATCCTTTGACGTCATAAGACCGGAGAAGTTAATCGGTCCGAAAATGTATTGATGTACTATATGTTATAGCTGAATAGAAATCCCTTTGGAAATGATCAACTCGATTATCATCGCTGTATCACGAAATGTGATCTGAAACATCTAATATTGTACTACCATCCTTCGTCCGCAGGTCCCTGCGAAGGACTGTGTACCTGTATCCAATAATTCGCTATCGCTGGCAAAGCTTCTCAACGATGACCCTGATGTTACGTCTAAAAAATTGTTAAAAATTATTATTTTGATATGTAAATCTATTCTGGGAATTAACACTCATGAGTTTTAAACTAGGTTAAGACATTCTTAAAACCTAACAAGGTATTTCGACCTTCGTAAAGCCTACAATTAATTTATAAAAAAAAATACTTCCGAAAAATGAGGTTAATGCAATCATACAGGAATTAGACAGTTTGGTTGTCCACTTATGAGATGAGCTTGCAAAACAAAAAGAGTTGAGGAAATTCATTTAACGAATGGACCGTGGAGTTAAGTTTCACGACGTAAGTATACATTTTTAATAGTTTATTTTATTCTTAAACAGATTTTATAATCGATAATTTGTCAAACTGCCTCAGAGTTTTTCAGCAATGATTCTTGTAACTTTAAATAAAATATAAAAATTATAACACGAAAAATGAAAACTCACTCTTCAAAGAACTTAACAATGTTCAAATACTAAAGCAAATCGAAACACAGATTCCCAAATCCACCTTATCATAGTATTAAATACATTTTTATTCATACATAATCAAGCACAAAGGTTACTATTTTTCTCTTAACCCTTCCTTCCCTGTGATGTGTAACTAATACACATTGCTTCTTAAAACTTTAATATCTCTAGAAATATAATAAATACTGGGTTCAGATTTTAGGTATTCCTCCGTAATACATTTACGCATTGAATGAAAAAATAATATTAATGATAATTAGCACTCATCAAACGTGTGCCAGTGTGTGACGTAGGTATATTCATTCTAAAAACCGCTATGGGTGAGGAAGTGACGCTATTCACGTCTCACTCTCACTCTACTTCGGTTAATGGGAACGCAATAAATATGTTAGAATCTCAGTTCGTAGTTGTTTCTTCCTTCGAGGTTTAACATATAGTACATAATGTTAGTGTTCCGAGTCCCGTCTCAGTAGCTCGCGGGTATCAATTAATTTAAAATTTGCTATGAATTTGCTATAAATTTGCTAGCTCGCAAATTTAATTAATTTAAAATTTGCTATGAATATTCTTATTTTTTCGATTTTAAATCGCTTATTTTTACATGTGTATTGATGTGTATTGAATACACAGCACCGGAACGCGCGATTTTTTTAGCACCGGAAGGGAAATGTTAAAGAAAACACTTATTTCCACACTTAGGGAAAAATATCTCATTTCATTGCTCAATTAATCTGACACATTGTTTATTCTAATAACCCTTAAAATTCGTCCTATCAGTGAAGTCGAGTAGCCATGACCTATATCGAGAATTATGTTTTTTTATTTTTTCAATTCATATTTCTACAATAATTTTAAATAATCAATTATTATTACATTATATCAAGAAGGTTTTTCAATTATCAAGAATGCCTGTAATGCATAATCGAAATGTTTCTTTCGGGTATCCGTAGATAGTCACTGTGTGTTATGATTTTCGTTACGGTATGTAAATCGATGGCACCCTAAGTTTTACGAGTAACATACTCACACAAATCATCAGCAGTGGTTTTCTCGTGAAGATGAGAATAGTTATCTTTTATCACCCGCTGTCGCTATATACGCTGACGTTATATTTTATCACCCGCTGTCGCTGTGAACCGTTTTTTACTAACTAATATTTTTTTTCTTTATCATTATATTTTTTTCCGATAGATCCTATTAATTTCATCCATTCGAATGACACCCCTCAATTGATGATGCAAATATGTTGAAGTAAGTGAACCAGAGACATCCTTTCATCACCCCCTTTTATCACGCCTTGGGGTTTAAAACCCCGTGAGTAGTCGTATAAATCGTAGTTCTTCATCTAAGTGTTAACAATACTACTGCACGTGAAGGGGCAACAACACTTAACTAATGTTGTTAATTCAAAAATCAGAAAACTAGGATACATATTCCGTATGATTCGCAATGTGCTCAGTGAAAATATCCTTAAAAGTATATACTTCGCTTTATGTCAGTCAGCACTTTCTTACGGTATATCAGTTTGGGGGGGATGCACCTTAACCCAAAAACACATATTGCAGGTTTCCCAAAAATTGATTGTGAAAATAATTAATAAATTTCCTGCTCGGTATCCCACGGCGGAGCTTTTCAGAGAGTATCAGATCCTGAACATAGCCAATTTACATCTCAAATCCATTCTCTGGCACTACCATCGAGAGGAAGGGAAGATGCGGACTCAGCAGACGCACATGACACGCATGGCAACTAATGAAATGTTCACCATCCCTAGAGTTAAAACCTCTTTTGCCCAAAGGCAATATGCTTATTTGGCTCCCATTACATACAATGGCGTGCCGATTTCAATAAAGGTAAAGGTAGGAAAACCATTTAGACAGTCGATCGGAGCGTGGTTGTTATTGCGACAGGATTTTGAGTACTTGGGCTTTCAGGATGAATGACGAGTGGAAGGGATTTATATGAGATTTGTGATTGTGTGGGATGAATATTTTTGGTCTTTCTGGAGTGATGATGTGTGAGAAGTTGAATTTCGCAAGATGTTTCCAGTTGTAGTTGAGTGTCACTGTCAGGTTGATGAGAGCGTGCAACGGGGTTTTGTTTTTGTGTAATCAAAAATCGGAAAGAAGTATCGATTTATTTTTTTCATGCTAAATATCCTCAGTGAGATACAGGCAAAAGCCTAGTTTACTGGGGATACGACAAATGAAAGGCAACAAACCCAGATCCATTAAAATTATATGTCCAAATCAAATTATCTATTGTTTTTCTCAAATTGTGTATATTTCTTGTCATGTGTAATAAATAAATAAATGTAGAGCATGCGAGGTTCGGTACCAATCAATCTTTTTAAGTAGACAGAGGCTCTTCATTTTTACATTGAGGATATGAAGCATGTTGAGGCTAGAGCCCGTTTTGGGCACCATCAAGAATCCAACCCCCGGGTAGAAGGCAAGTGTCTACCAAGTGTGCCACGGACGTCGCCATAAAGTCTCTAATACTTTTAGATACAGTATGTTAAGTGCATTTCCATTGATATTGGCACGAGCAAGGTGAAAATTTAACGTTCAAGATATCAACGACTTTGAGACTTCTAAACTTGCAAAAAACACAAGAAAAAAGAAAAGGTATATCGACTCATAGTGACATCTATCGTTAAAAATATATATATATATCATTTGGCTTTAAACTGAAATATTTATTTTTCATCAATTGATTATATATTAGGCATTTTAGTTATGTTGTGTTTTCAGAAAAAATCTGGCCGATCAATCACTGAAAACGGAGTCAATATTTTGACTTCGAAGTTTACCGATCCTTGTTGTAGAAAGTATTATGACTTTGAGATTTCATTTCACTCAAATATTTACTGTCGTGTTGAGACAAGAATCGAAATGAATGGGGCACTTGAACATCTTAAAAACAGTGTCCAGATCTGCCAAAATGATGGTTCGGAACAATATTTTTGTTCCGACTTTTGATGCATGGTAATGAAATTTGGACGTACATATGTTGTGTGTGTGTGTGTGAATAGTGTTAAATAATTTTCTTACCTTTTTTTTGTTTCTCAGTTTATTGGTTCATTCCATAGCTAAATAAGGAGATTAAAACTATACACGTACGTAAGTTGAATAGATGGCTTATTTATTCAGTTATATCAATTTACTTTTAATTAACATTTGTAAACTTGAACTGTTTTCAAACTTAATTTACACTAAAGTGTTTATGCAAAAAAGGAATCCTTCAGCTTATTTCAATTAAACCAATTTTACGCTTTACTTAGTATAATTATCATCTTTTTTGCGATATACACACATACACGCCTTCAAGCTATATCCCTTTTGAAGTGTACTCAAAGGACATAGCTTGAAACTTTCATATCCACGCACATAGTTTTTGCCTCACCCACATCCATTCATCTTGTCATAAATGCTCTTCTGTTTTTCATCACAATATTTATTCAGCCATTCAAAATTTCTCAAACTTTTACCTCACATTATCAACTCGATGTTCTACTTCCTTGTTATCTATATACGTTCTACTTCCTTGTTATCTCGTATATGTCATATATGTTTTATATTGTTACAGAGATGTGGGTTTTTTTAGTTAATAAAGTAATTTATAATAAGTACATTTGCCAAAGCCTATACCTATACACAAATGTTTATCTTTAGAACTAATCTTATTTATATTACAATTATACACTAACATCAATTTAGTTTCCTACATTTAATATTTATTTTAATAAACTTAATATTTAATTTCTAAAAAAATATTTAACATCTTAATATTTACCTTTATAAGACACTTAAGTGTCGTTTGTTTTGTTAATAAATACGTACATAAAAAAACTCTCCCAATTTTTTCGATATTTTGATATATCTTCTTCTTCCTAGTGTCATGTCAGGTCCCCCCAACGTTAACTATCACCTGAGAGTAAGCATCTTTGTCCCCGGCAGCCCGAAAAAGATCATCAACGCTCCTTATACCAGTCCAATCTTGTATATTGCGGACCCAGGAGATTTGCCTCCTGCCAACACCTCTTCGACCCTCTATTTTTCCTTGGATGGTCAGGTGCAGTAATTTGTACTTTTCTCCTCTAAGTACATGTCCCAAACAGGACACATATTTTGATATATACTAACCATTTATATAACTAATTGAGTAAAGGTGCATGGCCGCACGGTAATGTACTGGACTTCCATGCGGAAGGTTGTCGGTTCGAATTCCGCGCTGTGCTACTCCCCTCGAATAACGTAGGCATTTTTTCCGCCAAGTATTCGAGGGTATAAGGATACCTATGACTTCGATTATATCTATTCTTTCTAAAAAAGAGGACAAAAACATGCCGGTGTGCTCCGATCGTCTCACTTCGATGGGTCCTAGGATCCAGTACAGCTGTGTGGCCGGTGAGTTTGCTGGTGTGCAACGGCTCATTCACTCAAAAAACAAACTTCGAGGCGCAGTTGCCGCTTTCCAATTGAATTAACGTTGGAATAGCGAGGGGATTATCGACTAGGAGGCCCAGCAATGATGATGATGATGATTACTTATTGGAACTAAACTTTTATTTAAGAAACAATGAAGCTTGGAATGATAAAACTAAATAAACAGGTTTTTCTTACATTTTCGAAGGAATTTTTGATAATTTCTCATAGCAATATTCAAACTTTTAAATCAAATTTTATTTTTGTCTTATGAGTAGCATAAATTAATCTATTATTTCTTCGATTAATATGGGGTCCGATTAGCAGAATGTCTGTGCTCGAAAGAAAATTTCAATTTATCAAGTAGTTATTTTTTTATGGAATATTAAATGTGTTGCAACCTAACGAAATAAACTAACTATCGTGTCATTATTAAAGACTTCAATAGTAAAGTTTGCGTCGTAATTGTCCTCCGACCCGGACGTTGCTGGCTCGATTCCCGTTGGTACCCGATTTTCATCAGTCTGGATCTCAGTTGGTTAGTATCATTCTGCTTTTCACTTCAGGTCTTTTTAACATATTTCTGGTTGGTTGTGAGAGATCACCACATGGTAAAAATCCTCTTAGTTTGTATTGTATGCAACAAAAGCGTAATTCATTATAAAATAGGAATAAAAAGGTCATTTAGGAGAAAGTTATATAAGACACAAATTTTCTTTAGTATTTATTTAAAGCAAACTGGCACATGTTTTTTTGCATAATACATACAAAAAATGAGATGCTTTTTCATTATTGAATCCATTATTTTCCAAAACACAAACAGTTACGGCTTAAATTAAATAGCACACATTGGATACTATTTCAAATTGTCATGGCTATTTCCTTTTTCAAACATTAGAAGACACATAAAGAAGACTGTATAAAACAAACATTATATTTATCTAAAATAAATTTGAATACTTACACCCGAATCCATATTTTAACCATAACATAATACGAAATACTAAACCTTTTTTTAAAGCAATAAGTTAAATTTGTTGGTGCTTCCTTATACAAGGAAGTCACGCGCTTAAATTATTTCACTTTAAAGTTTTAGAGTATATGGGGTCCGGTTCTAAATACAAATCACGAAATTTTAGATTAGAAATCAGTATTTAGTGTATAGACTGAACTCTAAATTCGAGTCTTAGTGTAACATTAACGTAAATTCTTGAATTTTTTTAACAATTTGACTGTTTTCACTCTAAGAATATTTTTATTTGAAATATGAACGAATTAATTATAGTATTGTATAGTGTTTGTATTTAAAAAAATAAACATTTAAAAATTCAAATATTCATAACTATAAAAGTTAATGCTTACGTATGTTACTTTTAGTGTATTACCAACCTCAATGTAGGATGGGTGAAAGAAGAAATGGAAGTTAAAAAGGTTAAGAATGGATAATCAAACGTCAATTTTAGCTGATTTAAGGGTTGAATGGATAGAAAGGACTCGCTCTCCAGTACTCGGGGTTAACCACTCTGCGGTCCAGATTGAAGGAATCAATCTTCAGCATCTCTTCAGGAGTCAGTTTAAAGTCAAACACTTCGATGTTCTGTTCGATGCGAGATGGAGTCACAGACTTGGGAATCGTCGCAAGGCCGCGATCAATCTGAAATATTACAATTCAGAATTCAGTTAAAATAAAATAAAGATGGCGCTACAACGCACGGTTTATTATTTTCGTACACGCCACTTCTACTCTTCCTTTTACATACGGGCCTTTTAACATCTTGATGGCATAGGGGTTGAAGGTTGATATCCAAACAAATATTTATCCCCAGCTCTCGCAATAGAGACCAGCAGCTTATCCAATACAATGGGAAGAATTTGTGGCATTTGCAAGCATTATCCCCGAAGCATAGACATTTCTTTTATTCGTACGGTACCCTTGTGGCCGGTAGAAAATAATTTTTCAGCTGCGTTAATCGAGCTCTTGGCTTTAGAACCATTAGAGTATGCAAGGAACTCGTGCTTCGTCATCGTACGTGTTAGCAATACCATCAGGTGAAGAGATAACAACAATCGCACAAGTCTTGCTCGTCAGCAACAAGTCTAGCGCGTGCGAGTATTGTTATCAGACGAACTCTTTTTCCTGACTGAAGCTTTTTTTTTCGAGAAGGTGTCATCTAAAATTGAACCTAAAACTCCCGGGCTGGAGTCAAGCGTCTAGCATATCCTTTTTCCCATTTATTGCGCACTAGCCGCCTATATAATTTGAATGTATGCACTCATTTGATATACGAGTACATTATTATATTTTTTAATCTTCGGTATCTAATTGCCATAAAATTGAATTTATTTGTTATTTCAAACAATTTCTTTAAGGTACGCCAATATGTTATTCATACAATAATCGGTATTTAATGATACCTATTTAAAATGTCAATGGGTGATTGCACAGAAACATAAGACATTTATCCCTGTGTTTAAGAATTTTAAGAAAGATTGAAAAAAAATATTGATTTAAAAATTCAGTTTCTAAATATTAGGGTAAATATATGATATGTTATCATTAAAAATGACCTGAAAAAAATCTTACAAAATTTACGTAAATATGCTCCCTATACATTTGGACTTTTAAATGTAATCATACCCAATTCTCAACAAAACCTAATGGATTAAAGGAAATTTTCAGTCTTCGAAAAAATAATGAAGAGTAATAAAAAGTATACATGGGAGTAGGAAGTTAGCAACACCGGTTATTGTACTGGGTACTTTCCCACATCTGCATTTGTACTTGTATTCAAAACATTATTGTAAAAAATTTGCATTATTTTACCAAAACAAGACAAACTACAAGCATACCAGACCTTTTGATAGCTTCTGTATTTAATGTATTTTCTACACTTTATGTGTTTTTGAAGTGTATTTAAATATATTATGTACATTCTATGTTGCTATCAATAAAATTATATTTATTTATTTATTATTTATGAATACGAGTAATATTACTATATCTTCCCAAATGTTTTAATAAGACATTCAACTTTTAAATAATTTAAAATACAAACATCATCATGCCATATTTTTTTAGGGAGGTAGAGATTCGCCTTTCTTTTCATTAAAATAGTTTTTCCTTGATTTTTTCATTCATCTATCCATTACACTTTTCTTTCATTACAATACTTCTTTTCTTACCTTTAAAAACAAAAAATCTTTGACTATTAATATAATTTCTTCGGTATAAATCTTCCTCACTCTTAAGTCGTATCACACATATTTAGTTAACACTTTTATTGCAAATATAACCTGGTGGGCTAGTTGTCTGGTGGCAATCTCTTCCAAGCAACCAAACAATATGTGCAGCAAGTTCAGACCATGTGGTCGCAAAAAACATTAAAATGAATGTTCATCCCTATGAAATCCATGAGCACACACGTGAGCATACGTCCATATACCCAACAAAGACGGATAATCACCCGAACATCCTTTTTCATATAAAGGTATCATCAATCAAAGGAAAAGGAAGGGATGGGGAAGAGGAAAGAACAAATCAGGAATGAAACACGTTATATTACTGACTAGAAATTAAAAGGTTTTTCAGTCGCTTCTCAAAGCATGCCAGGACGGAGCGAGTCTTATATTGGTTTGTAACTAATTCCAGAGTCTCACTGCATGGGCAGTAAAGGACGACGTAAAAAAAGGGCAGTGAACCGGAAAGGCCAATAAACCATCTCTGTTTGTGCGTCCATGATCGGAAAAACGCTGAAATTTTTCGGCGAGATAAGACGGTAACACATGCGTGTATACTTGTATTGAAATTATTTTGCTAAAATAAAAATAAAATAGTAATAAACCAGTTGTAAGCCATACTGTTAACACTCACCAAATATCTCAGTACAACTTGAACCGTATTTTTGTTGTATTTCTTCCCGATTTCAGTCAAAATAGGGTCATCAATCTTGGGTGCTGGAGAATCCTTGTTCTTGGCTCTTGGTTCTGGCATTGATCCAAGGGGAGTGTATGCGACCACCTGGATCTTCTTCTCGTTGCACATTGCTATTAATGACTTCTGGGCCATATTTGGATTTACCTGGAAAACGAAATCAAATTTTAATTTTTTGAAATATAAATTCAAAGACAATCGTCAGGTTTAGTCTGCTGTATCCCTTCATTTAGCAGGTTTATGTAGCGCTACTTTTATTTGATAATATTAATAATGCGCTTTAACATTTAATGGTATATTTTTCATTGACATAAATAATGTAAATTTCCCACTACCCAAATCTTTTAAAATCGATTTTAAAGTTAATTGGAAGAGATTGTCACTTACAATAAACCCGCCATATTTTACACTGTACAAGAGAGTTTTTTATATAAATAAAATAACATACTCGTAGTTCCAAGAAATCTAATATTGATAAATTAATAGGTTTTTTTTCTTTACATTTGTGGTATTTATTTATTTTTTTATATTTAACAACGTAAATCCAAAGTTTTATGCGTGAAATGGAAAAAAAATTAAAATCCTCTAACATCTTTTGAATTTCAAGACTTTACTTTCATCATATTCACAAGTCTTTTTTAGATATTTTACCTTGTTCGTTCCAAAAATAAAACCTTACAAATGATTGAAAATCTATAATTTGATTAAATATACCGTACATTATAAGACTCACAAGGAAAGCTGCTTATAAAAGAAACTTTATTTAATAAACCACAACTTGGAGATATTCCACAAAAGCTGACTGTCGTCTTTATAAGCTTCTGCCCTCCTCCCTCCCTCCCTCCTCCCTCCCTCCCTCCCCTCATGCTTATGAAATTCTTCATTTTGTATAAAAAACAGGGAAAATATATTATGCATGATTTCTATACTTATTTCCTTGCTAAAATATGCGGGGAAATTTTCCAGACCCCGAATATTGTGCAGGGCCACAATGATGAGGTACATTTGGGCATTCCCTATTATTTCATTTGAATAAACATTATTTTTTTCTTCGCACAGTTAAAATGTTATGGGCCACATTTTTCATTTTTGTGACTTTTGATTATTAATTTCGACTTTTATGTTAGAAATGTTAATGCTTCAGTTGCTTCTCTCACCTACTGGAGCCATGTCATCCGTTTGGAGTTTTACTGCACTATGCCTAATGTTTGTATTTATTAGTTAAATTCACCAACAAATTGAGTTTTTTTATACCTAAACCCGCAACGGGAACTTAATCCGCACCTCCGAGTAAGGAGACAAGCGTCTTACCAACTAAGCCACAGTGGTCATTCCGAGTCACTTAAGTTCTTCTACACAATAAGTCTTAATTCCAATACCTTACATATTAGAGGGAATCCAATAAATTGGACCAGTTTGAGAATGATGATTTAAGTGAAAACGTAAGACTTTCTTTAATCAAAAAAATATTTCAATCGATTTACTTATTTTCATCAATATATATTTCAAGAAATCATCAAAACATTGAATACAAAGGAATACTCAAGATGTCCTATATATTTAAATATTCTATGCTTAAATGGTTTATGGATTTAGGAGTATCTATTGAAAATACTTAAGGGTTGAGTTATTTTCGAAAAAATAAATTTTAATGACATTTTTCGTCACTGCTTTTGGAACGTTCTTTCTCCTTAATACTCATTCTAAAAACTGGTAAGTGGTGATCTCAATTAAATAAATTATTTTACTGATTCAAAAGATAATTATTATCTTTATCAATAAATTATTCTGTTACCTCAATCTGATTAACCACTGGCTTGTCTGTGGCCGCGGTGTAAACTCTGTCAATCTGGGAGACATTGAAATTCGATACTCCGATCGACTTAGTCAAGCCAAGTTTTTTCGCTTCTTCCATTCCTTTCCATGTCTCAATGTAGTCTATGTTGTCAAAGCCTCCTTTTTCCTGTAAAAGAAAAATTAATTGATAAAAAGCAATATTATAAAACTAAAAAAAATATCAGATTTGTTTTTTACCCCATCGAGAATAAATGCTAACATGTTCGATCGCTCACTGCATTTCTCTCTTATGTCACAGAAAATCATTGTTTATAATCATAAAATAATCTCAAGAAAGCTATAAATATAATATAATTAATTACATACAAAAAACTTTATGTAATTCTAAGACATCACTAAACTACCAAAAATAAATATTTTCCTGAAAATAAAACTTGAGTGTATTTATTTTGCTTTGATTCAATATTCTTCTTCTTGATTTACCATCTCCTATCGGAGGTTGGTCACCGTCGTGGCAATCTTTATCATATACACTGCAGCCCTGAACAACTCAGCGGAAGTACATCCAAACTATTCCTCAAGTTCTTATGCCAAGAGTATGTTAGAAGCGTCTTCCTCTACCTCGTATGACATATTTTTCCATTGGTGATCAGGAAAAGCTTGCAGTATCTACAACTTGCGAGCTTTTACAGTTGTTTTAAGAATTTCTCGGGAACATACGAGCAAGCACTTTATTATTAGTAACATGATATACTCGCAAATAAAATAGTTATTTGTTATAATAGTACATAAAAAAAGTTAACGAAAAAACTGAATGAAAAAAACAGTCTAGGACTCATTTTTGGGATTTCAAAACGATCGAGTAAAAACAACTTTTTGATCAGCTAATATTATTGAAACATCTTCATGGAAAATACTTAAGCTTAACTTTATTAAAAAAAATTATCTAAATATGTTTCTAACTGGATATTCCTTGATAAATTTAAACAACCTTTATCTCTATTTATTGGAAAAATATTGACTAAGTACACTGTTATGCATTAATCAATATTAATATCACACATCGTGTTGATATATATTTACACAATCGATCCAAAAATACTATATTTGTGAACTAATTGGTGAGACGTCTATCTTCCAACCGGGTTGACAGGTTTGATTTCTGTTTGAGCCCTGATTTTTTTAAAAGATTCCAGTCTGATATTTATGTAAGGCCTCTTGTATGTTTGTTAAAAAGAAAAGCTCACCAGATTGTACTGTAAACAACTAAAATGTAATAATACATAAAGGAATAAAAGATAACTCGGCTACAATACGTTTTGTGCCCGGTGAGTCTCAAAAATGCATCCAGACGAAAACAAAAAAGCTCAGAAAGTGCTTTATGTATGTTAATGAAAGTGTTATACAGCATATAATATTTTATATACTGTTCGGAAAGTAGTTTCGTATGTCTCGGATAGATCGTTCTAAACATTCTAAATGAGCTGAATGTATATTATTATGAAAAGTAATAGTTAAACGCATTTTTCAGCTATATTTTTACCTAAAGCGCTTGAGCGGTTATTTTGCCTTCATTTTGAAAATGGAACAAAGGAAGTTGTTTTTTTATGCTTGATTATCTCATATTGTACTTTCACAAAGGAAAAAATGCGACAAAAACCAAAAAAGTATATGGTAATGATGCAGTAAGCGATCGTGTGTATGCAACGTGGTTCCTTGACGGCTGAACGTCAGGTGAAGATTGTGTCACTGATGACGATCAAATTAATTTAGTCGAGAGTAACCAATCTTCTACGACACGAAACATTGCTAAAATACTGAAAATGTCAAAAACACCCACCAGCGTTTGGTACAATTTCATGTTTGAATTTGAACTAAAAATACGAAATCACTTTTCGGAAAACCAATAGTTACTTTACAGTTTAAATAGAAAAATAATATAATAGCTAAAAGGAAAATTTTGTCCAGATTTACAATAATTTCCTGTTGGGCAAATTTTGTTCGTAAAAGATAAGGCATAAAATATATCTTCAGGTGTGGTTATTTTATGCATATTATATACTATACAATGTATCCAATTTTATCATAATACAACATCATGACAGTTTCCTTATCAGCGAGATAATTCACGCTTGATGTATCAAGCAAAGCCATCTTAATTCAAGCATTGCGCATCACGGCTGAACGGTTGGCTGTTCAGATTAGTTACAGCACTGTTGATAGGAAATTGTACCGTTTTTTTGGATGGTGCCATAATTTTATACAACTATTTGATCGAAGATGCATTTAAAAAATATTGATTCCATGGTTATTACAGTGTTAGTTTTCTCTTTTGGTGTTAGCATTTTTGATTCAAAATCATACTTATGTTTTATTTCCATTAACAGTGATGTACTTTTAAGTTAGTATTATTTATTTATTAGTATGATACTCTTCCACAAATTAAAATTTGGTCACATTGAAGAGTGTGACCGTGAGACAATATTGTCTTCGGTCCAATTCATTGAGCCTTCGGGTTTTGAACCATTTGAGTAAGCACTATAATGGTTGTTCGTCGTTGCGCGAGATGGCAACACTATCTCACAGGCAACATCATTTACGCACGTGAGTATGGTTACCAAACGAACTATTTTACTGAAATACTGAATCATTTCTTCATTCGCTTGACTAAAAATTACTTATAAGTTTATCCCTGAATCACTCATTAGTTGTTATACTCGTATGTATCATAGTTTGATGAGGAGCATTATAATTTTGATTCTTCTAGTTATCCCCACTTTTGCGACATATATTAAAGTAGTCGCAATAAAGGTTTAGCTCAGTTAAATACAAATTGGGAAATATATAGACATTTACTATCTCCGATTCAAACATAATTCTACATCACCCTTAGTTTTCAGGGGAAACCGAATTCCAGCTCTCGTTTGTTGGGTATTCAGTTAGATCGCTTTCATATGCTTGATTTGAGGTTCACACTTGACACGATTTCATATTCATCTTTTTAGTCATCAGTTTGTTTGCCAGCTTATGGTTAATTTAGGGTCCATACATGACACCACTTCTTCTTCATCTTTGTTGTTGAGTCGTCAATAATTCGCCTGTATAAGCCTGACACTAACGTCAATACTTAACGCGATTTCATTTTCATACCAACACAAAAGAATGATGACCTTTGATTAGTTATCTGGCACATTTACACCGCATATTATTGCATGAGTTGCGAAGCCTCCTGAAATGCATAACCATGGGAAGCAAACAGCAGCAGATAGAGTCAAACGTCGGAAAAGTATTGCATGTTTTCAGCGATCAAATAAAAAAAGAAGTCCCCAATATACTTCAAGTACTAAAGTTCCTTGCCCTATATGCATTTCACAACTTGGCTTACATAGTCATATCTCATGTCTAATGTCTCAATCCTCCACTTTGTTTTTTGCCTTTTATATTCGTCACGGATAATGGACACTGATTAACTCATTTATAACCATATAATAAAAAAAATATGACTTACATCAACGCTGATTGGCCAGTGAATAAGATAAAGATCTACATATTTTAGTCCCAAATTTTCCAATGATTTTCTGAGAGCCGGCACCACTTTGCTTTGTTTATGGTTGTCATTCCAAAGCTGAAAATATTTAAGAGATCTTCATTAATACTCGTCATTAAAACAATCGCCGTTAAAAATAGTGTTAAAAATTTCACCAAGTTTTGCGGATTGACTCATTGTCTACGAACTGTGTAACATACATATCATAAATGACAGCGATTTTATTCATATGATACAGCTGTGCTTACTACATTATTCAAAAAAAAACACTGCGGTCCGAGAACAGCTTATTTTTTACAGTTGGCAGAGTTGCACGAATTAACCGTAGCTCAATAAATATTACTTCTCTTCGCTTGGATCATAAAGGTAGCCAATCAATCACCATCAAAACTTTTTTTCGATTTATTAATATTGATCATTTTCTTATTTTATTAATACTGACAATATAAAGACTTAATGTTAACAAAATGTCAAAAAGTCTTATATTTAAAACCAACAATTTAATATTATCAGTAGTTAAATAACAAAGAATAAATGTTTAAACATACTTATGAATTTTAATACCAATAATTTGACGGACGTTATTCAAAAAGGGTTAGATAAAGACTTTTTTCATAAATACAAACATACTGTCACCATGGTTCCTTGTCGCAGAAATATGAGAGGAAATACCGCCAGATTTTCATACCTTGACAACCATATTTCGCTTCTTCCACATCTATATACCTTCTCACACATCTATTTTTCACATTTCTAACAATCAAAATATCATTAATTTAATATTTTTTTGGTCTTCCTTTACTAAGTTTTTCACTCACATATTCGCTGTATATTTATTTTGTTTGTATTTCTTTCTTCATTCATTCATTTCCCGTCCCCAAACTATCTCAGAATGTTCTATTTTCTCTTACTCAACACATCAACCTTTAAATTACGTTCATTCCTTACCATATCATTCCGATTTATATAATACATTATCACCCCAAGTATTTTTCTCAGTACACGCATTTTTACAGCATATATTCGGCTCATTTCAATAATTCTCTTCACGTGTCTTCTTTATATTACTTATTAGGCTCTGTACAAAGTCGTATAAATATTTTTATTTTAGATTTATTTATTAATTATTTTTTAGAAGTTAAGGCAATATATTAGAATAATATAGGCAACAGTGGAAATGGATACACTTTAAAATAAAATAAAAGTATACACCCCTCCTCCCTCTTGTTTAATTTTCATGCTTAAATATTAAAGATTTGTTAATCGAGTCGCACTAAGAATTCCTAGTGGAAGTCAACCAGCTTATAGAGTTTCATACACTGACAATAACAATAAAAAAAACGTACTCCAGAAATATATGAGTTTTCCACATTTTAGTTTTAGGAACAAAAAAAATATAATAAAAAGGAAATGTCAAAAATAAAAAGTTACCACACTCGAAATAGGAATACTGTGCATAAATATTAAGGATTCTAAATTTCAACGCAACCACCTTTGGGTAATAGGATCCACATCATTATTTGTTTATTTGTAACAACTTTTTCTCCGAATCAGCATTGTCTTGTGAAAGTTAAAGCTATGATTTTAATTTGACGGTAAAAATAATTCAAACAAGACATAAAAAAATTTATTTGCAATAAGAGCGCATTGCATTATCAAAGACTTGATGTTCCTTTTTTTAAATTATCAATACTTGCTTATTTATAAACCAGTTTGGGATAAATAGAAGAAGAAAAAATTAATTTAAATATTTTAAATACATTAGAACAAAAAAGTTGTCCAAAAAACCAATTTACTTCGATAATTTGAATAACTTAAAAATCAACGAGGTTTACGCAAATTTTATATAAAAATAATAATATAAAAGCTACTTAATTAAGTAACCAACGTAAAAAATAATCAAAATAAAACCTACCTGGGATTTATTTTATTTGAAAAAGCTTTACATAAAAACAATATAAATGAATTTTATATACAATGAAAACATTTAATTAATTAGCATTATTACAAAGTTAAATTTATCGATGATCTAAGTGTTTATGAAAAAAACTTTTAAAATGGCTTATTTTTTGTTTGAGATTATTGAGATCAAACCTGTTTTGTAACAAAGTGGATCAAAGTTATTTAAAAGTTCATTACATGATTACACAACGCAAAACGATAATAAAAGGTGCATGTGTTTAAATACTTGTCATTTAAAAGATATTCCTTTTATATACAGGTGACTAGTATTTAAGAAAACGAGGTCAGAAAAGCTGAAAAGTTATAGTTAACTTGATATCAATTCCTAACCATTACTCCTTGGTTAACAAATTTGATATCAATACCTAACCCCCCCCCCCCTTGGTTAACAAACACTTGTTTAATTGCACCTGACAATTATTTACGCCACCGTGAATTAAGATAAGTTTCGGTGCGTATTTATAAACTAAGCTATAAAGACCACTTGCACACGGAATGACCTTGTTGAACGAATTTTCTAATGTTAATATCTTCCATATCTCGGTGGATAAATTGAGTTCATTTATACATTTTAAAAGCATAACTGAGCCACTTCACAGGGAAATAGAGTTATCTTTGTTCATATTATTATTATTACATTTTTGTTTTTTTTACAACTAAATTTTTTTCTCGTATAATACATTTTCTTTGATGTAATTTGGTGAAACCTGTACGAAATATATAATAAATTAAAATAAAATAAATTAAAATTTCTAGTACAATGTTCCACCCTCTTGTATATGGTAACACCATTGAAAGTTTCGAAAGCTTAAGAAAGCTATTTACTAAACACAATCATTAATTATATCACGCTACGCGAAAGTAGTGGTGTACTCTGTATTTTCGGGAAGGAAAAACACCAAAGTTGCCTTTC
Organism: Odontocerum albicorne; assembly: GCA_949825065.1. Lineage (NCBI taxonomy): Eukaryota > Metazoa > Arthropoda > Insecta > Trichoptera > Odontoceridae > Odontocerum > Odontocerum albicorne. The sequence goes on along the minus strand of OX463840.1, from coordinate 13,934,096 downwards.
TACTAAATTTAAGGAAGTCATATGTATTATAAATAGATTATTCTACCAAATATAGCAATATGTTAAGATTTATCTGTTTATTGATGCTCACAGATCTCTAACATATTAATAAATGTTTAAAATTATAATTTTACTTAATATTTTTTGTTGAATATTAACCCTCTCTCCAAATATTTTAGAAAGATCATTTTGAATTGCGAAATAAAATAATAATCGCATTTTATTCGAATTTGACTGACTTAATCATTTTGATTATTCAGAATTCTGTATGTGATGGAATATAAATTGATATTTTTGTAAATACAACTTAACCAATAGATTACATAGATACAATAAGATACTATGAATGAGGCTCGCAGTGCCTATATCGAATCGGGCAGCGGAACGGCCAGGGGCGGAGCACACTGTGTTGAATATTTTTTTACTTACAAATTTTAAATGATTATTTAATTGTTTCTACTTTTATCTTTATACAAATAGAGTAAAAAAATTCAGTGTTTATAATATTTTTAACCATACTTTCCTTGGTCTTTCTCTACTACGGCTTCCACTCACATTTGTACTGTATATTTTGTTAGTCTTTCTTCATCCATTAGTTTCACGTGGCCGAACCATCTTCTTTATCTTACTCAACACATCAGTTTTAAGGTCACATCCATCCCTAATCACTTCATAACGTATAATATTGTCACCCCTACGCATTCTTCTAAGTGCACGCATTTCCACAGCAGTCATTTGACTCTTTTCAGTCATTTTTTCAAGACTACTATACTATTTTACTAGAAAAAAATATATTCACACAGTATTTTATACCTTTTTACCAAAAACAATTCGTGTATTAAGAACTTGAAATCAGGAGAATATATGAATATCGCGCGGCAGCCGCGTGACCCAATGTTCGATGGTTTGCCGCGCGTAATCGATACACGGCTTAACAATATCACAAAATAATTGTCTTACCTTAGTCGTGATGAACATGTCCTCTCTCTTCACGGTGCCATTATCAAACTTATTCTTCAGACCCTGCCCGACCTGCTTCTCGGTGTCGTATATGGCTGCTGTGTCAATGTGCCGATACCCAGAATCGATTGCCACCTCCACAGCTTTTTGCACACCTTCATTGCTTCCTCCATTCTGAAATTGTTACAGGTTATCTTTCAAAAATAAAATATTGCTAAAAGATAAATTCATGTACACTTTTTTTCATATCAGAATTTTTGGTATTCACTTCAGCTGCACTCTAAGAAATATGAATCGGTAAAATGTAACTTCTTATCTTCCTACAAAGTTTAATTTATTTTTGAACTCTTTAAAATACATCAATCGTCTTTTTTCTTATGGATATAAAGAGACTTGTTCATATGACTGTACTCTCAGATGACAGCCATTTCATGCGTGGTCCAATGCACATTCAGCATGAACGTTAAACCTGAGAGCGCTACGAGAAAAAAATATAATTGTCTATCTAGTGCTGAGATATATTTACGATTCGGACGTTCGTGATAAATATTTATTTTAAACAACAAAAAAACAAAAAACAAATATTTTTACAACATAAATATATTTTAGAATATGTCCCCTTGTATTCTAAATGAATGATATTCAATTAAGAATACAAGGGTTGAACAAATTTCTTCCACTGTTATAGCAGTGCGCCGATCTCTCAGGGTTAAACAGGTCGTAATCAAATCTATAGACTTGAACCCACAATTATTTTATGTTAAACACTAACATCGCGATGATGATTAAGAAAATAAGGAATACTAGGAAATAATAAATGATCTTTATGTGTTGAAATTTTTTTAAAAGTCAAATTAATAAAGTTATATCAGATATACTTGAAGATTTTCATTGTTGTCAACTAGTTGGAAATGTTTTTCGGAGTTGTTACTGTGGTTATTTTGCTCAATTGATCGTTGACATTTTGAAGGTATTAGAATATTTATCCTCAAAGAGATATCAACTGTTAGGAGTATATTTATTTTTTCATAAAAGACGGGTGAGAAGTTTGGGATTTATCCAAAAGGGAAATAAGGCGCGAAATTGATTGTTACGAGCGGAAAAAACAAACGTACTTCCCCTTGTTCTGATTTTGACGGGTAAATAATGACGCATAAAATCGAGTCCGAGCGTGACGCAGTTGTAATTAGGACAGGGAATGATGCAATCATCCGTTGTTTCTGGAAGATTCTATTCCAAAACGCGCGGTATAAAGAATTTCATCTAGCACCGAGCAATTGCGTCACTTATAATAAATAATCAAATGCAAGGGCTTGATTGGTCAAATTACGGCCCGACCAAAGATTTGACGAATCAGGACATCGCTTACAAATATGATCGACGGGCGAAATGGCATCACGTGCGGATGGACAGGTGAGGCGGCAAGAAGGTCGGCGCATCATTACGAGCGGTACCGCGAGTAGGACTGGTTCTGTGATTGAGACAGATCCCGGTCGGGGGAATACGAATTAATAATTAATTAATTCGTTCAAGTTATCGGTCAGTTACCTTGTGTTCCGAGTTATAATATCCTGTTGGGAAATACGAATTAATAATTAGTTTTTTTGTGAAAGTTCTTCTCGCACTTCCATCCAGACTTGACGCGGGGATCCATCTGCGGAATAGTATTTCCAAAGAAATAATCTTGGATTATTATTGGCTCCATCGGGCGTGAAGCAAGTAAAGTTTCGAGAAACTAAGAAAAGCGGTTCTTTAAATAACTGCGGGTCTGAAATCGTTCTCCCAGGCCGAAGGCCAAGGAAGAAGTTTGGAATCGGCGCAGCGCGAAGCTTCAAAGGACGCTTGCGGCATCATCATCATCAGAGTCATCGTTCCGGTTTCGTTTTCGGGAGAAATCTTCTGGTTCCTCCACAGTTCCGAGAGTATAGACATTACGCGTATCGTTCCTTATCGATATTCATGGTATTGTGGGGTGAGTGATCTCTTTTTATTGTAACCTATCACTGTGGATTTCTCCTTACCTCATAACCTTTATGTTTGTGCTGAATTATTGCGGAGTTTTTTTTTTATTAAGATCTCATTGGATTAAACGGAGTATTATTATAAATTCATGTCTTTATTTTGTTGTTCCCCTTGTCCCGGAGATAATATCTTGGAAGCATGGTACAAATTATTATTGAGCCCATCGCGATCTGAGACGAAAGAGTACTTGTTCAGTATTTTCTCCATATGCCGCTGAGACCCGGGTAAGTTTTATTGAGAGAGAAATAGTGTCAGAAGTGTTTAAACTATTGCTTTATTGTTGCATGGAGGCAACGCTCTCTATTAATTTCGTAAATATAGGTATAAGTCTAACAATGTCGCCCGTACGTGGGGCCATTTTAGAAAAATGCTGGCTTCCAGGGTATTTGACTGAGTGACGGGGTTATAAAGTGTATAAAAATATAATTTGTTCCTTTTTCAGAAAATTTAGCGCGAAATTCGTAAGACAAGCTTAGGTCTCCATTTTGTTGTTCGAGAAGCGTCTGTGGTTAAGGTGGTTGCGAATAATCAGGAGTATAGTTTGCCGCGTAAAGTGATTAGATACGCATTTAGCGATAGTTTAGTTCAAACAAAATAAGTGACTGAATAAATAAAAGAGTGCCTAGTTAATTGCGGATAGAGAAGTGATTAGTGGTTACGTTCGTGAAGTATTCCAGTGTTTTTGGAATTTCAAGACCATTTGTATGAAACCAATCTCGCCTTATAGCTTGCGCGGGGATAGGCAAGAGGAGAGTGCGTATAACTTACAGTAGTTCGGTTTGCGTCGCTGTTGATGCGGTAAAGGGGAATAGTGTTACTACATTTAGATAAAATCACTTGGTGCTTATACTCAATTGTTTTCGGAACAAATCTTTGTAATATAAGAGAGTGAATAATATTGAATTGAATTACTTTGATATTTAAGTTGTAGATTCGTAGCAAGCGGTGTGGTGGAAGCGTGTTTTAGGAAATTTGATAATAATACATATTGGTTATAATTGCTAGTTCTTAATTTCGGAACATTTCAACTAAGGGAGAGTTTTCCTTTTTTGTAAAAGGCTTGATTGAGAGTACGAGTTCAGGGGAAGAGCGGCCCTACCTACGTTGTAGTATTCAAGATTTGCCGTTTTCGGCTTGGCTCGATTTGAGTGCGTCAGTGGACGCAGTAGCTGATCAGCAGTTCGTCGTCTCGCGTCGTACTGACAAATTGATACCGTTAGACCGCGAGGCGCAGATTACTTCTTCAATTCCGTTGCCATTGCGATCGGCCTTGTTTCCGTTAAGATAGAACCACCTTCACCGCAGATTATTCTCTTGTGCAGTTCGTCGTCTCGCGTCGTGCGGACAAATTGATACCGTCCGTCCGCGAGGCGCGGAATACTTTTTCAATTCCGTTGCAGTTGCGATTCAATCCTCTTTAACTTTGTATACCTTAATGGTGTGAAGTACGTCCTCTCGCGTTGCCCTGACAAATACCGTCAGGCCGCGGGAGACGTATTATATTATTATCAGTTCTGTTTCCGTCATACTAGTATCTCATTACCAAAGGAATAATCTATTTAGCAGTTCGTCGTCTCGCGTCGTGCGGACAAATTGATACCGTCCGTCCGCGAGGTGCGGAATACTTTTTCAATTCCGTTGCAGTTGCGATTCAATCCTCTTTAACTTTGTATACCTTAATGGTGTGAAGTACGTCCTCTCGCGTTGCCCTGACAAATACCGTCAGGCCGCGGGAGACGTATTATATTATTATCAGTTCTGTTTCCGTCATACTAGTATCTCATTACCAAAGGAATAATCTATTTAGCAGTTCGTCGTCTCGCGTCGTGCGGACAAATTGATACCGTCCGTCCGCGAGGCGCGGAATACTTTTTCAAATTCCGTTGCAGTTGCGATTCAATCCTCTTTAACTTTGTAGACCTTAATGGTGTGAAGTACGTCCTCTCGCGTTGCCCTGACAAATACCGGCAGGCCGCGGGAGACGTATTATATTATTATCAATTCCGTTTCCGTCATACTAGTATCTCCTTACCAGGGAATAATCTATTCAGCAGTTCGTCGTCTCGCGTCGTGCGGACAACTTGATACCGTCCGTCCGCGAGTCGCGGAATACTTTTCTCAATTCCGTTGCAATTGCGATTCAATCCTCTTTAACATTGTATTCCTTAATGTATTAAGTACGTCGGGGTTACCGGATTTGTCGCATTACACAGCGACCGGGAGAGTATCTTTTTCTCGTAAGGGGTTAGGTTGAGACTGCGGGTTCGGGGGACAAGCGGCCCTTCCAGCACGATAGTATTCAAGATTTGCCGTTTAGGCCTTGGCTCGATTCGAGTGCGTCAGTGGACGCAGTAGCTAATGAGCATTTCGTAATCTCACGTTTGTCCTGACCAATTGTTCCGGCAGGCCGTGAGACGCGGAACGTATATGTGATTCCGTTCTATTCGCAGTTGAATTTCTTTTACCATTGAGAGTAGTAGCCATCGAGAATTAGTTCCGTTTCGTATACGGTTATAGATCGTTTGGCATGGTGTAGGTAGTTGAATCACGTTGTCTCACGTCGTCTTGACCCATCGTTGCAAATGATACCAAGCATCCGTGGTCTCGATCCGCCGTCGCATGCAATAGGCAGTAAGCCGTCGTCGCACGAGAAGGGATGCGCACGCATAGGTTAGATCCAGTCCGGTGTCCACTATTTAGTGACTCGGTGGAGTATAAGAAGGTTAATAGCATATGGAGTAGTGATAGGCTCATCGGTGCCTAATTGGGAGTCATTCATGGTCGGGAAAGTACAGGTTCTTAAATTAAAATTTTCGTTATATTCTTGTTAATGTTTAAATCATACCTTGAAAGTATGCACTGTCGGATTCTTTGATGAATGGCAGTAGAGTTTTTTTTTTATAAATAACATCACCAGTGAGAGTTCATAATTCCGCTAGGGTGATTAAACAGTGAGCTAGTCGTGAGGCAATCTCGTATGGAGTCATGTCCATATGTTCTATGTACGGGTTTGGTACTCTTCCCCGTGATTAGTGTGGTTATTATTTTTAAAGAGTATCTGGCGCTCAGAGCCTGGGCCTGGACCATGAGTGACGGAATGCTGAGAGCCTCGAGTAGAGTGTACTAAATTTCTTGTGTACTGAGGGGTAGGCTTCCTTCAGTATCGGGTGTTCATAAGGTTGAACATTGCTTTAGTGCAAGACCCGTGGAGGATGGGTGCTGTTTATAAACTACCTTCGGATGATAATCCGTAGGGTAACGAATCTGTATAGTATACAGAATTTCTTATGTACTGAGGGGTAGGCTTCCTTCAGTATCGGGTGTTCATAAGGTTGAACATTGCTTTAGTGCAAGACCCATTGAGGATGGTTGATGTTTGAAAATTACCTTCGGATAATAGTCCGTATGGTAAAGAATCTGTAGAATCTACAGGAATACAATTGAAGGGAGGGGTTGGCTTCCTTCCGTGTTGGATGTTCTTAAGGTTGAACCTTAATCTAGTCAAACATCCATTGAAAATAATTGCTTGAAACGTTGGAAAGTATTGTTAGGCTAGTTGCTCGTTATAATGGAAATGGAGATGGAGTCACCTCGCTACAAGGATTCTCAAGGAGTTAGAAAATTGTTATTAGTTCGGTGATTGCATATCTGAGTTATTGGCTTGGGCTGTTGGACCCGAGGATTTAAGGAAATTGGAGCTGCTCCTAGTAATTTTTTTTTTGGAGAATAGTAGTATCCTGCATCGGTGGTACGGATGGTTAATACTGGTGTAACCAGTTCATGGGATTATTGCCTTATAGAGAGGAATGGCATCGCTGGATGAGAACCTGGGATTTACTGTTCTGTTTTGTTATAGCACTATATTGACAAGTTCAGAGATGTTGTCTTGTAGGCTGGCTCACCTTCTCTGTTGAAAGTAGTCTGTGTTCCTTTCTGTAATTCGTTACATACTGTGAGTTTTCTTTTCGGGTGGTTAACTATGAACCACCCCCTCATCGAAGAGTTGTTGTCCCGCACACGGGAATAAATTTGTTTAGGTAGGGCTTCTTGTTATTCCTGTTTACTGCATGGCGTATTAATATCATTTGTTTTTTTGTTTTTGTGTTGATTTTCCTTTTGTTTCCTTTTATTTTTTCTCCCTCCCTAACAATTGTGATTAAAATTATTTTCTTTAAAAGGCTTACGGACGGCCGTTATACATCCAGCAAAAGGCTTACGGATGGCCTAATACATCCAGCAAAAGGCTTACGGACGGCCTACATTCATCCAGCATTTTGTTTTATATTAATTTGTGTATGTAATATTATTCTTTAAAAGGCTTACGGACGGCCGTTATACATCCAGCAAAAGGCTTACGGATGGCCTAATACATCCAGCAAAAGGCTTACGGATGGCCTAATACATCCAGCAAAAGGCTTACGGACGGCCTACATTCATCCAGCATTTTGTTTTATATTAATTTGTGTATGTAATATTATTCTTCAAAAGGCTTACGGATGGCCGGTACTCATCCAGTATTTTGTGTGTATTATTAATTTTTTTTTGTAACCATCGTCTTTCTCGTGCTCAAGGTAGCATGCAGAGGCCCTGAACTGCCTCTAAGCGTTCGGGTTGAGAGAGGCTAGCCTCTCGACCGGTTAATATCTTGGTGAGGGCCTTTTGGTGCATCAGCGATGTATTGAATTGTCTCCACCACGGGCGTCATGAACCCGCATTAGCAGAGTTGCCGCTCCAGCATGTTCTGGTGGGCACGCGCTTCTGGCTTGGAAGGGTTCGATTGGTGCAACCGCGTGTTCTGACCCTCAGATCCTGGTTATCCTCAGGCGTCATATGCGGATTCGCGTGATTCTTGGTTCCGGTCTGGGGGCCGGGGGACGTGTCTTGCTGAAGATCGGGCCTAACCGCGAGTGTTTCAATAACATTGTTTATTCTTTTCAGAGAGAGAATAGGAATGGATTAAAATTGCAGGGAGAGGGTTAGGTGTGAGCCTTGTGGTAGGACAGTCGTTGAACAGCCGGTTCTGCTTCGTTCTAGCTATGTTAGATTTCCTAATAGTTTAGAAGGGTTCTTTTAAAATTCCGTCTCGAAAGAGTTTTCGGTCCTTATCTGATTATATTGGCTTGCGTAACAATTACCACTTATTATACCAAGTAGGCGGACTTCAGGGATTATAGAAATGTGTAGTGCAGTCCTTACCGTAAGGGCTGGATTTGGGCTTGTATTGATTGATCTCTGTTCACAGTGAGGGGGAGAGGTTGACAGTGGAGGAGTAGAGTCACCCGTATAGAACCTGTAAGTGTATAATTAAACAAGTGCCCCATAAGTGATATCTTTAAAATTAGCCGTGGGGAAGGCTACAGTGTTTAGTGAGAGGATGAATGGTGATTAACTAATTTGGTTGTAAACCTTTTCTCAGCATGATGTCCTGAGAGGAGGGGTGGGTGAATTATCTATTAACGGTCTACCTTTTTGTGATATAGGGTGACCATGTTTAATATAATTTTGTTTTTTTTTTGTTTTTTTTTTCCTTTTATTGTTTCTGCTCTGTACTTTGAGGTATCACCAGCCGGGCTTTATGTAAATCATTATCTCCTTGTTATTATTGACGGCCTACCTTTTTGTGATATAGGGTGACCATGTATAATATAATTTTGTTTTTTTTATTTATTGTGGATTCCTTTTTGTTGTTTCTGCTCTGTACTTTGATGTATCACCAGCCGGGCTTATGTAAACATCATTATCTCCTTGTTATTATTGACGGCTTACCTTTTTGTGATATAGGGTGACCATGTATAATATCATTTTGTTTTTTTATTTTTTTTAATGTGGATTCCTTTTTGTTTTGTTTCTGACCTACCCTTTGATGTATCACAAGCCGTGCTTATGTAAAATCATTATCTATTTGTTCTTAGGGACGGCCTACCTTTAGTGATATAGGGTGACCATCCATAGTACTTTATGTTATTTTAATTTTATTTGAAATTCTTTTGTTTGTATCTGATCACCTTTGAAGTATCCGGTGACCATGCCCCAGGTGAATTTGTCTATAATCTATTGTCTTTGTTTTTTTGGTTGTTTTATTGGTTTTGTTATTAAAATTATTTTAGGAATTGTACTCCCGGTATTATGCAATTGTTTCAGTGCTGGTTGCCCTGTGGTTAAACCAGTATTGGAAAGATAATCTTCTGTACTATTGTAAGGAGTTACCGGAGGATTGTTCCGTGCTCCTTAGTATAAGGTTATGGGCTATAGTAGATTCAGTAGTGTGTTGTCATCGCAAGGTTTCCGTGGTTTCCTTGCGGCTAGGTTCCCTTACACCAATTAGGGGTGTCCTGCAGGCAAATGCTGACAACCGGTAAATCGGCCACGAGACCGTATCCAGTAGGGGGGACATACACCCCTTGCTCCTTGTAATTGCCTACAGCTGATGTGTCTATACTCTGGGAATGATAATTTTTTTTTTTGTTGTTTTTTTTGTTTTCTTTTATAACATAAGATGGAGTGTTAGGAGTATATTTATTTTTTCATAAAAGACGGGTGAGAAGTTTGGGATTTATCCAAAAGGGAAATAAGGCGCGAAATTGATTGTTACGAGCGGAAAAAACAAACGTACTTCCCCTTGTTCTGATTTTGACGGGTAAATAATGACGCATAAAATCGAGTCCGAGCGTGACGCAGTTGTAATTAGGACAGGGAATGATGCAATCATCCGTTGTTTCTGGAAGATTCTATTCCAAAACGCGCGGTATAAAGAATTTCATCTAGCACCGAGCAATTGCGTCACTTATAATAAATAATCAAATGCAAGGGCTTGATTGGTCAAATTACGGCCCGACCAAAGATTTGACGAATCAGGACATCGCTTACAAATATGATCGACGGGCGAAATGGCATCACGTGCGGATGGACAGGTGAGGCGGCAAGAAGGTCGGCGCATCATTACGAGCGGTACCGCGAGTAGGACTGGTTCTGTGATTGAGACAGATCCCGGTCGGGGGAATACGAATTAATAATTAATTAATTCGTTCAAGTTATCGGTCAGTTACCTTGTGTTCCGAGTTATAATATCCTGTTGGGAAATACGAATTAATAATTAGTTTTTTTGTGAAAGTTCTTCTCGCACTTCCATCCAGACTTGACGCGGGGATCCATCTGCGGAATAGTATTTCCAAAGAAATAATCTTGGATTATTATTGGCTCCATCGGGCGTGAAGCAAGTAAAGTTTCGAGAAACTAAGAAAAGCGGTTCTTTAAATAACTGCGGGTCTGAAATCGTTCTCCCAGGCCGAAGGCCAAGGAAGAAGTTTGGAATCGGCGCAGCGCGAAGCTTCAAAGGACGCTTGCGGCATCATCATCATCAGAGTCATCGTTCCGGTTTCGTTTTCGGGAGAAATCTTCTGGTTCCTCCACAGTTCCGAGAGTATAGACATTACGCGTATCGTTCCTTATCGATATTCATGGTATTGTGGGGTGAGTGATCTCTTTTTATTGTAACCTATCACTGTGGATTTCTCCTTACCTCATAACCTTTATGTTTGTGCTGAATATTGAGCGGGAATCGGTCTTTAATGCAAGCCCAAGTTATTAGTCTGCCTACTTCGATATTTTTGTAGTATAAATAATTTTTTTTCGGCATTATTGCGGAGTTTTTTTTTTATTAAGATCTCATTGGATTAAACGGAGTATTATTATAAATTCATGTCTTTATTTTGTTGTTCCCCTTGTCCCGGAGATAATATCTTGGAAGCATGGTACAAATTATTATTGAGCCCATCGCGATCTGAGACGAAAGAGTACTTGTTCAGTATTTTCTCCATATGCCGCTGAGACCCGGGTAAGTTTTATTGAGAGAGAAATAGTGTCAGAAGTGTTTAAACTATTGCTTTATTGTTGCATGGAGGCAACGCTCTCTATTAATTTCGTAAATATAGGTATAAGTCTAACACAACCGAAAATATTAACGAATATACCGATTTTATGTTTTTGACATTGCCTTTGCGTATCAATACTACAACGCCTGAGAAACGTCAGCCACCATTTAACCCAACACAATACAGCAACTACAAAAAACATTTTAGTCATTTCAGTTTTTTTTAAATAGATATAGCTGAAGTCATAGGTATCATTATAGCCCCGAATACTAGATGGAAAAATGTGAAAGGAATAGCGCAGCGCGGGATTCGAACCGGCAACTTTCCGCACAAAAGTCCAATGCGTTATCGCGCGGCCGTGTACCCAATTTTTGGGGGTTAAATATATTTTTTACATTTTAATCAAACATATACCATATACTACTTACTAGCCAAGTTCCTAAGCCTAAAACAGGCATCACATTCCCATCAGATAATGTTATTGTTGTTGCTTTCCCGGAGGCGACATCCTGAAAAAATATAAATAAAATCTTTATTTCTCAAAGAATAATTTTATTTTTTAACACTTTTTTGTATAACAATCTGATGGATTTATTACCAAATAGCAATCTTTTAAAAAAAAACAGACGAAAGTAAAAAAAAAAAAAAGGAGCATTTATCATTCACACTGATTCAAACGAAATCAGAAACATTCATAAAATAAATATATCTTGGTATACAATAATATGGCTTGAAATAAATAAAAAAAAGGAATCTCGAGTAAGATCTTGTTATATTTTGAAACGATGAGACCATTTTAAAAAACCTTACTTATACACACTTTGATATCAAAGTGCGTTTGCTTCGCATCAACTTGACGATTTGTTTTTTTTTTTATTTATTCAACAAATAAAAGACATTTAAGTGTCTTTTGCATATCACAGTAACATTTATAAAATAGAAGATAAAAAACCAACATATTTTAGCTTTCCAAATAAAATATTGCATGAAAATATCAATCTATTATTACAATCAACAATACAAAACTTTAGAATGAAAAAAAATCGACATAGCTCTTAAGGGAAACGAGAACATGAAATAATAGGGTAGATTACCAAAATAGTAAGATAAAATGTAAATATAATTACCTATTTTACAGTCAAGACCTTAAATTGAGGAAATACTGAATCTCCTGAACTCAACATTGTAAATATCCACCAATCCAGACAACGGAGTTACTCAAATTTCGCATTGTCATGTTAGATTAATTAAACCGTGCAACTGTCGTTAGCAAATTGCTGCAGACATACTTGAATCGTAAAATCGTATTTCTAGCAAGTCTGTATAAACAAATTTGAGCTAATATATCTGGACTATCAACGATATTACAAGTATTTATAACGACGACCTCCGTGGCCTGGTGGTAAGACACTTGTCTGCCGATCCGGAGGTTGCGGGTTTGATCCCCGCTGGAACCCAGATTTTTTTAAACAAGATTCCAGTCTGGTTAATACTAAGGGGCTATAAATACATATTTCTGGTTGGTTGGAAGAGATTGCCACATAGCAATAAACTCGCCAGGTTAAAAAAAAACTTTACAAAAATGTATCAAATTAATTGTATTTATACTTTTATAGATATTAAGAAGGTGAGTGGAACTTAAGAGTTCGTAGTCATATACGAGTATATGACAGTTGCACAGACAAAAATTTAATTTCTCAAAACCATTATTTTGGATCATTTCAGTTCGTGGAACTAGCGATGAGAGTAGTACTTGTAACTAGCGATGTGTCTTGCAATTCAAATGCTCTTAAACACCTTGTCAAATCTTAAGGCAAATCCCAAATTAATTTCACTTTCGTTACATTATGAATGTGACAGAAAAATCAGTTTTGTGATCAATTGTGACAGCATACGATCTACAACCTTTACAATATCACATTATTTAAAGAATAAGGCTAAGCAAGTATATTTACTGTGGAAATACTGATGCAAAAACACATATAAAAAATTCGTTTAAATTTCCTTGCATTGTATGACAATTGTCAGGTTCATTATAATATATGATAGCTTCGTGTCATCAGCGGAAAACAATATTTCGATATTAACGATATCATTAATAAACAATAAAAGAGAAATCATTTTATATATAATGGATTTATAATGTTTTTTTTTCTCCATAAGCTGAACAAAAGTGTACATTGTAATAAAATGAATGGTTTACACAGAAAATCTGTATGGCTCTCGTAAGTATTATTCTTTATAAGTAAAACTTATTTATTTTCCATCTGATCAAAGCTAAAAATAATTTTCCAATTCCATTACTCAAAAATTGTTTTAAAAAATAAATTGTCGTTTTTTATAATTTGCTATGACATTGAAATTGTTTCAGTCTCCAACATCTGACAATATTAACATGATAGGTTCTAAGAATTCGGCATTTTCACATAATGTTGATGTTTTTGCCAAGCAATTTCAATTTTTCTTATTTAATCATTTCAATATCTCGTTTTTTTCACAATGATTTTTAAAAATAGATATAAAATTAACAAATAAACCGTTTCAACTCCTTTGGATGTTAAATATTGATGTTTTAAAAACAATTGTTTTTACTTCTTACGATTTTTTTAATGTTTTCAATGATATGGTTTTTGAGTTCCTTCTTTTTAATAACTTATAATATTAACTCTACAGGCAAAAGTTTTCCAGCAATTCGAAAATATTTTCGGATTTGATTGGATTTGATATGGATCTTTAAATTTGCCTAAATCGAAAAATACGTGTGCAATTTTGACAGGCAAATGATAAATATTAGCATGCATGCTGTTCATTATCAACGTGAAAGTCAACAAAAAACTCAGACAAAAAAAAATTTAAACAAAGGAATTTTATCATATCTACAGTTTCTTTTGGAAAATAACGTCATATATTTGGAAATATTCTATTCAATATTTTTTATGTCATCTTCAATAATTTTTTTTTCAATAATGTTTTTTTGTATATACTCGTAAGTACGCTTATCTCATTTTCGCTTTTTTTCATTAAGAATGACCGAGATAGAAAAAAATAGAAGTTTCGTGACCAAGTGCAGTCACAATTATGCTGTGATATTTCTTTTTGTCACATGGGGGTGGTTCTAGCAAAAGCAATCCTTTCTAATGCCCAAATACTGTCCAGAGCGCTGGTAACCAACAGGGAAAACACATATATTATGATGCTTTTTCTAAGTTCGATGGACAATAGCGCCACATACGTAACATATATGGATATTAAAAAATATTTATATTTTATTACGGCAATTTACCTTGGAGAGAGTGCTTGTTGAACAAAATAAATGTTTTTCGTATTTTATATTGTATTTTACCATTAAAGCGAAACGTATAAATATTATTATTTTAAAGCGAAACGTAAACATTTCGTAGTTATATTGTATTTTACCATTAGAGCGAAGCGATTTAAAAAAATGTCAAATTTGACAATTTATTCATTTAAATTTTTAAACAATAAATCGGTGCTCATTATAAAAACATTAAAGCATTCCATATCCTCGTTCAATAATATTTTTAATAATTTTTATTAAAAACGAAATATAAACTACACCTGTAATATTATATTTTTCAATAAAGATGAAGCTGTAAAATCTATACAAAACATTATTTCACTTAATTTTTCTTCTGTATTTGAGCTCTTTTTGTATCATGACACAATAAGTCTTTTTCTAGCTTAGTCAGGAAACATTGCATCAAATACGAGTATATTATGTCCGAATAACAAAAAAATAATTGCAAGAAACTCAATTACAAAAAACCCGTGATAACAAATTTGCACCCTGACATTTGATTTATTACCGCTTTCTAATTGATATTCGTAGAGTTGAACACTTTTGGTATTGATATCACGCTGGAGTTGACTGAGACTTGTAATTTTAGACGAAATATGTATATTTAAGAATTATTTTTTTCATGAATTTGTACAGAATACTGAAAGGGAGAATTTCTTTAAAACGGCTTTAAAATATATTTTTCCATCAAAGTTTAGCTAAACACGGGTGAACTGTGACGACCCAAATATAAAACAATCGATATGTTTATATTTTGAGATTGTAAATAAAATTCTTCTGGCATGGTAGTAATTTGAATAGTTTCCTTTATTTGATATTATGATCATATATTTTTAATTTTATAAATTAATGTTTAATAGTTACAGCTGTTAGTAATAAATATATTAAAACTGTTATTAAACGTTTATATCAACATCAATTGAAAAGAATTGTTATTAAAATACTTCAGATTCAACGTAGGAAATTCTTCGAAGAAACTCAGATTTGAATCACGTGTAATATAAATTTTACTTTTTTTTTTAAGGTGTGGCGAGATGTTAAGCTGTAGTACTATGTAGACAGTACTTTCCAATCTAAGGTATCCTAAAAAGTACTCAGCCCCTGGTTCGTCCCCATCTCAAAATCTTCACATTTGGCTACACGTAGCTATCAGTGCACGGACAGCGGCCACACTTCTGAAACCTGGTGTGCCCGCATGCAAAACTTGACGGAGCGGCGTAGAGGCTAATCACTCCAGATTCTGTATATTCCCTATCCTCTGTCCCAACCCTTCCAACTCCTATTCACATTAAAATATCCCAAAACATTTCTATAACACTCCTGCTCCCACCTAACTTAGAACTACACCCCAAAATAGAGTGTGCTGGTAGAAGGGCTCATAATATATACAACATGTATACAATTCCTTTTACATCTACTGCAGTATTACGGCAATGAACGAATCACATGAATATGCTCCATAATGTATAGGTCACATTCGTCAGCATTGTTGTCAAAACGAAGATGATAATTTTCTTCTTATTTTTACCTAAAACCCAGTATCTATTCATCGGAAATATAGTGTCTTTGAAACGTTGTTTCCAACTATTCATTCATTAGTAAATGGTCTTCTAAGAAGACAATTATCAACCGGTTTGCCATCTACCTCGAAATGGGGAATTCTTAATTGTTCTTAATTCTTCGTGTATATAGTAGTCTAATATTGTGCCGATTCAATAAACGCACGATTTATATATTCTTACTTACCTGTATTATTCTTATGGTTTTGTTTCTCTATATTTTATTATGAATGAATTGTAAATACTTTCCCATATACCAGATTAAAAACGTCGTTCCATAGACGTGATTAACATAAATATTTGTTTCGAATAACATAAAGAAAAGGACCGCAAATTACGTATCTACTATAGTAGTTCTAAACTTTCTATCTTATCTCGATCAATGGGGTCCAAGCAATGTTATCTCCCAACCGCGCTCTTCAATATGTACGGATCGCAAGTTCAGGCATATTGAAGGGTACTATACAAATAGAAAAAATCATCGGATTTAACATACACATATATGTGGTATAAATGTTTCCCTTTACTTCAATAAGTTATCGCTAAGGTTATAGTTCAAATGCCTTACATAATATTGATATCAGACTCATATAAAACTGGAGACCGTTACTCGGAAAATACACACTGACCTAGATTTCTTAAAATATCTCAGTTACTTAATTGCAATTCAATATTTGTTGTAGATATAAACACGACGAGAAAATGTATTTCAAAAACATTTCCGACCCAATTTAACTTATTCTAGTTAGTTGATTCATTATCTTATTTCTTCCAATGATAGCCAATCCTCAATATAGTGGAAGAGTGTCAATGAGAGTATCAATCATTTAGATAATTGACACAAGTGCGTGAATTGTATGCAAACTGTTCCACTTCAGCAATCATGAATGTGACAGAAAAAATCAGTTTTGTGATCAATTGTGACAGCATACGATCTACAACCTTTACAATATCACATTATTTATAGAATAAGGCTAAGCAAGTATATTTACTGTGTGAAAACTGATGCATAAACACATATAAAAAATTCGTTTAAATTTGCTTGATTGTATGACAATTGTCAGTTTCATTTATAGGATATGAGAGCTTCGTGTCATCAGCGAAAAACAATATTTCGATATTAACGATATCATTCATAAACAATAAAAGAGAAATCATTTTATAAATAATGGATTTATAATTTTTTTTTCTCCATTAGCTAATCAAAAGTGTACATTGTAATAAAATGAATGGTTTACACAGAAATCTGTATGGCTCTCGTAAGTACTCGTATTATTCTTTATAAGTCAAACTTATTTTTTTCTATGTGATCAAAGCTAAATATAATTTTCCAATTCCGTTACTCAAAAATGGTTTTAAAAAATAAATTGTCATTTTTTATAATTTGATAAGACATTGAAATTGAAATTGTTTCAGTCTCCAACATCTGACAATATTAATATGATAGGTTCTAAGAATTCGGCATTTTCACATAATGTTGCTGTTTTGGCCAAGCAATTTCAATTTTTCTTATTTAATCATTTCAATATCTCGTTTTTTTTCACAATGATTTTTAAAAATGTATATAAAAAAATTAACAAATAAATCGTTTCAACTCCTTTGGATGTCAAATATTGATTTTTTTAAAAACAATTGTTTTTACTTATTACGATTTTTTTTAATGTTTTCAATTATATTGTTTTAGATTTCCTTCTTTTTAATAACTTATAATATTAAATCTACAGGCAAAAGTGTTCCAGCAATTCGAAAATATTTTTGGATTTGATTGAATTTGATACGGATTTTTAAATTTGCCTAAATCGAAAGATACGTGTGCAATTTCGACAGGCAAAATGATAAATATTAGCATGCATGCTGTTCATTTTCAACGTGAAAGTAAAACTAAGACTAAAAAAAAATTAAACAAAGGAATTTTATCATATCTACAGTTTCTTTTTTATTAGTGATATTACACTCATATCAAAAGAGTAATAAAAATATAATTTTAGTTATGTTGGTTTCTATTTGAAAGCAGTCTTCAAGACCAATAAAAAAATTGTTTTTTCCTTGAATTTTTAGTAAACATAAAATGATTTGTTAAAGTAGAATAAATAAGTTTAAAAACAAAAAAAAAACTATTCTTAATGAAACCAACAGTAGTTTTTTTCATTTCATTTATTTTATACAAAAGGTTTTCAATAATTTACGATACAATTCCTAATTTAAGAGTTTTATGCAAATATTCCGATACTTTTGGATACTAAGACTACTTTAACGTATATTCTATCATATGCAGACGTAACTCAACCCACAAAACTCATTTTATAATTCATTTAAAATGTCGAAAAACCAAAGATCACCTGTGTATGCAAAAAATCAAGCCAGCTAATTTAGTTTTTCATCGTTCAATTCTATCATCAAAAATCCGAATGAATATGTCTTTCAATTTTGATTTTATGATGGCAAAAATATTAGTTTTTTTTAATCTTGCGAGTGTATTGCCAATTATCAATATCTTCCAACCAACCAGATAAAAGTTTATCAAGTTTAGTGGTCTCAAAATTTATACAATTATTTTTCATTTGTGCAAGATTCATGAGTAATATAATATATCTATAAATAACAACAATAAAAGTGAGATATTATAAATCTAAGAAAAAAAATTGATGCTCCTGTGAAAAGGAAAATAAAGAATAAATCGGGTAAGATTTTTGAATTGAAATTAAGGTTTTTTAACGCTTTTCAAATGTCATTTTCTATAATTTTGTCATATAAAATCATTTTTATTGTAACGTCTTCAATACATCATTATCTTACATGACAAACAACAATATCTAATCTGCTGTTGTCATTCAACAAGCAGTTAATACTATTCTACTTGTTTTATAACTTTTAGGATATACGTAAAGTAGCTTCTAAAGCACAGAAACACATACATTTAAGATAGAATATAGTTTAAATATTGAACATGTCCAAAATTCAATAAGGTCAGTATCGAACTCAGGACGCTATCTGGCTACCAACCATGATAACTATACGACAACTGGAATAAATGTTATATTTGCAATGTACTTACCATATACAAGAAAATAGAAAATCATTTAATGATAAAATATGAGAATTCAAGTTATCTAAAAATTCCAATCTACTACAATCTAGAATTTCTGATAATCGTTACAAAACATCAGCATACGCAACTTTCAATGACAAAATTATGAAAGCTGAAGAGAAAGGCTAAAAATTTCGTAAAATTATAAGTTTAAATGGCAGACGCTTATTGATATCCATTCATTTGTTGTAAGTTGTCAGCTTATGTTTCTTTTTACAACCAGTGTTGGTTACAAAATTGATTTATTTTTTATTACAAAATAAATCAAATGTGTTATCATGGTAACGTTAAAAAATAATATAAACGGAAAGTATTGAAATTTAAACATTTCGTTATCCATATAAATTCGTTTCTCAAATGATACACATACAAAAAGACATTTTTTTATATAAAAGATAACACAATGTATTTTTATGTATTTAAAACATATATACATATCTTCACACCATTTCCCTGTCGACGTAGGCGTAGAAGTCTGAGTGCCAGATTTTCTTATCTCGACACACATTCTTCGCCTCATCTACATCAATACACCTTATTATACAACTCATACGGTTTTTCACATTTCCTACGTTACCTTTTTTCAAATATCATTCACTTAATTAAACCATACTTTTCGTGGTCTTCTTCTACCCCGCCTTTTACTCACATTTGCACTGCATGCTTATTATGTTGGTCTTTCTTTATTAATTCCTTTTTTCAAATATCATTCACTTAATTAAACCATACTTTTCTTGGTCTTCTTCTACCCCGCCTTTTACTCACATTTGCACTGCATGCTTATTATGTTGGTCTTTCTTTATTAATTCCTTTTTTCAAATATCATTCACTTAATTAAACCATACTTTTCTTGGTCTTCTTCTACCACGCCTTTTACTCACATTTGCACTGCATGCTTATTATGTTGGTCTTTCTTTATTAATTCCTTTTTTCAAATATCATTCACTTAATTAAACCATACTTTTCTTGGTCTTCTTCTACCACGCCTTTTACTCACATTTGCACTGCATGCTTATTATGTTGGTCTTTCTTTATTAATTCCTTTTTTCAAATATCATTCACTTAATTAAACCATACTTTTCTTGGTCTTCTTCTACCACGCCTTTTACTCACATTTGCACTGCATGTTTATTATGTTGGTCTTTCTTTATTAATTCCTTTTTTTCCCCTAACAATCTCAGTGTGCTTTTATTTATATTACACAACGCGTCAGACTTAAGTTCGTATTCATCCCTATTACTTAATTCCGTATCCTGTCATACGTCATCACTCCATGCATTCTTCTCTGTGCAGACATTTCTACACCATTTATTCGGCTCGTTTTCCAGTCTTTTTCCACGTACACTTTTCAATTCCATACATCAAAATTGATTCTTAAATTCTGTTGTGGACTATCATTTTAGCAGATTTGATTTGAGTATTTATGCATTTTACCCCATTGACTTTGTTTACTATCGCTTCATACTACTCGATATCCTTGTACTAGAACTATAGTTTCCATTCAGCTTAAATTTGGCTTTCACTTCGAACCTTGGAAACAGTTTTGTGGTTGGTTTTTAAAATTTTCCAGAAAGCAAAAAATACGTAAGATTGTACAGTGTAAAACTATAGTCAATATAATAAAAAAACACAAATTCAGATAGGTTTCTACTGTATATTTATCTTTCCTGTAAAAACATTTAAAGTAAATAGGTTATCATGTGAACAATATTTGAGAGTTAATCTTTTTGAGTTTCTTAACAGCGTTCTTTAAATCTATGAATTAAGCTTGGAAATAAAGTTTTGACAAGCCTCAAGCATGTCAATTTGGTGATATTTGAATAAATATATAAATATATGAATAAAGTGATATAAAGAATTGGAAGCAAACGGAGTTGTAGAATTCAATGAGGAAGGCATGTATTTGACACTAAACAGTAAATGCTGACGAAGACGTTTCAATCAGCACGTTACTTTGTTTTTTTTTTCATTTGTATGATACTCTTTAATATATTCGAATCGAAACGTGGCCGGAAAATATTGTCTTCCGCCCCAGTAATCAAACCTTCGAGTTTAGATTCAATGCTCTAGAAGCACAACAAAACATTCTTAAAGTTGATTTAGCAAACAGAACTCTTTACTTTAATGGCATTATAAGTTTTTTTCCAAGGTATCAAGAGAATAAAAACGGTTAAGAACCATTCGTGGGGATTTTTAAGACTAGAGTTATTAAAATGTTTTTCGATGATAAAAAGGGCTCGGAATACCTCACCTCAGCTCTAAACAAATTACTCAATGGGTAAAGAGGCTAAGGCTTTCTATTTGATTAACAAACTAAAGTTTGACCCATTTAAACTGCATGGGGTAAGTTAAATAAGAAAATATTTTCCTATTTCATTCGTAAACTCGGATTTATATTCTGTAAATAATTCCGAGTGTAAGAGTTATATGAAGGATACCAAACAGCGTGTGACGAGAGAAAACAAAGTCAATAGGGTACTAAAACATATTTACTTCAACTAGAGTAACTATACAGTATCAAAATCTACTAAAATGATAGTCCACAATAGTCTTTTACAGGCTACTTCGATGTATAAGGAATGAAACGCTGAAAAAGATTGATAGGATCCGAATAAATTTTGTAGAAATACTCGTATGTGCACTTAGAAGAATACATGGGATAATAATGTATAACAGAGTACGGAATGAAGCGATTAGGGACAAAAATAAATTTAAGGCTGATGTATTGAGTTAGATGAAGAAAAATTCTTTGAATTGGCTTAGGCAAGTGTAACGAATGAATGAAGAAAGACTAAAAAACCAATATAAAAAGCAAATGTGAGTGGAAGGCATGTTAAGAAAACATAGGAGTTAAGAGGAATCATAGAATATGCATGGATATGGAAAAAGCGAAATATGTGTGTCGCGAAAGGAAAGTCTTCCACTATATCCTCTCCGTTTACCTCATCAAGTAAACGGCGTGATGGTATGTATGTATATGCTGTATTAGTAACGTATAATTTACTGTAATCTTTTAGGGTATTATTATAGATAATACTGTAATAGGATTGTTAACCTAGAAATTATCTACTTAAGTATGAGAAATTGGCGGTATCTCAAGTGTACATCGATGCAATCAATACTAGCGACATCGAGTATCGACGTAATAGTAACAGCTTCTATGACTTAGTGGTTAAAAGCCTGATATCCTTCTGGGAATATTATTGTCAATAAGCTATTTATTCTAACCAACCACACAACTGTTATACAAAGTATTAAGAAAAAAACTATGCAATACCAATAATAAAACCTAAAAAAACACTAAAACACCAAATAAAACTATTCGCATTATCCGGTTTACCAATTCAGGGTTAAAATAATTATGCTCGTTAATAAAACAATGTGGAGAAATGTAATGAATTCGTTATTTATTAAATATAATATTATAAGTTTTGTATTATTGTATATTATGTTATGTATTGCGTTTTCGTTGTGTATAGTATTTTTTATTTTTTTATTTAACACTTTTCAAATACAATCCGGCGGGATTATTGCCAGGTGGCAATCTCTTCCAATCAAGTAAACAAAAGTAAATGAAACAAGTTACATGGTCGCATAAATCATTCAAATTACTAACCATCTCCACGAAATCCATGAACGCTTACGTGTGCATATGTTTACGACCCCCACAAAGACGGACAATCACCCGAAAATTCCTTTTCATATAAAGTGAGATATCATTAATCAAAAGAAAAGGGAGGAATGGTGGAGAGGAAAGGAAAAAAATTAGGAATGAAACACGTTATATTACTGACTAGAAATTAAGACTTTTTTCTGTCGCTTCTTAAAGCATACCAAAGACGGAGTGAGTCTAACATTGGTTTGTAACTGATTCCAGAGTCTCACTGCATGGACAGTTAAGGACGACGTAAAAAAAGAGGAGCGGTGAACTGTAAAGGCCAATAAACAATCTCTGTTTGAGCGTAGCGCTAATCCATGATCGGAAAGACGCTGAAAAATTTTCAGCGAGATAAGAGGGGGCGGCGGGGTAGTTAAGAATGTTATACAATAGAGACAGTATGTGAATAGTACAACCTGACTTTTCTCATGTAGCATTCTCTTCCAACTGATCAGAAAGATGTTAAAGAGGCATGTTCTTTTAACTGAGAAAGAAATGGAAATATATATTTTATGTTTAATAGCGCCCTTGAAGAGATTCCGCTATCTGAACGGTGCTATTTACAGTATTTACACTATCCTTTTATTATATTTATTCTTTTTTTTATTTCGGTCGCAGAAATTATATCATATATTCTTTAAATTAATTTTACCTTTTGTTTTTGAAGGACCTCAGCTACTAAATGGGACCATTCAAACAAACATAAAACGTTATTTTTCTTTCTAGATATGTTTTATTCCAAGTATTCTGTAGACTTATATTCTGATGTTTTGAATTTTTTTCCCTCAATTTTTTTTTTATGTTTTAGTTATCTTTTGTAGCACTCTCCCCGATTCCTTTTCATTTATTATTCTCTATGTTCAGAGTTAGCATCTAGTTCATTCTGTTTCCAACCCTATTCGTTTCCAACGCATTTTTGACTATCTTGTTTGAATGTCAAAGACTTTACCTTTTCAAAGAATGATGTATTTTATTTTTATTTTCTTTATATAATGAAAAAAAATCTTGTGCTCTTTTAAATTTTCACTAAACCAGCTCTTTTAAAATTTCTATAATAATGCAAAAAGAATATGACAAATTTTAAAACAATTTTTTTTATTAGTGCCACACCAATTTCCAATTTCGGGCAAAAAACCCGCCAAGTTGTACATGATACAACGAGAGTGTTATAATTTTCGGAGGACAAGGTAAAAGAATCACATTTAAAAAAAATTATATAAAAAAAACTTTATTGTCAGGTAACAAAAACTAGATTTTAATGACATCTAAATAAATATAATGTACTCGTATCACGTATATAGTCGTTTTCCGTTTTTTGAAGGGTAATATAATAAATTTACCGAAAATTCGTTAATAATCGTAATCCTTAAAATATCAAATCAAACTAAGAACAGACTCATACCTTGAAGTATTTAAACAACATTTTTTTTTAAATACGAAGAAATAGAAAATTTACAAACCTAAGACAAACGACTAGACGCAAAACCTATAATTTTATGGAAATATTCCAATATTAAACATAATTTATAAATGGCATGAATATTTAAATTCTTTTTATAATATTTAATAGATGTTCAAGAAGTCAAAAAAGAATTACAAAAAAAGTAATTTACTCTGCTGTAAGTCTTAAAACCAGTATTACGAATTCTGTTTGCATGTAGTATATAATTTTGAATACATTTAATGCATTTAATAATCAATATTAAAATATTGATTATTAAATACATAGTGACAAACGAGATCCCCGCAGGACAACGTTTGCCAAGAAGACCGCCTAAAAGTTGAAGAGACAGCTGATACTCTGCCTTCCAAGATTGATTTTCGTAATGACAGATCCAATATATGTCACGAAAAAGAAAAAATAAATCAACTCAGTGAAGTTTTCAGTGAAAAAAATGTTTAAGATTTATTTAAAAAAATGGAAAAGGATGAATTGATACGCAAACTCATTGGTAATCCACCAAGAATCTAAAAGCACATGAAATGATAATGTTTGTGTAGAATATACGGATGTTTATGTTTAAAAGTATTCAACCCAATGAGCCTATCATTTGGTGTATTCAAAATATCAAATGAGCATACCTTAATGTGATAAGTGTAACATTTTATGGTCAATTTATCACTTAACTTTTTTATTCAATTCAAGCCAATTTGCAAAAAGGAATTTATGAAGTGCTATTTCATAACACCGGTTACATGTTAACTTGTTTACCACTTGGGCACGCGTCAGCAAAACAAATTTATGTAATCTTAAATATCTTTGAATAGTAAAATGTAGATGAAATCCTTTTGCTAACCGAAATAGTGTTACTCCGGTTGAAATTAAATTTTATAAATTTAAAAACAATTTGCTAAAATGTGTTAATAATTTAATGCAGAATAAACTAAAAGATAAATATTTTTTTATGATTAATAAAATAAGCTGCTACAGTGTTTTCTGATTAAACGTAGGTTGCTTATTTATTTACCCAAAAATCACATAACTGATAATTAAGTAGGTATAGAGTTGTAAGATATAAATGTACATATTCTATTTATATTACAAGTAAATTTATGAATACATAGTTTATGAAAAACAAGAGAGACAAATTTATATCGGCAATTTAAAGAGGATTCTCAATTTATGTGGATCTGGGTTTGTTCCTTTTTATTGTCGTGTCCTTAGTAAACTAAGCTTTTTCCTGTATTATATTCCTCAATACTAGAATTAAAAATTAAAAACTACTGAAAGATGAATAAGTATCCAATATTTTATGCCAGTGTTTGACTGACTGAATACTTTTAATCTTTTCAATATGTATCATACATTTTGTTATTCATGAATGTTTAATTCTTATGGTACTTTGAGTTCCTCACTACCTGTGAAATGTTTTGTTATATCTTAGTTTTAACTGTGAGGTATAAGTATTGGTTTAAATTAGCCCGTATATAACCTAGTTCTTAAAGCTTATTGTTAAAATAATTTTAAATGTCATTTATTGAAATAATATGGTTCAATTTTTTTAAATATGATTATTTTGGATTATTTTCACTTTTTTTTCGATGGACGAAATCGAATATTCTTTGGAAAAAATAAATCAAATTTTTAGACATAAATATTTTTCTTAGCATTTTAATCAATTTCCTCGAAGTAATATATTCATTTGTTGTTATGTAAAATAAATGAGAACGAAAACAATTTTGTTGCTTTTTCATTCCATAAATGAAACATATTATTATGCATTATAAACCTATTTAATTTTTTGTTTTTTTATTTTATTTATTCTAAAAAACATAAACAAAAACAAAAGTATCTCATACAAAAACAAAAACTTGTTGATTTGTGTGATTATTCGTTTTTTTTTTTGAGGTTTTAAATATTTTAATCCTTATAGAATTTATAGACAATCAGCTATAAAATCTGTTCCTTTATCATATATGAAAGGTTTTGAATAATAACAGTTAAAATTATATCAAACATCAACTTACCGCATTAGCTACCCCGAGAAAAGCGCCGAAGATATATAATATCACGATCTTCAACATGATGGAAGAATCGCTGCAACTGCTTCTGAAGATTAACTCGGATCTGTTGAGAGTTGTACTGTCGGCCGGCCACTCCAGAGTCAACTGATCAAGCAACGCGTTATTCTCAGTTCTTAACTAAGTCTTAAACAAGTTGACCTCGAAGAACCGACAAAGGAATCGCGGTAATCACAAACATTTTAATGGAGGTTCAATACATAAGTGTATTTTAAATAAATCAACACATTAGTTAGGATGTCAGAACTATGAAGAAAAATATTTATTAATTTATTTAACACTTCATTGTAAATACAATCTGTCAGTTTTATTGCCAGGTGGCAATCTCTTCCAACCAACCAGTCAAAAGTTAATAAGGCAAGTTACATGGACTCAAAAAATCAAAGATTATTCATATTTATGAAATTTATGGATATAACCAAATTAAAGTAAATGTGAGATATCATCAATCAAAGGAATGGTGGAGAGGAAAGATAAAACAGGACTAAAACACGTTATATTTCTGACTAGAAATTAAGAATTTTTCAGTGGCTTCTTAAAGTATACTAAGGACGGAACGAGTCTAACATTGGTTTGTAATTGGTTCCAGAGTATCACTGCATGGACAGTCAAGGACGACGTAAAAAAAGAAGAGTGCTAAACTGGGAAGACCAAAAAATTTTAAATCAATGTAAAACATTAAAATTCCATTCAAATTACCAAATGATCTCAAACTCACTATGAAAATATTTTTTGCATCATAAAAATGCTTTAAAGTTTGGTTTATTGACCGCTTTTTTTAGCAGGTTGCCATTAAAATTTATTTTGATTTTATTTCATTTATTGAATAACTTCTACTTTTCACATGCATCCCTTATATTTAGAGTCGGATGTTTGGACCTCTTTCTCCATCTCCCTCGATCTCACCAATCGTTCGGGGATAGTCCGAGTCTCATCATATGCTTCTCCTCTTTCTTATATAGCCCCTTCTAAGGTCTCCGTCTGCGTCTATTTGGGAGTTCCCAATTGGTGGCTGTCTAAAGGAACTGCTCGCCTCGTTTAAAGAGATGTCCTGAACCATCCCGCGCATTCCACTGACCTAGCACCTTCAGATTACTCTCTCTACCTCCCTGAAGCTGCACATGAGTGGAAAACTTTTTGAATACGTATTTCTATTTTTTTTAAATTCCATCTTCAAAAATCATTTTATGTTACTCTTCGTGTAACAGATGTACTAGAAATTCCATTTCGTAAAAGTTATCATTTTTTGAGCAAATAAAATAAGCAGAAAAGCATAGGTTTACCTAACGATTTTTCCCAACGCTATTGTGTTTTAAACAATTTTTATTGCATGTTTATGGTGGGTTGCATAAGAATTTTACAATGTATGGTATGTAAAATGTATTATCTAAATAAATTTTATAACTCCAGTACTGAAATAACGTGTTACAAATTATTTTCGAGGTATGAATTAAATATGAACTCAAAACTGTCTTTTTTACCACGGTTGGCACAATATTGGAGAGAGCATACATAACTTGCACTTTATGTATTCCTTTAATTTATATACAGATGAGGTTGGTGCTATCAAAAAAATATTTGAAAAATTTAAATTTATTCAACCGAAAAACCCATCAACGTGTTCTGAGGTGAGAACGGTACGATAGTAATCAATTAAATACACATTTTTTTCGCATCAGATATACAAGGTGCAAAATTCCATTGAGGTTTACATGGAATGACATTCATAGTGACTCCTCCTGGGTGTCTCTGTTTTCAAAACATCAGAAGAAAAGTCACCACCTTTTCATAACAAGGTTCGAATTATTAAACAGTTGTTACAGCACTTGAATATTAATCATTAGAGAAAAATTTAAATTTTATTATACTTGATACAAGACAGAAGATTCTGGATATGTTGCAGAGAGCGAATTCAGGTCAAATTACACAATTTTCATGTCACACATTTTGTGTACACATCCATTGTATTCAATTTAAACTGCTGGGTTTATTGCCATATGACAATTTCTTTCATCCGGCCTTTATATGCCTTAAGTAAAAATCAGTCTGAAAACTTAAAAAAATCTGAGTACCAACAGGAATCGAATTCACAAACTCGCAACATTTGTCTTACCAACTAGTCTACGGAGGTCATCATATTCTCATATTTTGTTTTTAGTTATAGATAATATAAGTTTCAATAGCTTGACGCGATTTTACAAGTAAATATTATACGAATATACTCGTATATACGATAAACTAATTACTAAATTAACTTTTCTAGTTAAGTTTTCAGTAAGACAAATTATTAAAAAAAAAATTAATAATCTATTTCCTTTTAGTATATGCTACAATTTTTATTTTTTGGAAAAACATCGTGATATTGATTCGACATGTTTTTTTATATATTCAGTGCTTGGTCATTTTTTAATATATAAAGTGTATTTCGGTAAAATTGGGAAGTAATGTACGTAAATCACTTTTAAAATCAATATTTTGGACTTGCTACATCAATTCAACTGTAAAAATAAGAAAGGTATATTTATATAAATTGCGGTAAATATTTAAAATATCGGTGAGCCGTATGACTCGTACGTTTACTCGTACGAGTACGTTACTCGTCGTTTGCTAAAACCGCTTGAAAAGTTTGCGCCTTTCTCTTTTTAAGTCGAAATGATCATTGATGTTTATTACTGGAGACAAGTTTATTTCAACCGTCTCATTTTTAATCAACACAAGCTTTGAATCCACATTTAAGTTAATTTTGAAAATATATTTTAATTTTAACAACAGTTGTCATCACGTTTCGAGCTTTTAAAATATTATTTGCATATCATTGTTTTGATCCCTTTTTGGGACATCAAATTTACTCTCAACTCTCTTGTATATGTACGTATACACGTTATTTAATACGATAACGACACCGGGTGTGTCTGAGGGGTTGTTGCGCCGAAACTTTAAATCAATTACCCACATATTTTGAAAGGACTTGCTTAATCAATCGAATTACTTTATTTTATTTCAGGGAGTAATGCGCTTAGTGCCTATAATAAAATAAAGGTTTCAGATATTCTTGTAGATCATACTTTTTTTCCGGAATATTGAAACTTTATTACCGGTAGGACCAACAAATAGTTTTGTTTTATAATGCGGATATGCAGGCCGTTTTCAGATTTATATATTGTAAAGTTTTTATATTATACCAAGCATCTTGGAGTATGATTCGGCAATTTGGAAACTTTATTTCTAGATTTAAATATGTTTCCGTTGCCACATTCGTTCAACTAGCTGTTGTACTAGTGTGTAAGCATCTACGGAGGGTGATTGTTGTTACCTCTCGGCGTGCAGTAATACTACGAACCCGTTCAACACGGACTCGTTAAGGGACTACTATAGTGGTTCCGATAGCTAAGTGACAATTAACAGAGTCAAATACTATATTTTCTTGCAGCCACACAATCCAATATGTCTAAATCACCGATTCAGGTACGTCAAAGAGTATACTATACAAACGAATAAATTTACAAGAATTCAGTTGACCAAATCCACTTTCATTGTTTCAAAAAGCCCAAATAATTACTTTGATTACTTAACAATGTTTACACACGGAACATAAGTAAATAAAACCAAATATAAACTACCACACACTACGCCAAGAGAGTTTTTTTCAAACTGAAAGAGAACAAGACAGTTAAAAAAGCCCCAGCTTCCTCCATTCTTACTTATCTCAAAATGTGTAGCTCGTGGCAATATTTGCTACTCTTTTGACCTGAAGTTACACCTGAATCTTTGAAAACTGGTTTAATTAAACCAAAAAAAGGCAAGATATTTTTAAATAAAAAGAGACCTTAAATAAATTACATAATTCATTGCTGGTTAAGAATCATGACCATAGAAAAGTAAAGTTTGTTTATAAATAAAACAGGCCGAAGATCAATTTATTATTTCTTTAGTAAAATAATTGAGAACAAAGAAAACAATTGTAGCTAATGACAGTTAGAATATGAGATATTTTAGAATCAACTATGAACAATCGATAACATGTGATCTTACATTTAGAATATGAGATATTTTAGAATCAATTATGAACAATCGATAACATGAGATCTTATATTACATTTTCTTCCTAGGTTTTATCGTTCACACCTCGTGTCTAAGGATGATGTCTAGATGATTTAACACCGTTTCTATTTATTATCAAATATACGAGTATCTTGGGTAAGGGTAATGAACTGATGTCCTTGCGCACTCTGTATTGTTATAATATTTTTGTGCAATTTGTTAAATTTTCACTGTAGGTGATTTACACTTAAATTTGAAGAACTTGCACAAATAAATTCAACCGAAATCTCCAGCCCTTCGATTTTCCGCCAGTCAGTCGTATTTAACAGTTTCAAAGGGGTTAGTTACAACAATCTACTTTACAGCCCGACTTTTCAGATATCACCTCGCCCAGCAGAAGTGAAGTTGTTTCTGAGAGTCTTAAAACTGTTATGTTTTTAGTTATGTATTTCTCCTTCTGCTGAGTCTATTTTTTATTGTTGCGAATTTACAAGTCTTGTATAGCTTCTATTTATTTCAGACCATCATACTCCATAAATGAATAGAACAATCTATCCTTTTGAAACCGTAATTTAATATGATGATAAAGAACAAGATGTAAATGTCAGTTGTGTGTCGCTTGCCTTTACGGAATAGGTATTGTGAAGCATGCCGACTGCGAGTGTGATTTGGATAAAAAGACATAGATCATGTGTTTTTTAGCTGTCCTTTACGTGACAGATTTGATTTACTAACCACCACAACTTTCTCGCGCCCAACGAATGTTGCATTTCTTCAGTGAACGTTAACATTTCCACGTATAGAAAAAATATAATTTTTTCTTATTTAATCAGTTGAAGCTTTACGTTTTCTAAATTAATTGTTTTTTTTATTTCTTTTATTTAATTGATTTTTTAAATTTACAATACGTTACTCGCTATTTATCTAGAAACTCATACAGATGTGTGCACGGCTCTGTCGCTTGTAACTAGGTGTGAGAAAGGGTAAAACCCATACAAGAATTTAATAGAGTAGTTGGCAATTCACTGAAACCGTTTTTAGAGTAAGGGATGTTTATATTTGTTTGGGCGGTGACGTGAAATATACATGAATTTCTACGCGAATAGAGAATCGGGTATAAATGTTATATCAAACGTTTGACATTGGAAACAGTTTGAATACAAAAAATTATATTAATTTTGAAATATTATGAGAAATGGAACATGTTACAATAATACCAAAAGTATTACGTAATCCTATTTGAAAATCTTTTTTTATTTTTGTTGGAAGTGTAATATGTGATTCGCCAATCATACGTTTTTGTGGGTATCTTATTAAAAAAAGTCTGCTACAATTAAAGAAATACAAATAAAAAAAATGGCAATCTTTTTACATATAGTAAAATGGAAGAATTATAATTTTCAGTGAAGTAAAAATGGAAAGTATGCAAAATACTATGACGACAGTTTGGACCCGGACGAAGCAAAGCAGCCGTTATGTGGGTATCTTATTAAAAAAGGTCTGCTACAATTAAAGAAATACAACTAAAAAAATGGCAACCTTTTTACATAAAATGGAAGAATTATAATTTTCAGTGACGTAAAAATTAAAAGTATGCAAAATACTATGACGACAGTTTGGACCCGGACGAAGCAATAGCAGCCGTTACAGTGAATGGAAAAGTATGGAAATCTAAATATAATATGTTATGAGGCTTTCGTTGTTCTTCGTATCAGTTATATAAGGATATTCGGAGTGTTTTACGGCATGATTTAGCTTATGATGATGACGTTTTGAAAACGTTGCACTTCTCATCTCCAGGGCTTGTTTGTAATCAACTTGGCCATGTGTGAATGTGCGCCGAATAAATATTGGGCTACAACAGAGCCTTATTCGTAACGGAAGTCTCGCCTCGGAAGAACCAACAGACGCGTGGTTTCCACATGGGTTGAAGTTGTTGTTAATTTTAATTTAGCTATCGCTTCGATTTGATTACGGGGCAACATGATGATTTGGGGTGAAATTCGTCGTCACTATTAAAATTATTTAGATTTTTGTAGATTTCTATTGCCTCTTTGATTAGTCGGGCGTGATAAATCTTAGGTTTTCCGAGTATTTTAGTTCAAGTGAGAAACGGTGGCGTGTCTTGAATTAGCAATTCTACAGGTGTTCTCATATTCGGCTAATCGTATGTTCACCATTCTTCACGTTTGTTCATTCATTTTTTGCCATCACACTCTTGCCAGGTATGACCCTTCACCCGATTCTTAAAGCCTGCCTAGAGGCCCAGTTATCAACTTGGCAACTTCGATGGTCGTTATCCTCCGTAAGAAGACAATCATTTTTTTCCTTGTACCAGGGCACGCCTCGTCTTTCTGCTAAGCTATTGGACTACCTAATTTCGCACTGGTCATGGGAGCTTTAATAACTAACGTTTTAGTTTCAATCTTGTCCCTTCGCCTTGTAATTTTTGCGACCATTGAATCAAATAGATCACATATTTTGTTACTGCAATGATCATCGAAGCAACAATTTCCAAAAGGATCTCCACCCAGTCTTATATCGATTCATTTTCGGATCGATTCGCTACTCTGATCTAGTGGTGTTAATGGATAATTTGCTGCATTCTAGATTTTCTGTGAAAGTACTTGCAAGGCTGTATGAATTCGTGGTATTTAGCCACTTTATAAGTGTAAATACTGTGCTGCGAGTAATTTTCCTTCTCTTTAACCTTACACCTTAAGTCCGTCGTCAATACTATTCTTTTCACACTCAGATTTATTATCGCCAGAAGGAAGTCTTTTTGGGCAGTTATTTCTTCATAACTACGTGACGTTATGTAAAAAGTGTAGAAGATTTCGATATTGTGTGGGTCGCGCTGGATGAGGCTTTTGTCTCTCATAACTTCGTGGGTCGTGGTAGAATTGAACTACTATATCCCTTCTTCTTTCTTGCATCTCGGACAATCGAATCTGTTGAAATTGTTTGACTATAAAGGTTCGTTGCCTTTGGGATCACCGTATTACATGTTATCATAAACTAAAACCACGCGGTGCAAAACTTCAAAAAACCTTATACAACTAAGTATAGAGATCTATTTGCTGTCTATCCAAAAAAGAACAATGTGATGAGATGTATGTTTACATAACTAATAGCGATTAAATGCAAAACAAATTTTGTCATTTTGTAAAAATAAACACTTGTTAACCAAATGAAGCTTTTATTGTGTTTGAACAGTTCAATAAATATCGATATAAATATCCATTGTCCACTTTAATAGAGTTCCATAACATTTTTATCGGTTCGGAGTTCTAATAGATATATGTACTGAGGTGGACAATGAACACAATAGCGGTAACAATGGTCCATCGATATTGACGATTTATCGACGTAGTCTTAGCAACGGAAAACGCACGTATAAATCAGGGGATCCGACATTTAATGACTCAATAAATTTAACGAGTGCATAGTCTTTTAAAATTTTATCCCCGCAGAACAATAGATTCTATGACGTTATGTAACAAATATTCTACACTATCTATAAAAAATTGAAGGCGTTAGAAGATATCGCGTTAAAAATATTTTTAGCAAAGATTTGATTTAAATCCCACCCCGAGACGGACCAACAACATCAGTACTTATAGTTTATCAAAGATTTAACTTTCGGAAATCTAATCTACATTATTTTATTTTAAAAGTGACGAAGAAGTAATATCCGTTGGTTATACCATTTTGAGAAAAATTTATCAATTGTTGTAAAAAAATTATTCAACTAATAAATGACTAAATTGAAAAAAAAAAGTTTCATTCTATCATTTTTTTTATACCCTTGAACAGGAAACTTTTCGACCTTACAACGTTTAATAAGAATGTAATTAACTTAGTATTATAATTCTATTTCAATACGATAATAATGTTGCATGAAAAGCTACTTAGATTGATTTAAGATTGTTTACAAAACGATTCAGCCTTAAAAAGTATAGTCATTGGATTTGAAAATAATTTATTCTGAATGACATTGCAGTATTGTCCCAAATGGTAAGAACTACATGACAAACAAGGTCCGATGTTTACCTTCAATTTTAAATCCTCATCTTATGAAGGTGTAATTTGGCTTTAGAACCCAGCATGCATATCTTCTTTTTGTGTGTTAAAACATTCATCGTATGGATCACAAGCGTCCTATGATTTCAGTTGCTTAAATGATATATTTAAAAAAAAATTGTACCTGGTTTAATCGATAAAAAATAATAAGTTTTGCATACGTATTTCTTTTTTATTTAAATAGGTTTCAAACGTTCAACAGGAAAATCAAATCATATGGTTAAAAGTTGCACTCTTATAAACACACCAACGTGAAATATCCCTTAAGGGCAGAAACAACAGATCACCACAGAGATTCTTTCACTTTTCATGCTTTAAAATTTAAAAAACTCCAAAAAAATACAAGCAAATATGAAATAACATATTATAAAAAGAGTGTTAAAACGTTTAAATAAAAATTAAAATAAGATATTCCAGAAATGTTATTTATTAAAAATTATATTTTTTAGCATTGTAACAGTAATTTCTTTAACAAAATTAAAACCGACTTCTTTTGATTTTTATTACTGTTTATTCCATTGAATTTACGACCAAGTATAGTTATTAATATGTTATAAAACAATTTCTTCAAACAAAATAGTAAAATCAGATGAGGACTCTTTTTTAGTTTCTCATTCCCTCGGATTATACAATTATACAATATTAATTATTACATCAAGCATTCTTTGCATGACACCACGGAGATCATTGTTAATTTTTTTTCTTATTCACCATTAAGTCAGAATAATGAAATAAGGGAGAAATCGGTTTTTAATAAAATCTCTATTTTACATTTTTCTTAAGATTAATATTACAATAACTTAAATGTGATAATATAACATAAATGATGACTACTAAAAAAATCATTAAATTATGTTATATTTATTAACGATGAAATTTTACTTAGTTTATAAAATATGGATATGGAAATTATTAAAATGGATAATAGGGGCTGTCTTTCCACGCTAAAAATGGAACCACTCGATGGTCTAAATTGAACTCGTCAATTCTGATTATATCCTGTAGTGTCAACTTAAAATCAAATATGTCGATATTTTGCCGAATTCTATGAGGTTTAACTGACTTTGGTATAGTGATCAAACCACGATCAACCTGAAAAAATAAGTCAAGATTAATTATACAGATTAATTTATGATCCTCACAAAAATAAGCCTTTAAACGTTTTTTTCCTCATCGGGAATAAAATAAGTAAATCAAAATTTAATTCGTAAGTTTTCATGAACAACATTTTTATTTGTTGAGCTTAATATAGTTTTAAATTCAAAGGTGAAATGGCTCAAAAAAATTTTTTCTTGAAAATTATACAATTAAATAAACCTCAAAACAAATTAAAAAAACATATCAACCACCAAATATTTACAAGTTTGTGTAAGATTTTTTAAATATGTGATTACATTTAAAAAAATATGTTTTTCTACTGATAATATTAATCCGAACATCACTTCCTCGTGACAAGCTTTTAAATAAAAGGTAAAAATACTTGTGAAAGATAATTGTTATAGCAAAGTAATTTATTTTTAAATATTCAAAAAATGGAATAAAACAAAGTAAAAGCCGAGAACTTTGGTAAATACGTGAGATTTAAGTCTTAATCTTGAAAAATTAACTGCAAATATTTTTTTCATTTTGACATACAAAGAAATCATTGTTGGGTATGATTGCGTAAATTAAAATTAACTGTGTAGAAATACGTATAATTGTTGGTATTTCTCTATTCTTCATCAGTTAACTTAAATATTACTTATTTGTTTTTTTTATAACAATTGTAAATGTTTCCTATTTTTATTGTTATTAGTACAAATAATTATATAAAGAATGTTTTATATAATATTACACTTTCGTTGTACAGAATACAACAAACCGGGTTAATTTCAATGTAGCAAACTCTTCCAACCAACCAGAAAGACATTAATGGAGCCTGAAGTGAAAACCGGACAGAATCATATTTTCTTTAAACATGAATATTTTAACGAGAATTGAACCAGCAACCCCCAAGTCCATAGATACCATAAACGTCTTACCAACTAGGCTACGAAGGTCGTCTGTATCAGACAGTCTGTCTTCTGAAAAAAATATGCCACTTCTTTAACTATTATAATTTGCGCATGTTTCCAATTGTTTTGATAACTTTAATTATTTTTTTACATTCAATTTAACATAACTAATTGAATAATTGTATTTTTGCATCAAGTTTAACATAACTAATTGAGCAATCGTAAATTTGTACAATTGCCACGGTATTTTACAGACATTTAAATGCACAATACAATATGTATAATCAGTTTAATTCACCTTCAAGGATATGCATGTCCTCGGGCTAAATTGTAAGGAAGGCAATCATTTGAGGAATTCATGTAATGTCAATAGTCAAATATGTTCAATTCTACCATAATCATCCTATAAGTATTCATTTTATAACCATACATTACTTATTACGTTGAATTTACAACTATACAGATTATATATTTTCAACTTTTCATAACACATTCTTAGTAACATCAAATAAACTTAAAAAAACATAAAATTTAAACATGGTTATTTTGTTTTATTCCACTTAAATTATTGCAAAACCCAACGCGTTTCAACACTTACTGTGTCATCATCAGGTGAATTGTCAAGAACTGAAGTATACATTGATTACATCATAATGTGTGATGTTTATGGTGAAATAGAGTAGAAGTGTCTATATGATTTGTTGTTCGTGGTACTAAGGGGGAATAGGGTTAAAAGCGGAGAAGAAGATAAATATAATTGATTATTTATGATGTTTTTGTTTGGTTTGTTTGCCTCTTGTATTTCAATGGTTTCTAGGCTTAATATTGTGTAATATTTTGTTATTATTGGGTGTGAAAACTAGTGATCATGTGTTATTAGGTGTTCAACGAACTAAAAAAACTACTATTTTTTATTGCTCTATGTTTTAATTGAATTAAAAATATATATATATATATATATATATATATATATATATATATATATATATATATATATATGAGTTACACATAACTTTATTCTGGACCTGACAAAATTTAAGTACGAGGCATATCCAGAAAGTTAGTGTACTGAATTTTTGTAGGTTACATTTTTTTTTATTTAAGCAAAAAAATTACGTGGTTACCGTAGTACATATGTAAGCAATTTTTCGACATAGTCGCCATTCCTCTCAATGCAGGTGATGAAGCGGGGTATCAACTTTTTGATGCCTTCCTCGAAGTAGTTTCCCGCCAACCCCTCCGTCCACTTCTCCACCTCCTCCTTTACCTCCTCGTCGGTTGAAAACCTTTTTCCACCCATGTGCAGCTTCAAGGAGGTAAAGAGATAGTAATCTGAAGGTGCTAGGTCAGGGGAATGCGCGGGATGGTTCAGGACATCCCATTTAAACGAGGCGAGCAGTTCCTTCGTGGCGTTGGCCGTGTGTGGTCTGGCATTGTCATGCAGCAAGCAGACTCCCTTTGTCAGCGTGCCTCTCTTCTTGTTCTGAATCGCCCTCTGCAATTTTTTTAGGGTCTCACAATATCTTACAGAGTTGATGGTCTCCCCTTGAGGCATATATTCAATTAAAATTATGCCTTGACAGTCCCAAAACACGGATGCCATGATTTTCTTGGCTGAAATTGTGGTTTTGAACTTTTTGGGTGAAGAGGTGTGACGTGACCGTTTTTAAACTCGCGACACCACTTGTACACACTCATACGATTCATAGCTTTATCACCATATGCAGTTTCACCTCATTATAAACCTCAACCGGAGGTTTTCCCTTCCAAACGAGATAACGGATGACGCCGCGTATTTCGCACTTGGCGGGAGATTGGATTGACATTTTTCACGAAACGTGTTGTCGCGTCGACACTTCTCAACGTACTGACCTCGAACCGGTCTCGTTGCGGAAGGAAAGGGTCAGGCTACACGGAAGTGTAGCCAACATGTCGAAAATAAAATCCATCCGGTCGTGAGAGCTTCAGTACACTTACTTTCTGGATACGCATAGTATATTTATAATAAAAGAGTTTAGATTGCAAACTCTCACCACGAGCGATTCAACTTGGGACTCGAACCTACTATTATTGACAGATCAAAAAAGAGTTTAGATTGCAAACTCTCACCACGAGCGATTCAACTTGGGACTCGAACCTACTATTATTGACAGATCAAAAAAGAGTTTAGATTGCAAACTCTCACCACGAGCGATTCAACTTGGGACTCGAACCTACTATTATTGACAGATCAAAAAACATTACAAAATGAATATTGACTCACGAAACAAATAACGCTAATATGAGTAGAAGGCGTGGTAGAAAAAGGCTAAGCCAATTAATTATTGTTGGATCAAGTTAATGATATTTTGATAGCAGGAAAAGTAAGAGAAATCGTAGAAGCTGTATGAGAAGATGTGTAATAGGCGAAATATGTGTTTCGAAAGAAGAAAATCGAGCACTTTGTCCTCCTTGCCTATCCTAGCAAGGAAACGACGTGATAGTTAGTATGTATACATCAGCTTCTCCATACTCGGTCAGATCGTCTTCAAGACATGTTCAAGAAATGCATTATGCGTTTCAAGCAATATGCATCGCCAATAGGATGGAAGCATTAGTATTGAAAACCTATAACGATACAAAAAATGGCTGACTTGAGATTAAACTTATATCTGGCCTATAAAACTATTTTGGGTTTTTGCTTCATTCACCATAGCAAGAATGTTCATATTCTTATTTTACATATAACATGCTTGAACGACCTCCGTGACCGAGTTGGTAAAACGCTGATCTTCCGCCCGGGATTTTCGTGTTTGATTTCCGATGGTCCAAAAGACGAAGAAAAAAAAGGTCCCAGTCTGATTCAAAAGTTCGTCTAGTAATAATATTAATACGCGCTAGACGTGTGCGCATGTTATTACCTATCCGCTTGCAAAATAATTTCCAGCACATACGATAGCGAACTGTGAGTTACCTGGCCAGTGGTTTTTATCCTGAACCGAAAGCGAAATTGCCTTCTAACACTCTCTACCACGTTAGCTTCATTAATTCGGGTGTGTCGAGAGTTACTATGCGGATGAATGAATTAATAAAAGCAAAAAACTTGATATGATTTCTTTATAAAAAAATATTCGTTTTCTTTACCAAATATCTAAGTACCACTTGTACAGTGTTTTTATTGTATTTGTTTCCAATTTCTGTGAGAATAGGATCATCTAAGGAAGGTGCTGGAGCATTTCGATTATTCTTGGACAGTCTCTCAGCCATAGACCCCAGAGGGGAGTATGCTACCACTTGAATGCCCTTGTCCTGACAGAAACCAACCAGTTTCTTCTGAATCATATTTGGGTTAACCTTGAAAATAAAAAAAAAAACAAAATTACTTTAACGACATCTTAGAATACAACAATTATACGGCGTTTTGGTAAAAAGGTACAAGTCATCAATTACTTATTTGTCAGTTTGAAGTTTTGCAACACTTGTATTCCTGAAATATAGACCTCAGGTAAATTTTAAAGGTAAACTTTGAATACATAAATAATTTATGTATTCAAAGTTTACTTTTAAAATTTACCTGAGGTCTGTATTTCAGGAATACAAGTGTTGCAAATCGGCAAACTGACAAATAAGTAATTGATGACTTGTACCTCTTTACCAAAACGCCATAGAATTGAAGATCCAGTGGATCATAATATATCGAGGAAATATTATACGAGTAGTATGTATGAAGTGCACTTTCGTTTCCTTTACTACTCGAGAACGCACGGAAGGAGAAGGACGCGGAAGGCGAGTGTTCCAAAATTAACCTTAGGGATTTAATTTTTATTAAATTGGCACATTCTTTTACTATTCATAAATAGTTTTTACAGAACTAAAATTCGAACACTTTCCATGGGTAATTTTCAGAGTAAATTTTTTTTCTGGGTCACCTTTATACGAGTAATAGTAATATTATTCTCGTGTAACACTTTTGCAAACTTGACAGCGAGACCAATGTTTACTTTTCTGGGTCACCTTTATAGGAGTAATAGTAATATTATTCTCGTGTAACACATTTGCAAACTTGACAGCGAGACCAATGTTTACTTTTCTGGGTCACCTTTATACGAGTAATAGTAATATTATTCTCGTGTAACACATTTGCAAACTTGACAGCGAGACCAATGTTTACTTTTCTGGGTCACCTTTATAGGAGTAATAGTAATATTATTCTCGTGTAACACATTTGCAAACTTGACAGCGAGACCAATGTTTACTTTTCTGGGTCACCTTTATACGAGTAATAGTAATATTATTCTCGTGTAACACATTTGCAAACTTGACAGCGAGACCAATGTTTACTTTTCTGGGTCACCTTTATAGGAGTAATAGTAATATTATTCTCGTGTAACACATTTGCAAACTTGACAGCGAGACCAATGTTTACTTTTCGACTGTATAATGAATCATTTTAATTTAGATTTATTGCATATGAAATAATTTTTCAATAGCTGTAAAATATATTAATTTCGTTCATTTTGAGTCATTAAATAACAATTTATTATTCAAATAGTCGTAATTACATAATTCATAAAATAAATAAAGGTCGAATGTCTCGTATCATGTTAACAAAATACGGTGTTATCGATCCTAATCCTGTATCTGGCTACAAAAGTTCATTATTTTTCATTATTTGGCAAAAGATGACCTCCGAGGTCTAATTCGTAAGACACCTGTCTTCCGATCCAAAGGTTGCGGGTTCGATTTAGGTTACTACTAATTAAAAAAAATAAGGTATCTGTCTGGTTTTCACTTCAGTCCTCTTGAACATATTTCTGTTTGATTGTAAGAGATTCGCACATATCAATAAATCCGCTAGGTTGTACTGTATACAACGAAGCTAAATAATTATGAATCAAAATAGAAAATTAAACGAATTATTGAAACTTTTTAAGAAACGACTTATATAGCGCTGTTTTGTAAGACAGCTGAAAAACGCCCAGACAATACATTAAAATAAAATAAGAGGATATAATATGGGATACAACACTACGCAATATAAATAATAGATAACAAATATTCAAGGTACGCTTTTAAAGTGACAGATGTTACGAAACAGCGCTATATCAGGTCATTGTATGATATTTGCCATTACTGTTTCGTTTTATACAAAACAACTTGGCAGGCTTATAGCAATTTCTTACAGCCAACCAGAAATATGTAACCGAAGTCTTTGTTGAAAATCAGACTAGAACATATCAAAAATGACTACCAACGGGATTTGGACTCGCAACCCCCGGTTCGGAAGACAGGCGTCTTACCAACTAGGCTACGGAGGTCTACCATCATCTTATTCAGGATTTTAATGTGTCAACTGTCACAGTAGTTCTGATGTCCATCTTTAGTACAGGGATTCAATTGTTCTCTTCAGTTCTTGTCGAAAGATCTTCATTTTCCACTTCGATAAGTCAGATTCAGATTCGTTGTGGTCCAAAGTTTCTCGTTTCGCCAATGTAATTTCCTGGTGGTGATGTTTTAATTGTTTTAAAAAAATGTAAATCATGTTATAAATGAATGACAAAACGTATTTACCTCTATTTGGTTAACGGCTGGCTTAACTTTAGAATTGGCTAAAATTCTTTCCAGCTGTGTCTCATTAAAGTTAGAAACTCCGATCGATTTGGTAAGTCCCAGTATTTGAGCCTCCTCCATACCTCTCCAAGTCTGAACGTAATCTTCATTACTGAATGTTCCATTTTCCTAAAATATGGTTAAATAGATATTCTAAAACGTTTCATAATTTCAAATAAAAATTAAGAATGTTTCATTTAATCAATGTTACAATATTTATTTGGAAATAATCTTCAATTTTCACTGAACTTTTATTAGAAAATTTATTACCACACACTAGAATATATTTTTTGAAGAACAAATGTCGTAGATATTTTTATACGATGAAATACTAAACGGGAAAAAAATCTGTCATTCGAGGAGAGTTTTAGAACGCGGAATTAAAACCGATGAAGTTCAGCGCATTAACACGCTGATATGGACCTTATTTAATTTTTTAAAAGTTAGTTATCACGTCATATCACCTTTTTAGAATTAAACAGTACCATGTGTTTGCAGGCTTTTTTGAAGAACAAATATCGTAGATATTTTTATACGATGAAATACTAAACGGGAAAAAAATCTGTCATTCGAGGAGAGTTTTAGAACGCGGAATTAAAACCGATGAAGTTCAGCGCATTAACACGCTGATATGGACCTTATTTAATTTTTTAAAAGTTAGTTATCACGTCATATCACCTTTTTAGAATTAAACAGTACCATATGTTTGCAGGCTTTTGGGGTTTTCCTCATTTATCATTGATATTCAAATTAAAGGCTAATGAGCTGAAAGTGAGAGCAGTAATCCTCTCGAAGTGCTGTATAAACTCCGAAAAACTTTCTTTTTTACGCAAGTCAACAAAACTCTGTTTAGTGATATTCAAAATTAAACATTAAAAAGCTTAAAATATTTTACATCATACGGATAAAAAAATGTTTTTTTGTTCGCCAAGCAATATTTAAAATGTAGACATTTAACTAATCAAGGAGCACTATATGTTGGCGTTTTATAATTGCAATTGCTATTTATCGACATTTAAATGATCCTAGATAATGACAAATGATAAGTTAATTACACTTTTTAAAAATACATGATACATTTAAGAAGCGCAAATACAGTAATCACACAGTTTATCAAATATGAATACCTATATCGTCGTTGTTCTGCGATATTGGGTTTTGAGATAAATGCAATTTAAGTTTCGGAAGGCGATGTAAAATCAAGTTATATGATTTTTTATCTTTTCATAACAGTGAAAACATATAACTTTTGGACATACATGTTTTTTTTTATGTGTAGATATTTTTAGTTTAAGTAAAATGGCATCAATAAGTCATTTTAAGCAAAAATGGACTTAAATGCTTTTCGCAGAACAACGACGATATTATATCCTTATTTCATAAGAAATAATAAATTTTCCTAACATTCTGCAGATGAGGGGAGGCAAGTTTGTTATAAGCGTTATCATATTAGTTGACATAGAGTTGGTATATTCGTTAAAAGTAGATTTTTTGTAAAAGATCAAATACGCATAATTTAATAAGAATTTCATGAATATATTATTCAAAGCTGCCTTAGTTGGCGTTCTTAAATCATGATACAGTCAAATTTCAAACAGGGGATACATTCAATTGTGTTAAACTTGTTCATCCAAGAGAAACAAATATGCCATCTCTCTTTGAAATCCAATACGCAGAGATCCCTCGAAACAGTTAGGATAGATAGTCACAATGGAGAAAATATGACAAAAATAGATCAACTAAAGTTGTGTCCATCCTCTGACACGTGTATCAAAGCTGCATGAATAGGTATGTATATACGTGTATCTCGAGCAATTTTAGATTTATACATACATATAATCACGCCGTATGCCGTAGTAAGCAGAGAGAACAGATCTCCAAACTTTTATATTTCACCTCTTCCGTATTCCTGCATCACATCATGCGTATTTTTCTATTATTCCTATTTTTAACTTTACCTTCTTTTAAAGTCTGGTTCATTTGATCCAGCCTCGATTTCCTCGGTCTACCTTTGCCACGCACACCTTGCACTTCTAACTTGTATATTATAGCTTTATACTGTTCGAAATTTGGGAGATCGCCTTGATATGTATTTCAAAGAAAAGTATATTTTCTGTTACTGTAGGTATATTAATTAAAATAATGTTTTTAATCTACAAGCATTGCACTCATTCTATGATATTTCGTGAGATCACAGTTTGAATCAAACAAGCAATTATTATATAAACAATATATGAAATAAATTCGATAAAAAACATTTTTAAAACATTTAAACCTTCAAACGATAGTTTTTTAAAACTGGACAATAGAACTACAAGTGTCCAAAAAAAAAAAATACAAAATTCCTTGGACATGGCAAAGATATGGCACCTATTATTAAATTATTGTTAAAAGTAGTAATTTGAGTGCCTCGGAAGACATTCAAACTACATTTGCATCCTAGATATCCTACAATCGTCAG
The DNA here is from genome assembly GCA_949825065.1 of Odontocerum albicorne. Classification (NCBI taxonomy): domain Eukaryota; kingdom Metazoa; phylum Arthropoda; class Insecta; order Trichoptera; family Odontoceridae; genus Odontocerum; species Odontocerum albicorne. Next base: position 13,889,929 of record OX463840.1, on the reverse strand, counting down.
CGTTGCTGGGTCCCGTAGTCGAGGATCCTTTCGGCATTCCATCGCCAATTCAATTAGAAAGCGAAGTTTTTCGTGGAGTTTTTTATTTCTATTTAAGGTATTGAACCGTTGCACACCAGCAAACTCACCGACCACACGACTATACTGTATCCGATGGCGCACTGAAGAGAAACGTATGGAGCACACCGGCGGTTTTTTTTAAATAGATATGACCGAAGTCATAGATATCCTTATACCCTCGAATACTAGACGCAAAAAATGCCTGTGTCGTTCGAGGAGAGTAGCACAGTGCAGGTTTCGAACCGGAAATCTTCCGCGCGGCTATGCACCTATGATGATCATACTGTCAAGATGACAAACCTCCGCGCAGTGGCCCATCCGCAAGCGACACAAGACCGACCACTTGCATATTATTCATTCTTATCATATAAACGATGGTATTTAAAGAACAGTTGCTCGATAGATGTATATTTAGCCCTTATTCACACCAGTTATATACAAATCCAACACATAGCAATGCCAATATCATGTTAAATTTTATTAAAAAAATCAGATAGATGAACTAGTTGGCCTAAAAATTAATTTGATAATTCAAAGTTAAACAAATTTCAAGGATGGAATTAAACTTCGTTTGACTCAATTAATTTTTTCTGAAGGCATTTCTCATAGAGATCACGTAATATTTGTAGTATAATTAAAACTAAGAAACAGACTGTTTTAAGTTAACCAATATTTTTTAGAAGGTCAAAATTAATTAAGTTTAATCTACTAATAAGATTCCTTATAAAATATTTTTAACATTAATTCGTTGTGTTTCAACATATAATTTGTACCTCAAAACCAAATTATTTTTATTATATTTGTAGTTATTATGCGAGTAATTTGAACTTCTCCAGCGTTAGTTGAAGGTTCATACATGGCATCCATTGTAAATATGGAAACATGGACTAAATGTATTTTTAAGACATTCTGTCTTCCTCGGGAATTTGCTTTCTGAATAATAACGAGGAGTAGACGAGAATATCCACAGCGCTGTGAGTTAAATTTCCTACCATTATTCATAAAATACTCGTATATTAAACTTACAAATACACTGACGGGCCAGTGAATAAGGTATAGATCGACATAGTCAAGTCCTAAATTGTCTAAAGATTCACGAAGAGCTGGAACAACTTGGTGCTTTGCATGTTTATCACTCCATAACTAAAACAAAATAAAATTTATTTTACATATACAAAGGATACATGCAAAAAGCATGAAAGCCATGTTCAGCCAGAAAATACAATTAACATAATATTCAGCCAGACAATATAATATTTAATAAATAAAACACCTGTTTTACTCTCGAAACCAATCTCTAGGAATCAAAAATAAAATATCTGGACTATAACAGTTCATTATATAAAACACGGAATATATAATAGCTATGTTATAACATCTATTCCAACCTATAATTTACAAGTGTTTGGAGTATTTTTTAGATATTTTCCAATGGCACTGGAAGTAATAAATGAATCAAAATATTATCCAGTGATTTTTTTAACAACAAATTAATAAAACTTAAAAAAAGGAGATTTATTATAATGAATGCAATTGTAATTGGTTTAATCAACACTATTTATTCCACTTGCTAAACTATATAACTCTATCGGTTTCAAGGTTTTCATATCATCATTAAGGGAGCACAAACAAGTCTTGTTTGTGGTCCCCTGATGATGATGTTGCTTGAAACTGGTAGGATTATACTTTTATATAAAGTAGAATTAACTATTGATTAAACAAATTACAATGTATTTAAACCTCTACAGTATTAATAATGCCTTAACTATAAATAATATATGAATTCAATTGTTTGATATAAAAATATATTTAGAACTATTTTTATTCTCCTCGTTGTGTGTTAATACAACATTTTTATTCTCCTCGTTGTGTGTTAATACAACATTTTTATTATCCTCGTTGTGTGTTAATACAACATTTTTATTATCCTTTATTATCCTCGTTGTGTGTTAATACAACATTTTTATTATCCTCGTTGTGTGTTAATACAACATTTTTATTCTCCTCGTTGTGTGTTAATACAACATTTTTATTCTCTTCGTTGTGTGTTAATACAACATTTTTTATAATATCACAATTGATTTAAGTAAAATTATTTACAGTATCAATTATATCAAACAGAATGCATATTTTTGGAAATTTGTTTCGAAAAAATGTATTAATGGGTATTTCCCCTTGTATATACTGTACAAAACTATCATTACGTTTTACACTTCTACATGGTTTTTCTTTGATATCTGTTCATGGTCTTACGATTTGTCTAAATCTATCAATCGTGTGAGATGAAGATTTCTAGTAGTTTAACTCTCTTGGGTAACATGCCAGGTGTCAAAAGGAGTGTATTTGAGAACGATACATGAATTCCTTAGATCATCCATTATTTGTTTGTTAGCTTCTTTCTCTGCCAGTCTGAAAATGTTTTTAATATCGCACAATTCTAAAACACAAATTCCACCAACAAGTGGTATTACCGTAATGCAAAGCAAGCTTTTCACACATAAACCAAAAGTAAAGAAATAAGAAGGACTCAATATGTAAAAAGTCTTACCTTTGTTGTGATGAAGAGATCACTCCGGTTAACAGTTCCATCCTGAATCTTGTTATTCAGCCCAAGTCCAACTTCTTTTTCAATCTTGTAATAATATGCAGTGTCTATATGTCTGTACCCTTCTGCTATAGCTATTTCAACTGCTTTCTGTATTTCTTTTGGATCTCCACCTCGCTTGATAACAGAAAAATAGTCTTTATATAAAAGAAAGGAAACATTTTGATGTCAGACTTGCATCATAATTGGTATCTTTGATTACAGAATGTGGCGAACCTAGCAGCTATGCAAACTGGAAAAAAACGTAGCATTTTTATAACAGCTTGACTTATCAATATTTAAAAAAAAATTATTCATAAAACTTTACAGCTGTTAAGGAAAATGTGTTTGGAGATCCGGAGGATTTAACAAGTTTGAATAAGACACTCATCCATCCAAGGTTGTTTAATCATAATATTGTTAATAGTTTAGTGTAGTCCCTTTCGTTGTTTACAGTAAAACTTGCTTGATGTATTGTAATATGGTAATCTCTTCCAACCAATCAGAAACCTATTTATGAGATCTTTAGTGAAAATCAAACGGAAACCGCTTTTTTTAATAAATGAGTATCAACGGGAGTCGAGTTAGTCACATTTAATAAAATCAAATTAAAGTCAAAAATACTAATACATCTTTCTGAAAAAAACATAGAACTAGCGTGTTTGGAATTTATAAATTATATTTTTATGAAATATTTTATGAAATATCATGAAAGATAAAAAAATATTTCTCATTTTTTTTTATACAATCATAATTCATATAAAATTTATAATATTGCAATTTAAATAATATATATTGTTTTCTTTAAATCTTGCCTATATGTTTTCAAATTACTTATGAATATTTATTCATCGCAATTCTTCTTAGAAACTCACCGCAGATGTGCCTAGTCCAAGAACTGGTATATCATTTCCATCGTTAAGCTTAATTGTGAACGCTTTGCCAGATCGAACATCCTGGAATAGTATAATTATATCAAAATTTATTGTTTTTTTATTTGCATATATACCATCACGTAGTTTGCTTATTAGGGTAGGCAAAAGGGACAGATTTCCAAACTTTCCTATCACGACATATTTATTTCACCTCCTCCACATCCATACGTATTTTCATGCATTACCTTAATTTTTTCTCTTCTTTCTTACCTTTTATTCTTAAGAAAATCAATTTGCTAGAACCAGTCATAATTTTCTCTGTCGTCCTCTACCATGACTCCCACTCATGCATGCATTTTAAATTTTAGTCAGTCTAACATCATCCATACTTGTCCGAACCACATCAACGCAAAATTTTTAAATAACTTAACACGTAAGTTTTTAGTTTACATTTACCCTTAATAATAACATTGATTTTATCTCATACATTGATAAAACTCACATATATGTTATCAATGCATATACGAGTAAAACGTAAAAATGGAAAATATGCTTCTGTGAATCATTATGTTGAACCATCCTCTTATTAATTTGGTACTTAACAAAATATTAAAAAAAACGATAAATAAAGTCCTACAACTTAACTTGTATTTGATAAACAAAGCTTTCTTATAGCTTACAAAAAAAAATCTCCATTATTTAAATAAACACAAAAATTTTTTTTACAAGTTTCTAGAAAATTGGATTCAAAATTATCTCTACTAAAACATTATACGAGTACAATGGCGATCGTAAATAAAGTAATGATGATCTCTTAAAACGGATGAATTAAAACAATTCATCCTAGTAATTTATTAAATTATTAACCACTACCAAGAAATGAAAACTTAATAAAAGTTTCAACACATAATGCGAAGAGAAAATATGAAATCCTAAAATTGATGTTACAAAGGAACACTCAGCGCAGGAATAAGACAAGTCTCCTGGGTTAGGAACTTGCGGGAGAGGTTCGTTTGCAGGAATACATATTTGTTCAGAGCTGGTTCCTCGTAAATCAAGATATTGAGAAATTAAGATGTTAAAAAATCAATGTAATGTAATGATTGTCATCCGCAGAGACGAGACACAACAAAGAGTAAAAAGAGAACTGCAAGCTAGAAATAATCTTTTTTTAATTGCAATTTCAAGTTTATCTTATATCACGCGGTAAAAATTGATATGGGATAAACCAAATAGGTTTTTTATTTTATTTTCATTTCATTAAATTTTTTTTGTTTAAAACGTTAAGTTTAACAATACAAAAAAATAATTGTTCTGATTTATAATGCATTCATCCGTATGGTACCTTTCAACGTTTGCAAATTAGTATTCGGTTATATTGAAGAGAGACATCATTGTCTAAGGCCCCGTTAATTGAGCATTCGTGTTTAGAACCATATTAGTTAGCATGGAACTCGCGGTTCGTTATCGCGCATTTTGGAAATAATACTCTGCATTTGAAGAGGTTAAAAGCATTTGCATATGTCTATCGTGTACGTGTATTGTTACCAGGCAAACTTCTACCAGACTGGGACATTTTTTTTTGCAAACGTTTGGAATCGAACTCGAAAACATCCGGGAAGAAGTCAAACATCTTTCTAAATAGGCAAAAAAATGTTTTGTTTTCTTATTACGACTATTATTTGTTTAAATTCGTCATTTTCACAATTTAGATGAAACGAAGTCTTGAAGTGGGATTTTAAGACCAGAAAATTCACAGAAACTCTTTTCTTTTTATAACCGCGTTGGTGATGCATATATGATATGTTAAAGATCGAAAACGAAAATATCGTTTTCGATCCTATTCATCATGCATTCTGGTTTAGAATCACTGGCAAATCTACATCACCAATGCTTCAAAGTTGACATTACTACCACACGGAGACGCGTGACAAGTTCATCAATGACTATATCATAGACAAACTTCGACTCAAACAAGATACAGGTACCAACCTGGTTTCCCGGGATCACGACATATGACAACTAACAAACCCAGATTCATACAATGTGAGATATTCCACTTGAAATCAATTTGTTCTTTTTTTTCTTATATAATGTTATATTCTTGTCATGGAAACAAACAGCATTTTTATCAAACCTTGAAGATAACAGATGATACTTAAATATATACTACATACGTTCATACCATTAAGCCATGCCCTTTTTGGGATAGGCGGAAAAGACAAATATCTCCGCCTTTCTATCCATGCACAAAGGTTATCTTTCGTCCACATTCAGACATCTCGTCATACATGCTCTTGTGTTTCTCATACTTTTTTATCAACTTTTCTTAAGTTAAAATTTCTCTAACTATATCCTTCAACTCTTTCCTCAGTCCATCTCTTCTTCGTCCTCCATTAATTAACTTAAAAAATATATATTCACTTTGTTTTGTAACGTTATATAATAACTAATTGACATTTTTTTTCATTTCGATTGTTTTATTGTATATATGATTTTTTATCTAGCCTGACCTTAAAAACTCATGTCCAAAATTGTCAAAATTCAATGTCAATAATATAAATAAGTTCAATATGGTACACTAATTGTAAAAACCCATCCTACATAAGAGCTCAAAAGAATACACCTCTTTTGGAAAAAAAAACTTTATTGGCAAAATACAATTATTCTAAGTTATCGGTTTTTAACACCCACCTTATATTATATTAGCAAACAAATAATACAAACAAAAAGCTATCCGACAAAAAAATCATAAATTTTCAAAAAACAAATGTTACACAGCCTGGCACATAACTGTCAAAATATAATATAAAAGTTTAATTACTCACAGCAAAACAATATTCCAAAATAAACACGGAAAAGACAAATGAGAATATATTCATTTTTGTACTTGAGTTGAGTGTAAGGTTTAAAATTAGATGTCTTGCACTAAAGTATTCCGAACTTCACGAAGTATCACATTCAACTGCTTTAAACATCTGATACCGAGTCAATGCGGTAAGCACGTGTTATATAGGTGCATTCATGCAGGTTGGCTAACAATACCTGTTTAAAGTCTGCCAGTGGTAAAACTCGACATGCATTTATGTGAGTAGATTTATTTTTTTAGAGCCATAAAATTTTTAACATCACAGTCATTCATTATTTTTATGCTCTCGTTCATTATTTTAACTTAAGATAAACAGGCCTTTAATAGTCTGCGATTTCAAAAGTGCATCAACAAACGATGTTACGCAGCTATCCAATGTCAGAACAAAAGTAAATTTTGATGGCAATCGACATAACGTGAATCTAACCTTGAATCCCTAGATTTATCTTTTTCTCTCGTTTTGTAATTTGTGATGTGGGCATTTCAAAGCATGTCATCTGGACACAACACTGTCTTCTGTCCTATTAAGCCAGTCTTCGAGTCTGAAACTACTAAATTTTACACGTCATTTGAGGCTTGTTAAAATGTGTTGGCAATACAACCTCGGGTATTGCTGACGTATGCAATTATAGGCAATCGACGAAAACGTTTAAACAGACTAGAGCTCTTTTTTCTAGAAGTCATCGAGAATGAAATTCGCAGCCCCTGGTTTTAGTAACGAGGCCACTGAAGTCAATATACCTGAATTTTAATCAAGCACTGAATATTTTATGTGTTAATATCACCTTTTTATAACAATACAGTTCAGATAGGTTATTAAAAGCTGAAACCGTGCATGGGATGGTTTATAATAATAACACATATCTATCCGGAACGTTCTGAAGATTGTTCGAAGTGAGAATTGACTGTTGAATCTAACAACAGATGTCGCCCCAATAGCAGACTTTTGTCGGTAATAATTTAACAGATGTCGCACTATTTTCACTGTCACACTATTTTCACTATAAAATGATGCACGTGATGTTATAAATGAATTATAAAAATTAAATCATTTTTTCTTATTCTCGTCCCGATGTGGTGTTGAATAAATAATAGTCGCCAGTTTATGTATCGTTGTATTTAATACAGTATTTTTTGGGAAATTGACGTTAATATATAGTATATAGTAATAAATGAATTATAAAAATTAAATCATTTCTTCTTATTGTCATCCTGATATGGTGTTGAATAAATAATAGTCGCCAGGAAAGATTAAAGTTTTGACACTCTGCTGCCAGTTTATGTATTGTTGTATTTAATACAGTATTTTTTTGGGAAGTTGACGTTAATATATAGTATATAGTAGTAAGCCCGTGAATGTTTTATACATAAACTCCGTTTTATAACAGTTTAGAAACGTTATAAAGAAACTCCGAGACAGTGCGTAGCACGGTTCAATCGTCTAGTTTAATAATATTGAGCTCGAACCTCTCACTATCTTTTCCGGAATTCAACAATTTTAATAACAGTTTTGTTCTATACAATACAATTTGGTGGGCTTATTGCTAAGGGGTAAGTTAAGTAAGGTAAGTGGGCATGTTCTTGCGTATATGTTTATGGATTTCGTGGGGATGGATAGTCATTTGAATGATTTATGCGACCACGTAACTTGCTTCATTTACTTTTGTCTGGTTGGTTGGAAGAGATTGCCACCTGGCAATAAGCCCGTCAGATTGTATTGCAATAAAAGTGTTAAATAAATAAATAAATAAGTTCTTCTAACCAACGAGATTGTTTTTTTTTTCAAATTGATTTGCAATATTCCTGTTGATAATCAATTTCAATCCCATTTGTGTGAATTAAAAATAATATTTTGATAACTTTTAATAGTTGAAAGTCGTTATATGTTTTATTCTTTATCATATATCACCTTAGTTTATGTTTGTGGAGAGCAAATTTAGTTTAAGTTTAACAATAATTTGTTTATTACTAAAAATGTTTTCAATAACATTGATGAGCTTTTACTGAATAAAAAAACTGATTACCTAATAAATATTTAATGTATTGTTAAATGTTTGTATTGACACGTTAGATTCTGGTGATTTCTAAAATGAACTGAGTAACAGGAAAAAAATCTTGAGCATATGTGGTATTACGAGTACTTGACTGACAAACCAGCATTTAATGTTAAAAATAAATTTAATTGTGAATAAAACGCGTCATTCATTGCAGCGTGACAAAGGTACCTCTCATGTTATCATTAACCGTTTAGATCCCGCTCATGACAAAGTATTCAATCAAATGTGATACGTGACATTTACGAAGAGTATGTATTTTCATTAGTCTTACATACCATATATTATGGTACTATATATATATATCAAGTTAGTTTCTCCCCGTGATCCGTATCAAGTTATACTTAAAACTTGAATCGCTATAGCATTTATTTCAAGTCATTACTTTAAAATATATATCATCATAAAATATATGGGTAAACACTGAATAGTTAGAACAAGTTAAGTAGTTTTACTATTAAAGTAGTATTTTCTCAGATGATGGAAGTTACGAAATATCAAATGGCGTATAGCGATAAGAAACAAAGTCAATGAAGCACTTAAACTTATAAACTCCAACCGGGCAGTATCAAAATCTGCTTAGATGATAGTTCACAACAGTATTCTAGTAACAACTTTGATATGAAGTGCAACGTGGATGTAAAAAACCACTGAGAAGAGCTGAATAAATGTTATAGACTAACTTTGATTAACTTGTAAAAGTTAAATGTGGACGTGGAAAAATACTACCGAGTCGAATAACTTGTGTATAAATACGTGGACTATGAAGAATACATGGGGGGACAATATATGACAGAATACGGAATGGTGGGATTAGGGAGAAATGTGAAAAATACTACCGAGTCGAATAACTTGTGTATAAATACGTGGACTATGAAGAATACATGGGGGGACAATATATGACAGAATACGGAATGGTGTGATTAGGGAGAAATGTGAAAAATACTACCGAGTTGAATAACTTGTGTATAAATACGTGGACTATGAAGAATACATGGGGGGACAATATATGACAGAATACGGAATGGTGTGATTAGGGAGAAATGTGAACTTAAGGCTGATGTATTAAAGAAGAGCACTCCGAAATGGTTTGGACATGAAAAAATGAATGAAGACGTTCAAAAAAATACACAGTGCAAATTTGAAAGGAAATCGTAGGAGTTGTATGAGAAGGTTTATGAATGAAGAATAGGCGAAATATGTGTGTCGTGGTAGAAAAGTCATGCAATATCTTCTTTCTGCCTACCCGAACAGGAAAACGGCATGATTGTATGTATGTTCCATAAAATCTATAAGTATATATGGTATATGTTTTTTATATAGCGATACATATACAAAATTTTAATAATATATTTGTCTGTCAAGTGGCTGTTATTTTTTGTGGAACCGTTTTTTGTAGAACCTTCTGAATATTATAATAGTTTAGCGATTCATATGTCTATGATTTTTTTTAATTAAATTCTTGGTCACCTCAGTTAATCTACCTATCGGTCGTATTTCTACAAGCAATCCTTTCACACACATTGAAATACCATTATTTTAATCCAATCACAAAAAGAGGTTACGAGAATTTACATACCTGTTTTAAAGTCTTATTTACTATGCTGCTTCGTTATCTGATTTAGCTAAGAAAAACTTATAAATAAACAAGATTTATGTCATACCATCCTCATTGTATTATGTTTTTAAATTATTTAAAAAAGGTGATACGGGATTTTGAAATTAACAATTGTACGACAGAATATTTAATGCGATTTGATTAAAAAATAAACGAATTCAACAATGAAGATTGGCGTGCATTATCATTTTAATTGTTGTTATTGTTTAAAGAAATTACATTTATCGTTCAACATACAATAGTAATAACTTATCTAGTGTATTAATTGAAATTCTGAAACCTTCGCAAATTTTGTAACCTCCAACATTGCCCCAAATAAATATCAATTTGTTTCAGATCAACAACTGGAATTAAAGAAACACCGATAACTTGTCTCTTGGCGCAAAACTCTTATTATCAGAGCATAGAGAATTTTTCCACAGACTGATGAAGCGTAATTTTCATTATTTTATTATTACGAAAACTATTATTTTCTATGCATATTTAAAATTATAGTATATTTAGGCAGTGCGTGTTTAAATTTTGTTGTAATGTTGAAAAAAATAAAAAGTCAGTATATCAAATACATTTAACCTCAAAATTATAAATAAAAGGCACATGTTTGACTGCTGGAAGATAAACAACTCTCGATTTATACTTCATCCTTCAATCTATACCTTACTATCCTTACACTCAACAGATATATTTATTTTACAATATTTTTAATCTGTCAATAATAACGGGTTCGAATCCCGAGCTAGAGCGCCCTTGAAGAGAGTTTTCTCTTTAAACGAGACTATATAAATTGCCCTTTTATTGTTATTATAACTCTTTAAATTTTCGTAGTAAAATCTGAATATCCCCAACACTTCACAAAAGCCTTATTTCGGAAAGCCATGCCAAACTTAGAAGATATAACTCGGCCATTTTATCCGTAGTGATAACATAGATGAGTCCAAAGCATGGTTCATGACACTCAAAGTTAACATTATAGTTCGGAAATTCTAGGATGAGTCCTGTGATAGCTCACAAATTTGCCCCAATACAACCTTATGTAATGTATTTACCTAAATAACTCGCTATTTATTAGAATTGAGGCTTATATTAAAGTTGATAAAATAATTAAAATTACTGAACATCGTTACTAGGTTGTATTGGGGCAAATTTGTGAGCTGTCACAGAACTCATCCTAGAATTTCCAAACTATAGTTACTGAGCTTTGAAAATCCACTATTAAGAAAAATAGTGTGCCCAAAACAGGCTGTAGGCAAGTGAAAACTGAGTTATAATGAAGAAACTCCCTAAAAACTTATGGAACAATCACTTAATATATTACTTACGACATTGGTTGATGTAGGTTGGCATGAATATGTCATGTAACCAAATCTCAGTTGATCATTATGAAAAGCCTTTTGGAGAACTTGCAGTAGGATCTTATGAGACAGGAAGTTTAGGGTGATCGATCGGCTTAGAAGAAAATGAATCGGGAAACTAAAGCAAAACATGAGTTATACGGTCTTCTTAGGTGATAAGTAAACAAAAAAACTGGAATTAAAAAATGTGACAATCTTCGAACATATTGTGAATAGACGTAATTTTATCGGGATCTATTTTTAACCCTATTTCATTTCAATTTTCTTATTTCAAGGTGCTTATAGTTAAAGGCATATTTGTGCTCAGTGAGCACACAAACAAATCACTTATATTTTAAATGTAATTCGGATAATATTCACTCACGCATTAACTCATTTTCATTGAGCAATTAAAAAAAACGAATTGATAATATTTATATGCTCGCTCGGTCACTAAAGGAAAACGAGCATTGAAGAGAACGTAGAAGACGAGACGTAGTTCAGTTTATTTGATATTGTTCATATTAACAAATAAATGGCGATCATTTTTGAACCTCCTGTGTACGAGCTTATCTCATTTTGGCAATGAAAGCTCTTCCAGACTTGATCCCATTCGCTACAATCTCTGCAAATCTACATTTTCAATATTAGACAGCGTGAAGACAAAGGCTTTGAAATTGCCTAGAATTTGGTCGGGTGCCAGAGATTTTACGTACAGCGCCTAGCATTTGTTCCGATTATTACATATAGATTTCTATCCAAAGTTATCAAAAGCAGCGAATTTAGCTTCATCAAAATCGTTGTTTCTGAAGAATTCCTATTTAAAATATATTTACTAATAAAAATTCATGTATAACATATATCCACGTATATGTGTAAAAAGCATACGATCCAAATTCAACGGCAAAAAAACATACATTTAGTTTTAATGGGCTTATATGGAAAAAAAAATAAGAGAAAATTTATATTTCATTGACTTGATGTGTTTTCATATATTGAATGAAAGTATGGTTGATCAATATTTTAAATGGTCTTTTTTGTAAAAACGAATCTCTTTTTCATATGTCCGTAAGAGTATGTTGTCATTTCGTAATATAGAAGTAATTTGCTAATATGGCAGGTTAGATTCCAGGCTGTCATAAAACGAATGTTACATTGCCCCAAAGTGCACTCTTTTGACTTGCCAATGTAAACAAAAGCCTTAAAACATATTAAGGCTATAGTACGAGTTCACCAAGTGTGATATGGCGCCAGGCAAAAAAAACATTGCTATAAGAGTAGTAAATTTATAAAATATATATTTCACTCCGTATTGCTTACCTCCAAATATTTAATCATTTTCTTATGCTAACGAATAATTTTATCTCTGTTAGTTTAATTAGCAAATTGTCGTATGAACTGTGTCTTTCGAAACAAGGTTGAAGAAATATACCATAACATAGCAAAATTTGTGTTTTTTAATGCAGGTATCTACGCGCCTGTAAAAACCAGAACATTAATAAAGTAAATTAATATTACAAACCCAGAAAAGGACTGACGCTAACAATGCTAGTGACAGGTTTTATATCTCATAAGGCAAGAGTGAGAAGCCCCAAAAGTTTTTGATAGATGTTGCTTCAGGAAACATCAGTATTTTTAGTGGCTAATACAAAATATATTCATTTTTTATTAACTTTTTAATCTTGTTAACTTTGTTTTAATGATAAAATTATATTAACGGTTGATTTATAAATAAACATTTTAATTGAGTTAAAGTTTAAGTAGATTTTTTTTCCCTTTCAATAATTCTCTTCTTGGTCCATCATCATTCAGAAAATCGTTTATTTATGAGTTTTATGAGTTTCTCGTGATAAACCTTGAACTCACAATCATTTTGTTTTTCCTAACACTTTTCATAACATTTAATCACAAGCATCTGTTTAAGGTGTGATTGTTCTCAAAATGAAAAAAACGCATTTTTCATATCAAAATATGTGAAAATGTATTTATCATATCAGAAGATGTGAAAAATGTATTCTTTATATCAGAAAATGTGAAAAATGTATTTTTCATATCAGAAAATATAAAAAATGTATTTTTCACAGGTTGAATTATCAATTATTTGAAAAACAATGGTTGTTTAGAGTAAATTTATACATTTACTTGTGATTTGAGGGAAATTTTTTTTAGGATGGAAAAAATATTATGCTTAAAATCTCACTATAAAGTTCGAATCTCTGCTGGGGAAAGATGTATTTATTTCTTCATACTATTGAGATGATGCATGTGGGGAAAAACTTTCAACATTATTAATTTAGAGTTTCCAAGATTTTTTTAAAACAATGAATCTTTTTTAAGAAAGAATTAAAAAATATTTATAATATAATATTTTATTAATAATAAAAATATAACATTGTCATTCCAGAATTAAAATTAATTAATATTTACATTTTTTTCTATTTTTCCCACAACCTGTAAATCACTGACATTATATATTTTTATAAAAATTATTACAAAAATATTCATCGATTTGGTCTAAGTTTTATCATATTTCTAACTTGATCGTCTAAATCAGGGGTCTCACCAGTCTTGTTATAATAATTCATTTATATATTTGGTATTTACTGGACTAATTCTCAACTTAATAAAATAATCACAAGTGATTATTAGATATTATCGAAATTTCGGTCAAATCAAACGCTCGATTTTTTAAAGAAATTTATTTGTACGTTTAATTTCTTAGAATTTTTTAATGAAATTACAATAAATGAAAAATTTCTTTGTGAGCTCATTTTAAGTCGCCCTTTGTTGAAAAATAAAAATATACCTTTTTTGAATTTGATAAATTTAGTTGGGGTAGTGCCAAACATTGATTCACGAAGTCCCATAACGTTGTTAATGGAGATATCCCACAAATAAATTTATATAAAGGTGACTGTTATATGGCAAATAAATAAGAGATTGGACAATTTTATCGTATCAAACAAAAATATAGCTAACACAAGTGCCTGAAACACTGTTTGTCCGAGATTTGAGTCCGAGTAAGTACTTACTTTATATAGTTATAATAAAAATACATTACACTATTAGTATATTACTATCACGACTCGAATTTAAAGTTAGTTAATCGAGCTTTTCGTCAGGTAAAAAGCTCAAATTATCGTATTACTGAAATAAAAAAGTCAATTTTATCATAATTATCATTATAGATTTCCGCAAAGTAAAATAACATATTTGATAAGTTCACATAATTTATGTACAATTTGTACTCACCATGTTTTGACAGTAACCCTACAAAAAAAAATAATGGTCCTTTCAAACAAACCTTTCAAGTTAAGGTTCTCTTTAAATGAAAACAACTGGTTTAGACCCTTAACATACCCATTTTTTAAATATAAATATAAATCTTTAGAAAGGATAATATGGGCTGTCCTTCCATCTATGCGGATCGATAATTCTTCTATCCAAATTGAAGTTGTCGATTTTTTCAATATCTTCCAGAGTCAACTTGAAGTCAAAGATGTCAATATTCTGCTGAATACGATTTGGTGTCACCGATTTTGGAATTGGAACCAAATCACGGTCGACCTAAAAGCAACAAATGTATGTAAATTTTATTAATATTTAAATAATTCATTAACGAAAACTCTTCTCTTTGTGCCAAGTTATTTGGTTACACAGTCGGAAGATGACTGGTGAACGTTGTAAATCTGATGATTGTTGGCAAGGTGTAATATAATATATTGTGAGGGGAAATAAGGAGCACCCGCCCTTAAAGAAAAGTGACTAGAGAAAAAAAATCCCACCAGATTAAAAAACTCGCCGTCTGCGTACATGTAATACAAAATATTAAGTTTCTCGAACAATTATCATAATTAGATCTTAAAAAATAGCTTACAACTATACAAATTCTTAATTTTTTGCAACATCTTTTTTCTTGATTTTCTTTTTTAATAAGTTCGTCCATTATTAGCCTTCTTCATTCAAATACTTTATTTTTGTATTAACATTCAGTTTTATCCAGTGCCAGGCATCACGAATGAGGTGATTTTATATTTTATTGCACTTCCCTCATATACAGTACAACCTGGCGGGTTTATTGTTACGTAGAAACCTTTTTCAACCAACAAAAAATATGTAATTAAAAACTAAACTTGGATCTTTAAAACAAAACAGGGAGGAAAGTTAACGCCTTACAAACTAGGCGACGGGGCAAGGGTAGTTATTTTGTATGTATTGAGTTAAAATTGTATGACAAAAAAAATTCACGAGAATTAAATTTAAAATATTAATAAGAAGACTGTGTATTTTAATATATATGCTTTTTCATATTTTAAACTTGTTTTATTAAGTTCTCTCCGTGGGTGCTTCGTTTCTTGACAAATTCTATAACATTAATCATCTGACATAACATTTCTGAAATATTCCTGTCTTGATACAGAAAATAATAAATGGAATATTCTGAAAGTAAAATACATTTTTAACTAGGATATATTTTGTCTGTTAAAAAATGCGTTTTCAAATCTTAAATGCCTATAATTTTTTATAAGATTTGGCGATACATGTAACCTATTGTATTTGTTTCGGTTTATGCCGCATGTTTTTGTTATGTTGATATTGCGGAGTTCTTTCCTCTACATCAATAATACAAATATCTCTCCTTTTTCTCAAAACTTTGTAAAAAAATTGCACGGTTCGTAGAAAAATTTTATTGTACACCGTATTGAACACTGTACAATAAAGTCTTATATAAATAAAGACCTTTTAAAACTTCAATAATATTTTTTTTCATGTTTAAAAAGATATTCAAAATATTTCCATTGTCTGTTAAGATATGATATACATTTTGAAACTATACAAATAATATGCTATCATGTATCTCAAATTAATTTCGAATACAATATTACAATGAATTTAAATTAAATTGTAACATATTTCATGATATACATAAATATAATCCCTCTTACAGTAAAGCATCGGAAAGTTCCTAGAACATTTCATGTCAGAGGTTGAAGGTTTCCCTCAATAAACTCCTTTAAAGTAAACCGATTCCCCTCCCATAAATAAATATATAATATAAAATAGCGTAGATGTTAATAAGTTGTGCGTTGGTGGCACAATATGAGGGTAGATTGTAAGCGTCCTCTCTCGGGGTGAGAGGGTTCGACCTCTCTTCAATAACTTTTGGAAAGCAACATAAGAGATAAAGGCGTACCTCGCTTATGAGGTGGGTTACCTCTAGATAATTGTTGTAAAATAAATATCACCGTAAGGCGAATCACGACCTTCTGTCACTTACCAGGGCATATAAAACTTTACTGACTTGTTAACGTTATAATGATAACGAACGTTTCGTATTAGAACATAAGTGCATAATATCCCTAGGTATAAAAAATCCTATGCAAAAGTAAAAGTATGAAATAAAAGCTACAGTTTATTACTAACCATTCGTCATTGGTTTATGTAATATATTTTTTTAAATAATAAAAAGAAGTTTGCCTCCTTAATACATCTTTTTGCGAAAGTTTTCTCTATATCATTCATTATTATTTTACACAATTCAAAAATTCTTCGGAGGAGATGCGCAAATGATGTATGTAAAAACTTGAGCTCGGGATATAGCAATGAGACCGACCAACTGCGCAGTGTTGATGCGCATATCCGTTGATTCTGCCAGGTGATGTGAGCGTTAATACCGCGCCTCAAGAGCAATGCAAGTATCAAAAACGGTAAATGAATTAATGTATAGTATGTATTTTTTCAAGCGCCATATTAGCAAAGCGCCGCAAAACGAGGTAAGCCTGTATTTCCACAGACACACATTTACAAAATATTGGTCCAGCGCCGCACTAGACGGAAATTATGTTGTCAACTTTATATAATTTTTCTGTACAAACATTATTTCTAAATTCTTGTCTATTAAACTATTTTAACGGGCGTACTACATTCAGTCAGCGCAATTCATTTGCCATAAATTACAATGTGTTCAAAGGTATTGCTTTGCTTGCATGGGCCAGGCTTCAAATCCCGGAGGCTCTCATACTAGATTTAACGCTGCCATACTGGATTATTCATCCGAATTTATGGTGGGTTGGCGTTTAGTAGATGCCTAATATTCGTTATTGGTGCATTTTTTAACTAACCGGTATAACAAAATCTTATCACTTCACCCTGTTCTCTTTTTTACGGTCACCTGGATAGATCTATAGATCGTATTTTGTGATAATACGATGAAAATCGAGTCAATATTTTTTTAAAGGACTTGCAAATTTACTGCGCTGTAAATAATTTTCCCGTTACATCGGGCCTTCAGATGAAGTTCTTCATCGCTACTACTATTATCACATTAAAGTGTGTCGCTGCCGGAGAAGAATTCGCTTTGGGCAGTTCCATCTTCGTCACGCTCATAATAAGTAAATAAGATGTCAATCTTCTATTGTCATATTAATCGCACTGAATTGGAACTTATGCTATCCTGTGACATATTGGGTGTTAGTGGAATCAAACTGAAAATTCACTGTCCATATGTCTTCCACGATACCAAATTGACGTAAATTGGTATCAATGTTTTCGAAACAAAGAATTGAAATAAGATATTTTACTTATTTACAATTTTATTTGAAATTTATCACATAACATACAATAATATACATAAAGTTGAGGATATCTGCTATATGGGTAGTATTTTCTCTGATGATGGAAGTACTGCGATAGATGTCGAACAGCGTATAGCGATAGGAAACAATATGTGTATGGGTTACTTAAGCATATACACTGGAAAAAAAAAATAGGACAATTTATGCAGCGCCATTTGAAAAACAGACTCTTCTCAAAGGTATCAAGGCGTTATCAAAACCTGCTAAGATGATAGATATCCCACAACATTATTTCTATACGAACTTGTATGTATGGAAGTGAAACGTTAACGTGGGGTGATAGAGTACACAGATTGAAGTGATTAGAGATGAATGTGAACTTAAGGATTATGTTTTGAGTAAGATGAAGAAGAGTACTCTGAGATAGTTTTGACACGTGAAACGAATGAATTAAGAAAGGCTAACCAAAAAAATATGCAGTGCAAATGTAAGTGGGCGGTGTGGTAGAGGAAAACCAAGGAAAGCATTGTGGGATCAAGTGATATTTGATATTTTGAAAGAAAGAAATTTAAAAGTCAGAGAAGTCGTAGGAGCTGTAAAAGAAGATGTATACATAGAACAGTTTGGCGCCCTGTCCTCTTTACCTACCCTGGCAGGGAAATGTCGTTATTGTATGTATATTATGTACCATACACGTATAAATTTTAATGTTCAAAATCGATCGTTAATAAATAAATAAATTAGTCCGTGAATTTACAATATGCTGCCTGATAAATATAAGGCCTACCATTTAGCGAACCCAGCCGTGGGGGAAATTGGGGTAAAGGAAATTACAAGATCTTGTCATAGCGTGAATATGATTTTTGTCTGATCTGATAGAAATAATGGAGCTGAGCAATTGACAGGAATTTGAGGCTAAAACCATTAAGTGTTGTCTCTTGTTTTACCTTAAAACATTTAAAACCCTCTTGTTTTAAAGCTTAACTAATGGGTCCATTGCAACGGACAAACGAACACCCTCTATCCAAATCAATAGTTTTATTAGACGCCTATGAAATTTATATCTGGCGTGACCGTTTAACAACCGAATTTACGTCGGATAAATGAAGCAACGTTATTTCCGTCATGTAACACTAGCTATAATTTGACTTATGTACAGAATAATTGGTACTGAATGAAAAATATTGAAAAAAGTGATAGAAAAAACAAAAACCAGAAAAAATCATATAGATACATTAATAATTTCTTAACGTAACGTAGTTAGTAATTAAAAAAACTATTATTAAAAATGCGATTACATCAGCCCAGTTCGAGTTAGATAACGAACGTTTCGTATTAGAACATAATGTCAGGATCCAGCTCAACCATCGGTTATATGATACGATTTGTCTTTAAAAAGGTTCCGCAAAGGCCAAAGCATTTGAAAGAGGCATAATGTTCTTAAAAATTACACGTCAGATGCATAGAGAAAGTGTTCTTCGGATCCCGACTTTGATTACGCGTAGATAATGAGAGTGAAAGAGACGAAGCTTTTGTTTTGGGTTTCTCTTTATTATTTTAGGAATGAATTTTGATTAAATCTTGTGAAAATTGTTTAAAATGAGATCAAAATCTATTGTAATCTGTATCGATAGTGAAACGAAAATATAGTATTGATGTAATAAAGTCCAACACTGCACAGAAATTTTATAATTAGTCGGATGCTGAACATATTACACATAATTAGCAATACTATGTTTCACATTATGTTTTTTAACCTGTATAGACACATGAAACTTTCATATACAAATGTTAAAATACTACTTAACAGTAGGTTACGTCACTATAAAGTGCAACAAAATCTACCTGTTTCGCCTTCATCTTTATCATGTGAAATAGAATTAATTCAATCATGTAGTTAACAGTATGCATAATTTATAAGCATTTTTTCAATATTTTTAAGTGGTTATTGTAAAGAATGTTTGTAACGATAAAATTACCTCTAAGACATATTTTTATATATCGATCACACAGGTCAGGATATATGTACTCGTATATAATATAAGTTCAGTAACTTTATTAATAAACTGAGTATTTTGTTCCCTCTATTTTATTGCATTTTTAATATTTTTTTAATTAAGATCATGTACGTATTTTGTGACGCTCTACTCTTTAGTAAAGTGGAATACAAATGTGAGTGGAAGCGTGTGAGAGGAAAACCAAGGAAAGTATGATTGGATATAAGTGAATGAAAATTTAAAAACAAGAATCGTAGAAATTCGGATAAATCGGAGAAGGTGTGTTATGGATATGGAGGAGGCTAAGGATGTGTGTCGTGATAAGAAAGTCTAGCGTTATGTCCTATCTACCTACCCGGACAGGGAAGGGGCGTGATGGTATGTATGTATAAATTATTTACAACATATAGAAAATATTACTATAAACCTAACTTTCAGAACATTTTGATTAGATAAGAAACATTTTATGCAGTTTTTTGACACGAGTGTATTACCCTTTTGTTTTGAACAATAAATAATAAAAAGATAGTTTATAAAGCACCGTTTAAAGAACAAACATATCCCAAGAGCGCTCTAACTCTGGAATCGAACCCACTATTATTGAAGAAAAATCATTGTTATTGACTTAAACCAATCAAGAACTAGACTTGAAATATTGAGCACAGATTCAGGAATACCCAAATATCTAATGAATCACAATTTCCTATTTTTAAATGCACTTATCTCCAGTGCATTAAATATAACCCCTCTTCTATCAAATATGTGTTTCACTACACAAGGCTGTGGAGGACGGGTAGTGGGCATGTTAGTGGGTGGGTACCAACATATGTGATTAAGGTGGGCACCAACTTATGTGATTATACGCGGTTGTTTTGTATGATATTAAATGTATCGTTTTTTTTTCTTCACATAATTTGTACATAAACCAAAAATATAATAGCTTACCAAATATCTCAATACAACTTGAACGGTATTTTTATTGTATTTTTTGCCAATTTCTTGCAGAATTGGGTCATCAATGGCTGGAGGTGGAGGATTTGGTTTGTTCATGGACCTCTTTTCTGGCATCGAACCCAATGGTGAGTACGCTACGACTTGGATTCCTCTCTCTTGGCAGAAAGCTACTAATTTCTTTTGTGTTAGATTTGGATTAACCTGCAACAAATGCCATTACTATTTTCGTTATTTAAAATTAAAATCAATAATATAAAAACTAAAGCCTCGGAAAATAGTTTATAAGATTTCTTATTTAAGATATTGACTACTTTTGAAGAGTTGTGGGATCAACGCCGTGAAAAATTATTTTAATTAAATTTTAAGATATTAAAAATACCATAGAAAAGCTAGAAATAATAGTCAGTTTATTAGTGGAAACCCATTATCAACAGCATAATACCCAAGAAAGCCCTGTAACTTAAGAGTTTAAAAATATAACTGGTAAGCAATTAAATTAATCCTCAGTCATTGGTGTTATATTTAACAATAAAAAATAACTAACCCTTATATTTGTTTTTGTAGTATCCCCGAAATAATTACATAGAAACATGCATCACTCCATTTCTTTGTCAGGGTAGGGAAAGAGGACAAAGCGACAGACTGTCCTATCTCAAAACACATCCGTCGCTTTTTCTACATCCATACTCCTTTTTATACAACTACGATTTCTGACTTTTTTCTTTCAAAATATCATTCATTTGATCCAGCCATACTGTGTTTGATCTTGCTCTACCACGTCTTTCACTCATATATGCACTATATATTTGTTTGGTTTCTTAATTCATTCGTTCTACAAGCCCAAACCATTCAGCGTGCCCTACTACATCTCACTCAACACATCAGCCCTAAGTTCACATTCATATCTAATCACTTCATTATATATTTCGTTATACATTGTCACTCCGTATCATTGTCTAAAAGCACGTATTTCTATAGTATTTATTTGTTTGTTGTGATTATCCCATAAGATGAGTCACGTGATTCTAAACTAGTCAGATTATTTATATAGTGGATTAAAACGAAGATTATTTTTTTAATATTACAATTTTAATATCACCTAAAAAGGGTGTTCAATATTTTCACCCATTCAGTGTTTACATATGGAACAAATATCATTTGTTAGACTATTAAAAACTACCAAAAACTTGCTTCTGAAAGACTTCTCGTCCCATCCATGGCTGGAAAAATATGTAGAAGGGATTGAATCGAAAGAGTCATGGATGGAAAATTATATTGAAGGGATCAAATTCTAAAGAATCATGGCTGGAAAAATATGTAGAACGGATCAAATTCGAAACGAATAAATCCATAAACGGACTCCACTCTAAATCTAAGCCCCTACATAGAAAGGAGTGTAAGTCTTTGGAGGAGGCTTGATCCAGAAAAAGATAAATTTAAGGTTATAGTGACGATTACCAAGAAAAACTGTTAAAACTCATTTATACTCGTATATCGAACATTATATATCTTATCAACACATTTTAATTATTGAACCAATCATAGTTGTGGCGTTTCCGCGATTCAGCATCAACGAAAAGAATTCTACACTCTCCATTGATACCTGAGATATTAACTACACACCAACTTATTATTTTCTACAGTGTGCTAATATCAATATCAATTTATTATATTTCGAGGAATAATAATTTTACGAGATAATGTTATCAATTAATCGTGTAACTAAACGTCTTACCAATAATTTAACTGTATTACACTTTCGCTGTATACAATATAACTTGACTGGTTTATTGCCATGTGGCAATATTTTCAAACCAATAAAACAGTCTTAAATATTTAAATATGACAAATAAAAACCAGACTGCAAACCTTTTATAAAATCAAGGTACCAATGGGAATCGAAGCTACAACATCCGGGCTAGAAAACAAGCATCTTACCAACAATGCGACAGGAGGTTGTTAAATATAAATGCATTTTATTAGTTTTGGCAATACCCAAAAGTGATTTTCGAGTATATTTTAAAATGTATCTTAAGAGATGCATCAAAAATCCGAATAAAAAAATATTGTTAGAAAATTATTCAGAATTTCGTTTATTTACTTTTTACCAATACGTGAATGAAAAATCTGAAACTTAAATTGATGAACTAGGCCAATTGACAGAAATTCGGTAGAATAATGATAAAAGGAAAATTAATACATTGCTACTTAGAGAGCTGACTCTCCTCAATGGCGTTTGATAAATGGACAATTAATATATTGCTACTCTCCTCAATGGCGTTTGTTAAAGGACAATTAATACATTGCTACTTAGAGAACTGACTCTCCTCAATGGCGTTTGATAAAAGGACAATTAATACATTGCTACTTAGAGAGCTGACTCTTCTCAATGGCGTTTGATTAAAGGACAATTAATACATTGCTACTTAGAGAACTGACTCTCCTCAATGGCGTTTGATAAAAGGACAATTAATACATTGCTACTTAGAGAGCTGACTCTCCTCAATGGCGTTTGATTAAAGGACAATTAATACATTGCTACTTAGAGAACTGACTCTCCTCAATGGCGTTTGATAAAAGGACAATTAATACATTGCTACTTAGAGAGCTGACTCTCCTCAATGGCGTTTGATAAAAGGACAATTAATACATTGCTACTTAGAGAGCTGACTCTCCTCAATGGCGTTTGATTAAAGGACAATTAATACATTGCTACTTAGAGAACTGACTCTCCTCAATGGCGTTTGATAAAAGGACAATTAATACATTGCTACTTAGAGAGCTGACTCTCCTCAATGGCGTTTGATAAAAGGACAATTAATACATTGCTACTTAGAGAGCTGACTCTCCTCAATGGCGTTTGATAAAAGGATAATTAATACATCGCTACTTAAAGAGCTGACTCTTCTCAATGGCGTTTGATAAAAGGACAATTAATACATTGCTCCTTAGGGAGCTGACTTTCCTCAATGACGTTTGGGAATCGAACCCACTGTTATCAACAAAATAAAAATATTACAAAAAAAACATTTGATTATAAGGGCGGGAGGGTAGTGGCTGCAGTTATTAGATTAGAAACTTCCCCATATCTGTATATGTTTAGAAAAAAGCCCACCTCTATTTGATTGATGGCTGGTTTAACCTTACAGTTATTCAAAAGTGTATTCAACTGCTGCTCATTGAAATTAGATACTCCAATGGATCTTGTCAATCCCATCCTCTGCGCCTCTTCCATACCTCTCCATGTGTCCACGTTGTCAATGTTGCTAGCTGTTCCGTTTTCCTGGAAAAATAAAATTATATATTGTAGATTTGATTGACCAGTGTCATAGTTACAACACACTTCTAGAATAATATTATCAGAAAACTAATTAAATGTAAGAAGTTGGAGAAATCGTAGGAGTTGGAAGAATGTGAAAGTGGCGAAATATGTTTGGCAATGTAGGAAATTCTGTCACTCTGTTCTATCCGCCTACTCTAATAGAGAAACGGCGTGATGATGTAACTATGGTAATTAAATAATATAAATGTTGTGATTTTATTATTTAACGTCTTATAGCCGACATAAATATTAACTTTTTAAGTTTTCGGAAAAGGCGGAATACACTTTAAAGTTGAACTTTAATCTAGATGACTATAACAAAAATCGGTTTTTGTCTTCTTTCCACGATTGGCGATCATCGTGGCTATTTCGGCCTTAGAGGCAGCAACTCAGAACAAGGATATGGTACCGCAATGAAATCACTTCCGCAAGTTCTTCAACCAGAAGTGCGTCTTCTTCCCGTCCTTTTTTTGACCAGAATTTTCCGTTTTGATTTTCAGTTGAACGATCCCATAATTTTCTCCTCGAATTATGCACCCAAAGTCCTCTCTCATTTTAATGATGATTAGCATTTGCGTATATTTATTAAGCATCAAGGAATGCCAAAAATAAAATGACAACAAACCAAAATAATAAATTTTTTAACTACAAATAACATTACCATACGTATCCACAACAAAAAAATTATTTAATTACCTTAAAAAACACTTGACAATATTTCGAGAAAATAAGAAACCTCTAAGAATTTTTCAAAAGGTCTTCCCCCAAATCAAAATCTAGTGTAGTTAAGAGATGCAAATATGTATTTTAGAATACTTAAGTTAATAAATCTATTTGCCACTTAAAAGTAGAATGCCAAAGAACCTCCAAGTGGGGTCCTGTCTAACACGCTATTATTTCATGTAGTGATAGGGCAGACCATCAAAGACTTAAAATACTTTAAGACAACTTCAAGGCATCATAACAGTATATTTCAACCATCGAAGTTAATTTAAAAGTGAAGATCTTTTAAATTGTGTTGCTCATAGCGGAGCGTCGTGGTTTTCTAATAGTCTGGAACTGAGTGGATATTTCTCTACTCTTCCTAGTCCTGAGTCATAGGGTTCCTATGTTTGACAATGAAAAACGAGAACATAACATATTCCATAATCAGTGGCTCTTATATTCCAGTGTGCGAGGCGAGGTATTAGCTTTGGAAATAATTGTATTAAGTTATCAAGTATCTCATACTCTATTTACACCGCCAAAGTTCATACATCAATTATTTGACTTAAGTTCCATAAAAAATTGACCGACTTCTCAGTACACATTATTAAAATCTGATTTAAATCTGTAGACCAATTAAAGGCAACCATGTAGTGCACTTAAATGACGTATGACATCTGTAATTGACTTGGAGATAGGTAGATATGTTTGATAATACAAGTCATTAAAATTGTCATAGCTACCAATATAGTTTTATTATCATTTTAGTTCCCGTTGATTCGCAAGCAAGGTAAAAGTAAAAAAATATATCGGATTATAAAAAAATATACATTTACCTTAAAAAAGAGAACAAGTTCACAGAAGTATACATTTACCTTAAAGAAGACATCTGAGAACCCTCCTGAGCCAAAATGAGTGTTACACTCAATGAGGAATTAGTAATCTCTTTGATTCGTCCACTTTGCTGAAAAACGTCTTGATGTTCGACACCCTTCAAAACTTTCGGTCACTATCAGCTTCCCCATGCTGACTTCATCTCTTCTAGCGACATGAATAAGGTACGGTAGAATTCTCTTACTTTAGGTACTGGAGAGCAGACACGTTGGTACGTCTTGAAGTCCATGATATGTGAATCACTCGACTTCAACACCACATCTCAAAAGCATTAATCTCTACTCCATAGAATATTTTAGAGAAAACTAGGGTTCCCACCAGATAAACTTTGGTGTTATTAAGTATAAACCAATTATTTTATACCTTAATAAGCTTAGTTTCCACAAATTTTACCATAATGAATTTTCTCCGAATTTTTGCTTCGAAATCTCCGTGTTTCGAGATAAGTGAGGTGTCAATAAACCTGTCAGTCAACAATTTGTATTTGGTTTCTACCTCGATTTCTGACAAAATAAGCATCATCAAGTATTAATAAAACCGCTGGGATTAAGGCTCTGAGATCTATCCATCTGTGGTTAAGAGAACCTTACATACCATGAATTATAGTAGGCAAAGCATTAACCAAAGATTTGCTTCCCACATTTGGAAAGCTCTTCTGAATCGACTCGGGTTGTCTAAATGCAAATATTGTAGAGACGATCATCCCCAAGCTTTTTAAACAGTTAATTCTGAATGTTGCTATACAAAAGTAACATTCTTAAGATTGCAAAGTGTTTCACCCACAAACTATGATCACACCAGAGTCAATAAACCTTCGATTTGTGCAGAAATAATTTCAAAAATACGTCATAATTTACCTGCTAGCATCCATTTTACTACCCTTCATAAATATTGATCGATGTCATCTTTCAGACCGCCTATTTCCCTCCATTACATAGTTTAAATCAATCAATCGTTATAATACTTACAAACACGCTGATAGGCCAATGAATGAGATACAGGTCTATGTAGTCTAGCCCCAAGTTTTCCAAGGACTCCCTCAAAGCAGGCACCACCTGTTGCTCCCCATGTTTGTCATTCCATAACTGCAACACAGTGTATTCCGTTTCAAGATAATGCTTTAAACCACGAGTATTTTATTTACTCATTTCGTCATAATTATTTTATTTTCATCTTATGTTACATTTGGTACAGGTTTAACCAAATTATGTGAAATAACCAGAAAAATTAAATAAGAAAGTCTTAATAGCCATGAGTAAAATCCATACTCTTTGCAATAAAGGACAATTTATATAGCATATTTTAAAGAGCAATCTCTTTTCAAGGGCGTTCCTACTCTTTCCGATTCTTTATCTCTTCTCAAGAGCGTTCCGAGTCTTTCAGATTCTCTATGTCTTCTAGAGAGCGTTCCGACTCTTTCCGATAGCGTTCCGACTCTGGGTTCGAACCCACTATTATTCATAAATTAAAAATATTACAAAATAAATATATCTTTAAGTTGAGTGTGAGAACAGGAAGGTTGTGGCTACAACCATTAGATAGGAAGCTTCCCCACATCTACACTAATTCAGAAAATTATATTTGATAAGAAAACCGCTAATGAAAAACTTACCATGGGAAGACAAACTACAATGAAACCTTTGCAAATCTTTCAATATGTGATAGTAAGTACTATAGAAGATGTATAAGTAAGTAGTATAGAAGATGTAGTACTCTTTTATGCTCATTGAACCCTTGGGTTTCAAATGAAAAAAACAAAATTTGAAGTCCAAAAACAGACCCACTAAAGACCAACACATACTATTTATTAAAAGAAAAACAAATTAATACGATTAAAATTTACGTTATAAAATGCAATTGTTTTAAATTGAAAATATTGAAAGTTTTCGTAGACACTAATAAATATTATAGAAATTTACAATATTTAAGCCAAAGATCAAGTAAAACAAAGAAATTATTTTTTTAGGTATTTTTTTTTTCGAATTGTAGCGTCTATTGGAATGCATGAGACAATATTTTTTTCAGGCCCAATAATCGAAACTTTGGGTTTAGAACCACTGCAGTAGGCACGTAGCAAATTTTTCGTCATCGATCGTATTGGAAATACAACCGCGCATGCAGAGGATACACACACGTCTAACGCTTGGAAGTATTTTTACCAGAGAAATTATTTAACCATACTGGGACCCTGTCTTTTTGTCCCTTGGTAATATTTTCTAAGTAACCAAAAAAAGTTAAAGAGACCTGAAGTAATACCAGACTAAAATCTTTTTTAAAAAATCTGCATTCCAACAGAAAACGAACTGAAACCCCCCGGGTGTAAATCAAGCGTTATACCAACAAGACTACGTGTGTCTTAGAGCTTACTTTATAAAACTCACTAATCAATATAAATATTGAGAGTAGTAAAATTTAAGTTAAAATCGTATGAAAGCAATGAAAGTAAAATTTAAAAATGTCCTACTTATTTAATAAATATTTGCTTTCTCCAATTTTCTTAAAAATACTCGTGTGAGTATTTCTTCAATTATAAACGCTGTAAAATCTTGAATATCCATCCATAAGGCAACGGTGAAATTTTTTATGCCAAGTCAATACAATTTAGAGTGCATGATTCAGCGGTAAATGCTTTGAATATAATAATTTATTTTTGAAGGATGCAGGTCAGACGGAAATGTATGCCGAGTTCAACATTTCTATTGAAGTGGATCAATGCAATACGAATCACTTAGGAAAAAATCGAAGAGTATTGAATAATTAAAATATTATGTACGAGTACATACATGCGCCGTTTCCCTGCTATGGTAAGCAGAGAGTTCAAATCACCAGACTTTCCCATCTCGGCACACATATTTCACCTGTTTCACATCCATATACCTTCTAATACAGCTCCTACGATTACACTTAATAGTTTTCAAAATATCATTTACTTAATCATACCGTTCTTTCCTTTGTGTTCATCTACCACGCCTACCACTCACATATTAAATTGTATATCATAATAAATATATGATATATAGTACTGTTTCGTAACAAATTATTCCCTTAAAAGAGTTTCCTTTTAATTTCTAAAAAATATTCACCCCTTTTTTTTATTTCAGTGTTTTCCAGCCTGCACAAAAGTTTATCAGCATTACTATAATTTAAGATGTTGCATAAAGGCAGAATACGGTAGACATAAAACCAAGATGTACCAAATTAATAAGAAAATAGACACCAGCAAAGTTGGCTATTACATTTGGACGATCTATCATACCTTCGATCAAATAATTACACATTGAGTATTATGAGGAATTTCAACGTCTGTCAAGCAGGTTCTCTACAAATCACTTTGCAGGATCTCTTAAAAAAAAACGTAGATGGAAGATAAGTTTATCTAGTTCTAACAACTTCGGAAGGATGATGCCTTGTGTTCTCCATCTTTGTCACCTAAGGCAAACCAAAGGAAATGCAAGTAGAAAAGTAAAAGAATAAAGGTTTTTTTTTAACCTGGCGATTTTATTGCCATGTGGCAATCTCTTCCAACCAACCAGAAAGATGTTCTTATAATCCCTAAGTGTTAACTAGATTGGAATCCTATTTTAAAAAATCTGGGTTCCAGCGGGGATCGAACCCGCAACCTCCGGATCGGCAGACAAGTGTCTTACCACCAGGCCAGAGGTTATGGTTAAGGTTATGCCAGCAATGGAAGGAAGTAACCGAGTTAGCTCAGGACAGGGCCAAATAACAGGGCTTGGTGCCAGAGATACGGTCTAAACCCTTCTAGGCTAAGGGGATAAAGATTTGAATGTTCTTATTTGAAAAGTTCTTAAGTGAATTGCCTACCTTTGTTGTGATGAAAACATCATTCCTGTTTACAGTTCCATCTCTGATCTTTGTCCTGAGCCCTTGCCCCACTTGTCTCTCAGTCTTATAGTGTGATGCAGTGTCTATGTGTCTGTATCCTGCAGCGATAGCAACTTCTACTGCATTTTGCACCTCATCCGGATCTCCAGTTCCCTTTAAATACAAAAACATCTTCCTTGCTTATTTGTGTATTGCGAATTATGAACATACTGCAATAGTTTCTCTCAGTATTAAAAAGATAAATTTGAAGATCAAACTTTATGTATAAATTGATTCAAATAATTTGATTAATTCATTGCCAACCAGTTATCGCTTAGAATTTGGTGTATAGTCTCACCAGGGCATGTATCTACAACACAATCTCAAATAAATAAATATGTACAACACAATCTTAAAATCTCTATTAAGTTGATAATTTAAAAATACACTCGTATGTATACAGAAAACGGAGGAAAATGCTTAACAGAATGGGTAGTTAACACTTCAAAAATTCACAAACATCATACTAAAAAACATACACACCTCAATTTTTAAGATATGTAGAGATGACAGATCACTACGTTATTCTATTCATGCACACAGCTCTGGCCTCATCATATCTATACTTTCTTTTTTGGGTTTCTCATGCTTCTCTGACGACTTCCGTAGACACCAGTCTCCCAATCCGAGTTTCGCAGATTTGATTCCCGTAGATATCCATTTTTTTAAAGGATTTCGGTATAGTTTTCACCTAAAACCTCGTTAATATATTTCTGGTTAGTTGGAAGACATTTCCATATGACAGTAAACCGACCAGGTTGTACTGAATAAAACGAAAGTGTAATGAAATACTTCTTATCTTTTATTAGTTACAACTTCTACTATCTCCTTCCACTGTTTTTTTATCTACCTCTTCTTCGCTCTCTATTTGTTTTCAAGAAACATATATGTTTCGTTAGTTTTTCACAACTCATTCTGTCAATGTGGCAAACCATCTCAAGATTTCTTTGTTAATTGTATTTATAACATTTCATACAAGAATTTAAATAATAAATAAAATAAACAATTAATAAAAAAGAGGAAAGGCTAAGTTTTTATTCGAAGTCAATATGTTTATGAGATACAATGAAACTTATTATTCAGTCTATATGTTTGTGAGATACAATGAAACATGTTATTCGAAGTCTATATGTTTGTGAGATATAATGAAACTTATTATTTGAAGTCTATATGTTTGTGAGATAAAATGAAACATATTATTCGAAGTCTATATGTTTGTAAGATACAATGAAACATGTTATTCCAAGTCTATATGTTTGTAAGATACAATGAAACATGTTATTCCAAGTCTGTATGTTTGTAAGATACAATAAAACATGTTACTCCAAGTCTATATGTTTGTAAGATACAATGAAACATGTTATTCCAAGTCTATATGTTTGAGAGACATATTAAAATTTATTATTCGGATCGTGTTTTATTTATTTTTGTGTTTTGTAAAATATTTAACCATTTTAAAGTATTCAATCTCGTAACAGGATATCTATTGGATATCACACACACTTTCAAGATCAAGAATGAAATAATATCCAATTAAATAGGCACTTGCATTTCCACCCCTCACTTAACTAAGACATTTTTATTATACATACCATCATGCCTTTTACCTGTCAGAGAAGACAGGAATTAAAAAGCACAAGACAATCCTACAGAGACATACATCTTTCACCTCTGCTACATCCATACAGCTTCAGTGAAACTCAATACATTACGATTTCTCATACTTTTAATGTAGCGTTATTTTTAAATATCGTTCACTTAGTCTAACCACACTTTCTTTGGTCTTATTCTACCACGCCTTTCATTCACATTTGCAATGTTTATTTGTTTTCTTAGTATTTTTTAATTCATTCGTTTTACATGCCCGAACCACATCAAAGTGTTATTCTTGATCTTACTTAATACATCAGTCTTAAGTGCACATTCATCCCTAATCACTTCATTCCGTATTCTGTTATACATTGTCACCTTATACAATATTCTTCTCAGTGCGCCCATTTTTAAACATTTGAGAACTCCTTTCAGTTTTTTTTCACGCTCATATTTCTATTCTATGCATCAAATATTCACTAGCATATTTTTATTTATAAATTACTTTTAATTACATAAATCCCCACTACACTTGTTTTTATGCTCCATGAGAAGATAGACTAGAAATAAATCTTTGTAAATCTTTCGATATGTGTTAGTAATAGAATCACAAATATAAAAGTACTTATGATAAAATTGAGTAATAATGCATTTTTTAAATGATAAAGGAATATATAGTTTTGAGTAAGATAACCCTACATTTCAGGTTAATTTCACTGTCCATCGTCTTTCCTATCATGTTTTACAACAACTGAAAATCTCGAAATTGTTAAAATATTTATACTCGGTATCCTCTAAATTGGAAAAACAAAGTAATTTATTTTTATTCTCCGAAACAATTGATAAATTGTTTTTATTTAGTTTACATTGGTTCAATATTTCAGCACCTCACTTTGATCTTCCCAAACCACACTTTTGTAGCAAAATAACAAAGCTCATTATCCTGCATTCAAACAATTTCCTGACTCATTAATTTGTCATGTAAGTCGTATTTGCGTCTTTATATTAAACAATGTAAGAAAGAGTAACAAAGTTTTAAAAGCAAAATAAAAAAAATTCACAATGGTTTTAGGATAAAAGTTTTGTTAGCCGAGGAAAATTTAAGAAGTTGGTTGATTATTCTTAGAAACTTGTTTAATATGGAAACAGTGTTTCATTTTGGCCTTCGTTGCCTTTTTTAGCATTTTCAATGAGTTTTACACTTGCAAAATCTGGATATTGCAACAACATCCATGAGTAAACATACGAGTATCTTTATTGTGACATGATTCCCAATTTGTTCTTAGATGACATAATGTATTTGGTTTTTACATTGTTAACATACGTATTTTGAGAAGTAAACAGTATTTCAATTGCTAAGATATTTTTGTTCCAATAGACTTTAAGTATAATTTTACATTAAAATGTTTTTTAAATTAAATATGTGTACAAATTAATATCACATTCATTAACAGTTTGATAACATTTTAATAAAATTTAGAATAATCGTTTCTGAGTTTGATTTTGAAACACATTTAGTAAACATAAAGGGTTGAGAATCACGATGAAAAATTAAAATTTTACAAAGATGTTATGCTATATTTTGCCAAATTTTATAATGATTTTACGAAGATTTTATTACGCTTTCGATGCATGAAGAAAAACCTTGCGGGTTTATTTCTTTGTGAAATACTCGTCCAACAAACCAGAAATATGTAAAAGAAGCCTTAAGGGAGAACAAAACTAAAACCGTTTTTTTTAAATTGGGTTATCAATGCGAATGGAACCCTGGACTAGGAGACAAGCAGTTTACGAACCTAGGCATCGAGTTTGTCATTATGGTTTGTTTTCTCAAAGTTTTGATTTCAAAAAAATCAGTTATTATCCTCCTCCATTCGGAAAAAAAATCAGAATGTGTTTAATAGTTTGCATTCAAATTGAGAATTATTTGAATCACCAATAAAATTGAGCAAACCATCGCAAAGAGGGGTTTTTAGATATGACCGAAGTCATAGGTATCCTACTCACGAACATGAACAGCGGAAAAAATACCTATGTCATTCGAGGGGAGCAGCACAGTGCGGGGTTTGAACCGACGACTTTCCCCCTTGGAAGTTCAGTGCGTTTGAATGAATAATAAATACAATTATTTTCTTCACTAGATAAACAAAGTACTACAATCAAAACTAGAAATGAGCATCAAAACTCAGAAAATGCTCGAATTTCATATATTATATTACTGTTTAATTTATATCTTGTTTTATTATTATTGTAATATGAATTTCAACTAAATACTCACAACTGCTGTTCCCAAACCTAGGACCGGTATTTCATAGTCATCATTCAGCCTAATGGTTGTAGCTTTGCCCGATCGAAAATTCTGTAAAAAAACAACAAAAAGTCCTTAAAAATCTAATCAAAGAAGTTTATTAAATTCAATTTTGATGAGTAAATCATTGATCAAAATTTCCAAGTTAACATGTTATAAGAACTTTGAAGATGGCATATTAATCTAATTTAAATTTGATTGAATAGTCGTCAGTTTTTAGTACATTAAAAAGATATTCAGTGATCCAATATGGTGTAGAAGTGTAGGTAAACCACATTAAAGGCTCACAAGTGCAGTTGAAGAGGATCCTTGTACTGTAAGAGCGACAAACTGCAGAAGGTATACTGCAGAAAGAAGTGGCCTCAAATCCTGAAAGCAGCTTATTACATCTTATTTTTTTCTTCAATGTCCGAAACTTGTGAATCTTCTAAAAGACAAACATCTTGATCAAAGAGACATTCCGATAACAGACAATTCTAATTGGATCAGAGAGCTAACATAAGATAGGTCAGTGAGGATATTGAGATTAGACGTGATATTAAATAAGAATGTTTTCCTCCACCTCTTATTATTAATATTTATTCCAAATCTATATTCAAAGAAATTTTACATGAAGAATCAGAGACATAGATATGTAAACAACGTTTTTTTTTGTAGTTTTGACTGAAAATAAAGATAAATTAGAAAAAAATGACAGAAATACTAAAGAATATTCATAATCTATATGGATTTAAAATGAACATAAAAAATCCAAATGATTAATAGAATCAAAAAATCCTTTATCATGTCTAAATTTATTGGGAACGTAGATTAACAAAGATGACACCTTTCAGGAAATAAAGGTAAGGGTAGAGATAGCCAGAAACATTCTGAAATCTTTTTTCACGAACCGAGATCTGAGTCTAGAATTGAGAATGTTTATGGTTCGTTGTAACATCTTCTCAACTCTTCTTTATGACAAAGATGCGTGGATACTGAACAAGAAAATATCACGTTGGATAAAGCTTGAGATGTGGATATACTGATGTATCCTCAAAATTTCCTAAATTGATCGTATTACAAATATGGAAAGTCTGGCGCTTATTAATAAGAACCGAGAACTGCTTAAAACTGTGAAGACTCGCTAGTTGTTGTATCTTGAGAACTATTTTTTATTGTAATATGAGGCACACTATACATTATAACATAATTGATCATCCAGCAAAATTAACGGCAAACGAGGCAGAGTAAGACGCCGCATATTTTGGTTTAAGAACTTGTGGGGATGGTTTAGGTGCAGTTCTACTGAGTTTTTCAGGGCTTCAGTAAATAATATCAATATTGCCATGATGGCCAATCTCCGATAGAATTCGAGAAGGAGAAGCAAAGTTAATGTAATGTTTAATTCTAATTTGAACAATGAAAAGTGTTGAAAAAATAAGTAAATCAATAAATGATCAGAATATTTCCCGAAAGAGCACAGGAAAAATTACTTATCTATAAACTATTAGTTAAAAGCCCTATTGTGCAATAATTATTGTATAAACCCGCGAAAATCTGTAATTGGTCGAATAACAATGTCGCAATCATGTACAATTTAAGACTTCGAAAGGATGATAAAAGGTCACGTAGGTCATTCAAGAAGGATGTTTATCTTCAGTTTAAACAACCTGTTATTAAAAATTCTTCAATAATAAATATACTATAAATTAAATGTTTATAATGTTCCTTAGGTAATAGAAGTTTTGTAATCTTGGCCTTCAAGCATCATTATGTTATGTTAATAAAATTGCACTTATTAGAATGATTGGTTACAAAGACACTGAATAATGCAAATATAACAAAAAATCACACGGTGTCATAAAACAAACAGATAAATAATTATTATATTTATAATTGCTTTGTAAGTATGCACCTTCACATATAAATATTTTCAGGTTACTTTGAAATTGAACACTCTTTTTGTAAAAATCAAATGATTTTTGTAAAATATTTTTGCTGAGAAACTACTATATACAACTGAGAGTAGACTAAAAGTTGTTTCTCAGCAACAATAAGGTCGAAGATTCGAAACCCACTTACAGAAATATTTTCAAGGTTTTTTCAAAGCTGTAAAACTTTGGTATAACGTTTTCTCAATTATTGAAAGCTAGTGTATGTTTTAATACTGTCTCCCTTCATCTTTTTATCATCTAGTCGTCGTCCTCACAGCTGGAGATCGTGATCTTCATAATGCAGCCTGCACATTTTTTCAATCATTTCTGTCCCCAGCCAGATACTAAGCCTCGAACAACGGAGTTGGTAACGTTCTTGGTTTGGTCGGTCCAAAGCAAGAGGGTGTGACTTAGTCTCCTACCAGAAACATTGCCTAGCATGACAGTCTTTTCCAGATATATATCATCATCTCGATATGTGTCCAAAGAAACGCAATACTCATTGTTTACATATCGTGGAGAGACGAGTGTTTATGTGGTGTTCTAGACATATAGGCTCGTTTGTTCTGCTTTCCGTCCACATCGCAATCACCTCAATTCTCATTCTATCCATATACTTTATTGTCCACGTTTATGCTCCATGAGAAGATAAACTAGAAAGAAATCTTTGTAGATCTTTTGATATTTGTTAGTAATAGAATCACAAATATAAAAGTACTATAGATGAAATTGAATTATAATGCCTATTTTAAAATGAAAAAGGATTATATAATTTTGAGTACGATAACTCTACATTTCAGGTTAATATCACTGTCCTTCGTCTTTCCAATCATATTTTACAACAACTGACGATCTCGAAATTCTTAAAATACTTATACTCGGTATTCTCTAAAGTGTCGTAGTGTCACAACTGGAAATCCACTCATGAATTCAATTGCTTCTCTTTGATTACGTTCAATAATTATGCTTCTTTTAAGGCGTGCAAAATATGTCGAACATATGCAAGATAGGCATTTGACTCATTCAAAATATTTGGACTGGTTTTTATAACTGATTCATAATTTCAAAACTAGTTTACTGTATTCGTCATTATTCCTTATTTGCAATTTTATAAATGGCCACTAATCGATAGGTTTAAAAACAAACTGAGCACTAAATCCTTGATAAAATCGATATCAATTCTAGTAATTTAACGTATAATTGCTATTTGATAATACTTATTAAGTCAAACTTACTTAAATTTGGACAAAAAAATCTAACACAAGTTATTAGGAGAAAAGTTAATGTCACCTACTTTGAAGGTGTCGTAGTGAAATGATTTAATTAATATTTAAGACAAAAATAAGTTTCCATAGCCGTAGAAATATGATAGAGGGGCAAATATCTGTCCATTTGGTACAAAAATCGAAACATAAATTTTGTGTAAGTTATTTTTGTGAGTCATTTATTGAAATCGAAATAAAATTAATCTTTTCATAAGCTTTTGGTGGACGGAACTTTTACAAAAAATCAAAATTTACCAATAATTATACAAAAGTCAAACACATCACAACAAAATTGAAAAACAATAAAATTTGGACAGATAATCAAAAATATTTATGGATAAAACGAAAAAAAAAGACATTTGCGCTTTTTAGCTAAAAACTTATTTAAATGCATTATCATGTACATTATACAATATAACAAAAATGGTTCATAACACAATTAAATATCTTTTTCCATAATTTATTAAAAAAAAAATTATCGGCCAACTTTACATCACACCACGGGAAAACGAAATCAACAATCATTTGAATTAAAAACGAAATAAAAAATTTAAGGCTTGTGTTTATTATGATCAAATT
Organism: Odontocerum albicorne; assembly: GCA_949825065.1. Taxonomy (NCBI): domain Eukaryota; kingdom Metazoa; phylum Arthropoda; class Insecta; order Trichoptera; family Odontoceridae; genus Odontocerum; species Odontocerum albicorne. Next base: position 13,852,551 of record OX463840.1, on the reverse strand, counting down.
TTTTTTTAAAGCTTTTCTCTGTCATTTCAACCACTTTCAACATATATTTTTCATCAAATAACCTAAATAAAGAAGGATCAAATTTCGCGGATGATAAAAAGTTATGGATATTGACTAAAACACGAATTGACATTGTCATTTCCATTCCCTTAAAAGGAGAAACTTATTATTTTTCAACAATGCATAAGAGTTTACATTTTGGTTTGAATTACAGTGAGCATTTACATATGAATATAAAAAACTCGTCGTTACTCGTGTTTTACATCGGTATTGAATTACTTAAATGCAAATTCTTTCAAGTTTTATCTATAATAAATGTATCAATGTGTAAACATTGTTTTTATGTACTGTTTTTTTTTTGTGTATGGTCAACTTTCAGGTATTTTAATATTGATTGATATCTTAGTATGACGCATTCTACTCGTAACTTGATGTAGTATCTGAATATTTGGCCTAGACATCGGAATTTCAAATAGAAATAAATCTGTGCTCTAGATCTAAATAATTTTGTATTATCATTGGAATGTATCCAACTGTTTTCTTGTTTAAAGAAAAATGTTAATTTTATATTACCAAAACTCCACCGAAATATACTTTTTGACATATTTTGCAGAATTAATTATTCGTCATCGGATTTGATCAACTTGCTGGTTAGAAATGGAATGAGAGGGAGAAGGGGATTAAAAAATATTATAAACAATGTTAAGTTGAAATAAATTCTCAATTTTTTTTTCTTGCACTGTTTGTGTCATAATTTGTCAATTGACTATTGTGAGATATCACTTTACAATTTCCCCTTATAACGACAAGATGTCGATATTAGCAGAATTCATAAGTTTAATCTTACAGCAATTTATATCGACTTATAAGCTATCAAAATCATAAGGTTTCCATCAATGTCACATATTCGAGAAATTTTCATAGCAATTAATAACGGGAAATTCCTCAAACTGGATTATTTTTATAACTTCTCTCAGGATATTTATTCAATGTTTTTCCATTAATTGAAAAATAAACGTTCTGGCGGTTACATTGTATAATGATATACAAAAGAAATACAAATTAGTATCGTTAAAGAAACAGTTATGTTTAATACTCTTAACCCTTTCATCGTAATAACTATTTACATTTTCAAATAAGGAATTATTATAATTTCTCCGTAATTCACTCAAAATAATTCTTTTTGGATTTTCAATCGTAATTAAAAAATTTTTTCTTTATTGATAGATTACAAACATATTTTAAATAAAAAATATTAGAACTCAGCTCATCTGTATTGAACCGAGAAATGTATCTAAAGAGACGTACGTTATAAGTGTCCACTTCAGAACAATTAATTTGAAATCAAAGCAAATTTAAAATTGTTTTTTTGAAAAATAAATTACAATAATTTGTTAGGTAAACAACAAACAAGTCTTATAGATTTATCAAGATTTTTCGAATACTTAGAAAAACAATTGACGTCACACAATCTTAATTTAAATTACGCAACAAATTACAAACGATAGATTTTAATTAAACAGATAATTGGATTGTTGAAAACGATTGAATATTTAAAAAAACGGTAGTTAAATTTTCAATATATTTTCAAATCGGTGTTATTACATTTTCATTGTACACAATAAATTCACACAGTATACACAATAATTTTAAAAACTACATGTTGCTTAACTTGTTTTTTTATACCTGAGGATATTTTTCGATGTGAATTAATCAAGTCTGGATCTTTCTGTTGTATTATTACGGAGATTGACAACATTTTTTTAATTTTTATCAGTCATGACTGTTTTCCTGCAGAAGGGCAAAACAATACTCATAATAAAATACTATGCACATAAGCATCAACCATAATCAATTATAGAAAGAAATGGAAAAATCGGTCTTTGTATAATAAATCAAAGCAATAAAAAAAACAATTTGTATAGCGCCGTTTATAAAGAAGACTCTCCTCAAGGGTGCTCTATCTCGGAATTCGAATCCACTTATATTGACAGATTAAAAATGTTACAAAATAAATATATGAAAGTTGAGTGTTAAAATAGCAAGGTCGTAGCTATTTTAATCTAGTGAGCTTTTTTCCAACTGCCAGTAGCTACCAACTAACCAGAAAAGTGTAAAATAAGCGTGTAGTGAAAATCAGACTATATTTTTCTTTAAATATAGGTGACAACCGGAATCAAAGCCCACAACCCTGTGTTGGAAGAGAGGCAACTTACCGTCAGTCAAGTTACGGAAATCAACAATGTCATCGATTTTTATTCGTACTTATTTTTTTTAAAATATTGTATTCATTTAAACTTCCGATGAATACAGTAAAACCTGCCGTATTTATTGTTTTGTGTTACTTGTTATAAATAATCTGAATAGAAATTTGTCTTCGAGTAAGTATTAAATTACGATAAAATTGAATATCGGTGTATTAATGTAACATAATTTGCATTCATATTACACATTTAAAATAATATGAAATCGATGGTTTAAACCATCATCAATTACCAATAAAGTAATTTTCAATTTAAAATATGAAGCAATTTAAAGTATCTTATATTTTGTGTTATTGAAAAAAATTCGTTCACTGATTAATTTGGACATGTATTTTCTTTAACTTTTGAACACCAAGAAATGCGACAGTAAATATCTAGACAGATTGTAAAACATCAATTGAACAATAATTTCACTACAGTTAAATTTATAAAGTAAATTATACTCATTCGTCACCAATGTGATATGTGTCCATTCAATATCATAACAGTCGTTTTCTATACGTTATAATATCTTGAAACACGAATCAAAACAGCACATTGTGCAACATGGAAGATCCTTTACCAAAAGTCTTTCTGGAACAACAACTAAGATGGAAAGACAGCTGGAAGTCAACGTCTTAAGAAAGAAAAAATAGTCTTGGATCTATAATAATAATCAGAAGAATATTAACTAATCAAAACAATTCAAGCGAGAATTACAAACAATTGCTTTCAAGCGAGACAATACTGAAGATAAATATAAACAAATGTACTCACAGCATTGCAGATTCCACAACACAACAATAACGGCAATGAAAGTAGTAATTTCTCCATTGTACGTGTCCCGTCAGCCAAGCGAGAGGAGAGATGCAGTCTGATGCGGTAAGTGTACAAGTCTCCAGCAGTATCACATCCAACTGACCAAGTTATCTTGTACGTATAGACAATCACCGCTGAACCAAAACCAGATGTATTGCTTTGCGGTGACCACGTTCTGAAGCTGTCATTGGACACTGGTGTTAATATATTCGTACTTCGTCAATATCACACCGCTGTGCTAAACGCTAACAAATTTATCTATTTTTTAAGAAAACAAGTCTACTTTTCTTCAAATCAACGTTGAAATATTAAGATGTTAAAATAATAACAATTATTTAGACTTTGCTAACCACTCGATTTAAACTGTTATCTGTTATTGAAAGTGATGAGGTTTACAGCCTTGTCAGATAGAAGAAAGGCGTTTGACCTCACAACATTATTTAAGATTATGAGCTCGTATTTCAATAGTTCGGAACTAACTCAACTTGTCATGATACACGTTCCTTGTAGGCCCACTCGGCAAAATGTTTTGTTGCACAATAAAGTAGTTGCCACTAATTATTTCTACAGCGCTTGCATATAAAACTGCACAGATTGGGTTATCAATATGAACATTTAAAGATTTTCATATGGATTTAACTACTTACAGGAGTAAAGTAAATAAATTGTTCTTGTCGGAAAGAATTGATTTAATTTTATGGATTTCCTTTGTTGTGTTGATCGATTTACACTCTTTTTCCCTATTATATAACACCGCTAACATGTCAATGCTACATTATGTGTGTATTTGTATCAAAAAGTCCATTTAACCGTTGAAATAAACAAACAAATATATTTGTGGATTTTACACTTGAGCCCAGAAGATTAAATTAAATTAAACCTGGACAACTTTTAGTTTTACAAAGTTTTAGATATGGTCTCAAAACTATACATGACCATGGCAATTTTAATAAAAGTCGAGTCCTCATTACTTTTCCCACTCAAACATCAAGTTCTCGACTACATACATCTTCCCCTTCATAGCCACGAGCCCCTTTTTTTAAAAATATTTTAAACATTTATTTTTGTCCTTCATCACTTGAAAAAGACAAAGGTATATAGTATTAAACTTGTAGTAAGCTCACTGCATAAAAAAGTAAAATTGACAAAAATCTTTTAATGCAAATAAGTTTTCGACTCGTGACAAATTGAACCTTTGTTTCTTTATTTGAGGATTTTTATGAACGAGATTGAATATTTCAATATTAAATTATATAAAATTTATATTTAATCTAAACCGTTCGTATTATTTTAGGACTTTCAATTTTAAAATCGGCAGTCCAAAGCTCTACCAAATCACAATTACAAAATTAAGATTTTCTAAACTGATTTTCATTTAGTATTTTACATAAAAGCGTGATGGCAAATTGAATTCAAAAATATTTAAAAGCTGTTAATAGGTTGACACAAATTAAATCGGACGAAGTACTGAAAAACATTAATGTGAATTGATTTTTAATTGATCTAAATAACATTTTACTGCGGGCGTAATTAAATAAAGACCAGATAAACTTATCTTCCATACATAATTTTTAAATTTTCACTCGTCAATAACTAATACATTTCACAAATATTTAAAATACCGTTCCATAAAAAAGCACTAATTTTTATCACCAATTTACGATTTTTAAATTTCTTTCAATCTGAAAAAGAATCATAGTTTATTATCTGAAGGAACTAAAAATATCGGGTAACAATAATACAATTACATCATATTTTTTCAATTCTCTTTTCAACGTAATTCAGGATGATGCACATTTGGCAATTGGATCTACGTTCCACAATCGCGTTAAGTAAAACACGTGTTCTTTACAGAAGGTAAAGTACTATTATTTACCATTCCTAAAAACGCTTATAACTTATTTGGTCAATGGGTAAAAAATATGAATTTAGATTAAGTTAAATCTGAAAATAGAATTGATTTGGAAATAGTATCAAACACGAGATCCCATACTGACCACTAGCTTTAGCGCTAACCGCACCGTGACTACGATACCAGACTGTTAGCGCATCGTGCGACAGAGACGACGCACTACAAACGATGTGTATTACTTACCTTTATATATTTTATACTTACGATGTGTATTACTTATACTTTATTCCACTTTATGTAACGGTATAACCCAACTGGTTTCAAGGTTTTAATCTCATCATCATGGGAATACAGTCTTGTTTGTGTTTCCCTGATGATGAGGTAAAAACCTTGAAACCGATAAGTTTATACCGTTACGTATAGTGGAATAGACAGTGCTTGATAAAACAAATTGTAATATCTTCTAAGATACTACAATGTAAACCTTGAATGAACATAGTAATTAAATGGAAAATATTATCAAAATTATAGTACATACAGGTTGTTTAGTGTCCATCTTGATGAAATCTAGTGAAGCCCAAGCATTCATCGTACACTCGTCAAGTATTCCCATGAATATTTTTTTACAGCTTTTCAAGAATTTATTTAAAACACAGTGTCACCCCGCCAAACCGACCTGTTGGCCTCGGTTCTCAGATCAATGCCTTACATATATTAAAATATCAATATTTGTTTACAGTTACAAATAATGTTATATAACAAAAAGAAGTGATGACATATTTCTGAAAAATTGAGATAACTGTTATCTTGTGCATTCGACGAAATAATTTCATCCCAAATATTAACTTTCAACATCGCATAATGCAAACTACGAGTATTTTGATGCTATGTTATGTTACATGAATGCATACCAACAAGTCATATACATTTTGGGATAAGGCAGAGAGGATTTATTTACACAGATTATTTTTACACACACATATATACGTCAATATGTTTTTTATTGTTTTCATTTCTCCCTCATCTTAAGTTTGTTCACCAATCTCCTTTCACGTCCTCTTTGGTATTCTTCTTCCTCGCTCTTAATTGTATCATATAACACATCGATCTCCTTTCACGTCCTCCTTGGTATTCTTCTTCCTCGCTCTTAATTGTTTCATGTAACACATCGATCTCCTTTCACGTCCTCCTTGATATTCTTCTTCCTCGCTCTTAATTGTATCATATAACACATCGATCTCCTTTAACGTCCTCCTTGGTATTCTTCTTCCTCGCTCTTAATTGTATCATATAACACATCAATCTCCTTTCACGTCCTCCTTGGTATTCTTCTTCCTCGCTCTTAATTGTATCATGTAACACATCGATCTCCTTTCCCGTCCTCCTTGATATTCTTCTTCATTGCTTTTAATTGTATCATATAACACATCGATCTCCTTTCCCGTCCTCCTTAGTATTCTTCTTTCTCGCTCTTAATTGTATCATATAACACATCGATCTCCTTTCCCGTCCTCCTTGGTATCTTCTTCCTCGCTCTTAATTGTATCATGTAACACATCGATCTCCTTTCCCGTCCTCCTTAGTATTCTTCTTCATTGCTTTTAATTGTATCATATAACACATCGATCTCCTTTCCCGTCTTCCTTAGTATTCTTCTTTCTCGCTCTTAATTGTATCATATAACACATCGGTCTCCTTTCCCGTCCTACTTAGTATTCTTCTTTCTCGCTCTTAATTGTATCATATAACACATCGATCTCCTTTCCCGTCCTCCTTAGTATTCTTCTTTCTCGCTCTTAATTGTATCATATAACACATCGATCTCCTTTCCCGTCCTCCTTAGTATTCTTCTTTCTCGCTCTTAATTGTATCATATAACACATCGATCTCCTTTCACGTCCTCCTTGGTATCTTCTTCCTCGCTCTTAATTGTATCATATAACACATCGATCTCCTTTCCCGTCTTCCTTAGTATTCTTCTTTCTCGCTCTTAATTGTATCATATAACACATCGATCTCCTTTCACGTCCTCCTTGGTATTCTTCTTTCTCGCTCTTAATTGTATCATATAACACATCGATCTCCTTTCACGTCCTCCTTGGTATTCTTCTTCCTCGCTCTTAATTGTATCATATAACACATCGATCCCCTTTCACGTCCTCCTTGGTATCTTCTTCCTCGCTCTTAATTGTATCATATAACACATCGATCTCCTTTCCCGTCTTCCTTAGTATTCTTCTTTCTCGCTCTTAATTGTATCATATAACACATCGATCTCCTTTCACGTCCTCCTTGGTATTCTTCTTTCTCGCTCTTAATTGTATCATATAACACATCGATCTCCTTTCACGTCCTCCTTGGTATTCTTCTTCCTCGCTCTTAATTGTATCATATAACACATCGATCCCCTTTCACGTCCTCCTTGATATTCTTCTTCCTCGCTCTTAATTGTATCATATAACACATCGATCTCCTTTCACGCCCTTCTTTGTATTCTTCTTCCTACAATCAAACAATTAAGGTTATTTGGTAATATCTTACACCCGGGATTTCGGGCTCAATCTCCGATAGTTGTTAAAAATATTTCCTATTTGATTCAAGGTCATGGTACCTTATGCGGAGTGATATCAGTACGTACGACGACGGACAGTCTATTATCTGTTTACTCCGATGTTTTTTAACCCGAAGGCTAAATTAACGGAGCTAATAATAGTACTATCTTTGGGTAACGCTTTTCAATAAACATTACTAATACGGATATTTTGTGGAATACCTTACCAATGCTAAATTTCATCAACACGAGCACTACCGCATGAATACGCACTATAATTATGATAACATTTGCAGTTTAGTAGTTGTGTTCATTCAACCTTTATATTGCAGCGTCTTAGAAGATATCAATTCAAGAGACTTTTTAAAGTCATACGTTTTGTTATCTAAGAAGAATTCTATTCCTATAAAATGTGACTTGATGCTTTCTAAAAAATGCTTCTTACGAGTATTTCGTGTTACTTTTTAGCTAGAGGTCAATATGGGACCTCGAGTTTAATGCCGCTTCCAAATAAACTCCATTTTCAGGCTTAAATTAATCAGAATTTAGATTTTGTTTAGCCATTGAGCAAATATTTATAATTGCTTTCAGGTATGGGTAAATCATAGTAATGTATTTATATATCTGATAAAAGGCTGCAGATGGTACAACATACGTGGTATGCTTGGTGCGACTGTTAAACGTACTTCCAAGAGTTGTCAGATGTGCACCATCCTGAATCACGTTGAAGAGAGAATTGGATAAAAATTATGTAACTCAGAATAAAAGTTTATCCTTATATTCCCTTGTCTCCCTTCCTTATCTTTGAACGTATTTCCTTCCTCTATTGCTATTATTATTATTCAGAAATTAGCCTTCTTTTAGTTGAATTTAAATAAATATTTTCTTATTTTACAAAATGCGCCATGGATCAAAACATCCAAGAAAAGCGGGTTGGATGGAAAAGTAAGCATTCAAGTTAAGCATAATTTTTAGACCATTTTACATCTGAATTTTTGATATTGTATTGATTGTATGCTGCTTATCATAAATTCTTATAACGATATCAAGCAACACAAAAAGTGCGTAAAACTCTACCAAACAAAATGCTACAGCTGATTAACTTGCAAATCGTCTTGGGAGTGTAATCTTGCTATCCTTACATGATGTTTGATATGTCAAGACTGTGGGCTTGCTGAAGTGCAACAGCTTATACACATTAAACCTTCACACACGCATAGGCGTCTTTCACCCACAAGATGACTGAAATCATATCGGTTGAAAGAAAAATATGTAAATCAAAAAGCCTTCCAGATTTTCTATGTACGAACCGTATGGTCACATTCGGTAGTCTTAGAATTTGTTTGCTTGTTGAAGTACTACAAAAAACACGCAATAAACTAAATACGAACATTCATCATTCAATCACAAGACGACTAACAATTCTCGAACAACTTGTTTATAAAGTAAAAATTTAAACGTTTTAGTAATATTGAGGAAAACATGTCTTTCAGTTGTGAATATTTGAATTTTTCACCCACATTTTTTTTCACTTTCACTTTCCATTGGCATTGACGTGTGAATAAACATTTAGTGAAACAGAGTTGAACTACGCTTTTTTTAAATTATATTTTTTAAGTTTAGAATACATTTTTTTAAAACAAAATTCATACGCTTGTATTGTATCATATAACACATTTGTTGTACACAGTTGAACTTAATGGAGTTATTACTATATCATAATATTTTCCGACCAACCAGAAAGATGTTAAAGAGGCTTTTTTAAAAAGTCAAGACTTCGCGACCATGGGTTTAGCAACTAAGCCACGGAGGTAGTCTAAATATTTTTTAAACAAATAAAGACACAATACACACGATAATTACAATTAGTGACAGGTCTGTAACGACCCATTAAAGTATTTTCGAGATATATTCAATACTTGTTTTTTTCAGCTTATACTCGTATATAACTTTTTTATCCTAATTAATGGATTACAACTAAATTACGTTGTCCGTGAAGTATTTTCGTATTTCTTGATAAGATGTCGTGTAGACATTTTCATTGTTAACTTCATTTCAGACGTGCTGAATGCATATTATTATGAAATGGATTTCGGCGCATTTTTTCGGCCATCGTTTACCCAAATCGCTCGCGTGTTTATTTTGAAGATGGAACAAAACAAGTTTTTTCGGTGTTGATGATTTTTTAGTACCGCAAAGGAAAAACTCTATACAAACATACAAAATATCTATATATACTGTTTATAACGAGGTCAACGAGAGCCACATTCTGGATTTTCATATATATTAAGAACCACACCATAGTAACGTTCTCACGTAGTATAAAATACACAGATTCAAATTTATTACATATTATACACAAATCTTAATTGCTTTATAAAGTATAAAAAATACACATATAAGAAAATATAAAAATGAGAAAGAAAACACAAAATAATTGATTTAAAATTTATTTAATAAAAATAAAATGTAATATAATAAAAACCTTGTCACTTACAACATTTAGAAATGAAAATCGCGAAAATACAAGTATAATGGAGAACGAAAGTATTTATATTTTTATAAGACATTGTGAGCCGCACTTACCCAACGAAGAGCCGCATTTCCCCACGTCTGATGTATAATGACGATGTAGTAAACGATCGTCAAATGCGGATTTTAAAATCCATAATACTGATACGACACTCAAAAATGGTATCCGCCCTTGTAGGCTGATTATCATTGCTGATGACCCTATTCATTTTGATCTAAAATTAGTGTATCAAAAATACTTATAAATACAGCGTACGACTAGACAAGAGATTGAACATATTGGAAACTACCGTCCACGAGTATTTGCTATAATTTTTCGTTTGAATTTGATCTAAAAAATATTTTCCGGACAAACAATACAATAAAGGTAAAAGGTGCCGCCTCGCTTAATGTGTTTCAGAATCTAAACTTTAAACACGACGGTTGACAAATTTAACACTTTGTATCCCGATCCCGTATTTTAATGTGATCAACTAGATTTTCATTAAGTCTTGGTCCCGCGTTTTCACGTGATCGATACATACTCCAAAAAAAGACACATTACTAGCATCTAATAAACATTTTTGCAAAAAATTCAACTTTTAAACCATATTGTAATCAAACACTGTTTATTCTATTTTTTGTAACGGTATAAAATAACCAAAAAAAATCCAAGTCACATATAGCCAGCTTTTTACACCAATTTTAATCTCCGGAAACTCTTATTTATCGGGAAAGGCAAAAATGAAATACTTAGCAACAGTGGTGTGTATAAACTGTTATGTGCTGACTGTGATAATTTCTATAAAGGAAAGACAGAAGATCTTTTGAAAAGAGATTTCGTGAACACAAATCCGCCTTAAGAAATCCTCTAATTTATTCTGAAATGACTAAGCATTGTCACCGTAAAAACCATACATTTTCAGACAGATAAGTGGCCCGAGAAATTTCTAAGTCAGTGCATCGAGGTGAACATCTGGCAAACACACATATCCCAAGAATCTCTCCACTGCTCGCCGAGGTTGTCCCATGCCTCCCTCAACCCGTAGTCCCCAACCCGAATTTTTACCGTTGGAAGCGTGTATCTCGGTACACCAGTTCGAAAAGAATTCAGTCTTGTTTGTGCTCCCCTAATGATGAGGTGAAAGCTTTGAAACCGGTAGAGTTATACCGTTACAAAAAGTGGAATAAACAGTGTTTGATAAAACAAATTACAATGTCTTTAAACCTCCACAATGTTAACGCCTTAACTATAAATAATATTTTAAACGATAGTCTCCTGATTTCTGATTCCTAATTTCTGGAGACCAACTACAGTCTCTGGGTCCAAATAGAAAGAAGAATTTGCAGGATTCGGTTATCAGGCTGTTAAATAACGTGTCAAAACATGTGTTCATATGTATTTCATGACAAATTTCATAAATATTCTCAAATTTCTAGACTCTAGTTTTTAATGCAGCTGCTAGGTTTATATATGGTGGTCATAAATATTGTCATATTAATCCGCTTTTAAAAAGTCAACACTGACTTAAGTCTCGCGAACGAATTGATTTCAAGCTTTGCCTCTTAATGGAATGTCTCCATTGTGACTTTCAAACCGGTGTCTTAAAGATGTTTTTTTGGGGAGAAGTAGAACTTAAAGATCGATTTCTACTTCATCTAATAAATTGGTTGTTTGAAATCGATCCAATAGGGCGGGTGCCGTTGTTGACCCTGTAACATAAAATTGTCAGCCTATTGGTGCGAGTATTAAATATATGCGAGGCGTGTACAGCTTTACGAAGCAACTCTTTTTGGGAGGTCTTATTAAAATGTATGATGTTATATCAACATTACGCAGTAAACTACACTTAACCCAAAGTCGAATATGTTACTATCACATATCGAAAGATCTACAAAGGTTCTTTGCTGTTCATCTTCTCTTGGTACATTTTCTGTATTTTTTTTACAAAAAGTCTTTTTCTGAGCAGATGCGGAGAATTACCTAACATAATGGCTGCAGTTACTATTTTCCTATTCTTACACTCAATTTATGTGTGTACATTTATTTTCTAATATTTTTAATCTGTCAATTAAAGTGCGTTCAAATCCCGGGCTAGAGCGCCTTGAGAAGAGTTTGCTTTCTAAATGGCCTTTTATAAATTTTCCTTTTATTATTATCATTATTATTATCAACTGATAAAAAATAAAAACCCTGCATATGTTAACTTGTTAAGTATGTGCTAAGCACAAGAAGAAAAGTGAGACCTGGTACATGTGTAAGAAGTGTGTTGTAGCTGTACACAAAGGAAAATGTTGAGAAAATTACCATACTTAACTAAATTATTAAAGTTTTTTATAAAAAATACAAAGTTTTGTTACAATATTTCTAAGATTAACATAGATATGGCAGTTTTATTAAACCCTTCACAAATATCAACATTCCTCAAGAGCAAGCCGGGCATTGGAGTAGGTTGTCTTGATTTGTATCGGGTCTTAAAGTGTTAATACCTACTCGTATACCGAATACACCACATGCACGGAAGGGTTTTAACTACCTGTGATAATTATCATTTTTACAGAGTCAAAATATCGACAATTTTAATTCAGAAAAATTAATATTAATATGTATAGGTTCTATGCTCTCTCGGGAAACATGAAGGAATATAGTACGACTAGCCCTAGTCCTATGAGATATGAAATCCCTTGTAATATATTGTAGTATGATTATCAATCATCATGAGGATGGAAACGCTTGTGCGTGCATTGGTTTATTGTATGAAAACTATTAGACGTTAGTAAGTACACAGTCTTGACAGATCAAACCCGAAGTTCCGATGCAAGGAGATCAAAATTCCAATACGATCGGCATGTTAAAAGCTTCATTTGACAGATTTTGGCCCAAATTCATAAGCCCAACCATAACATTAAATACTAAATCTTTACTATTATTTTATCAAGTTATGAAGTTTTCATAACTTAATATATTTTCTTGTCAGATAGAAAAAAGATGTTTTACATCACAATATTGTTTACGATTGTCAGCTCGTATTTTAGTATTGTGGAACTAAATAAGCTTGCCATGCTACACGTTCTTTGTAGATCCACAAGGAAAAATGTTTTGTTCCATAGTGAAATTGATTGTAAGGTATTATTTGTACAATACAGACTGCACAGGTGAGATAATCAATATGGGCATTGTATGGATTTTCATATGGTTCTGACTACAAACTGAATTGATTTAATTGTATGGATTTGCTTTTTTGTATTGTTCGACTTGTAGGTATTTTTTTTCCTGTTCTATAACACTGCTTACACTTCAATGTTAATTTCAAAATGTTGTTTTTTTAATATTTGCATCAAAAAGGTCATTTGACCGTTGAAATAAATATTAATAAGTTAAATTTCGTACAAATTTGTAGAAGTTTTCTTAAATAAGTTTAATTATCTTACTTTATATTTTAGAGCACATGAGATTTGACTCTGAGTACAGTTAACAAACTTTAAAAGTAAAAACATAGTCTTAAGGTTACACTATGAGTTCAGAACTTTGCGATCCACCTTAATAAAGCTACGAGAATTTATAATAAATACCTTATGATCTTCATAAAAATATATATATTCAAATTTGATAGTATCTGGGGCATTATCTTTTTTAGCGTAAATGCGTATTTTTTATTATAGCCATCGGCTCTCAAGGAGCTAGAATAAATTAAACATCATTTTCTGAGGTTCCATAGACCTTCATGATCCTGGACCGATTTTACAACTCTTCTCAAAGCATTTCTCTCTAGCACAGGTGGGCCAGTCAGAAGCATTGAGACGTACCGTACTGTACTATTCCTCATATTATCATAGTATCGAATTCATGTACAGTATCTTAAAGCTTATACTATCTTATAAACTAGTCTCACTTTGTAGATTGTAGAAACCAACGAAAATGAGAAAATAAAATAAATGTTTCTTTCAATTTTACAAGTTTTTGTGCTTAATTCGGCACATTGCAAAACAAATATGTGCATTACTAGGCAAAAATAGACATTCACCTCCAATATATTCAGTTTCTCAACACTTTCTTTCACAGCAAATTTAACATTTTTGTCCGTTGTTGTTTACAATTTTAAACAAGAGATGTACTCGTACATTTGAATATCATCATATTATGAATATGTAAATATGACATTCACATACATCCTGTTGGAGTATGCAGAGAGGACAGAACATCAATCTTTTCTATCAAGACATACTTCCTTCACATTCTCCACATCCATACATCATTTCATACAATTTTCCTTTTTTACTACTTTTTACCTTTCCTTATTTTTCAATTTTATTCACTTAGTCCAACCATACTGGTCGTCTTCTACCACGACTCTCACTTAGGCTTGCATTAGACATGTTTTTTCGACAGTCTTTTGCTACTTATCTTTTCAACGTGTCCAAACCACCTCAGCATGATATTTTTTATCTTGCTTAACACATGAGCTTTAACTCAAATTCAACCTTAAAAAGTATATTTCTTATTCTGTCATACATCAACACATCACGTATTTATTTTCAGTGCATACATGCATTGCTACCACATTAACTCGGTTTCTTTCAATAATTTTTCACGTCCATGTTTCATTCCGATGCATTGACACTAATACGCTGTTGTGAACCATAATTTGGGCAGATCTTGATATTGCATGCTATAAATATATAAACTTGGTGTGTTTATATCTTATTTATAACACATAGTATTATAATTTTATAATCCGCAGAAGATATCTAAAGAATGATATTGTTTTCGTTTCATGGGACAAAAATATGTAATATGAATTTTGATATGGAGGAAAACTAGCTTGTGTTGCATGGAGTAAAACAAGCTAATAAATACATATGTCAATATTTAACTAGCATTTGTAATACAAGTTGCGTCGAAGACAAAATATATATTAGTGCATGCATCTCAAATACTATGGTTTACAAAATGAGGTATCATCATAGCAAACTATTTAAAGCGTCTATTTTTTATCTTCCTTTTTACCCTCCGTCTTTTCCAACTTACTCACATAATATGTCACATACTGTCCATTATAAAAAACATATTGTATTTTTTTTAGTAAAACACAGTTTATTCCGCTTTACGTAACGGTACAACCCTACCGGTTTCAAGGTTTTCACCTCATTACCAGGGGAACACAAACAAGTCTTGTGGAACAATGTTTGATAAAATAAATTACAACTTACAAACTTTGTTTCAAAATCAAACACAGAAATGTTATATCCAATTCTACAGTTTATAACTAAAATTATATCAAACTGTTAATAAATGTGATATAGTATTAAAATGTAAAATCATATTAAAAGTTTGTTGGCACAAAAATATCTTAGAAATTGAAATATTATTTACTTTGCAAAATATGGTTTTAACTACCTGTGATAATTATCATTTTTGCCCAGTCAAGGTATCGTCAATTTTAATTCAGAAACCTTAATATTAATGTGGGGGTCCTATACTCTGTCGGGAAACAGGAAGGAAAGTATTACGACTAACCCTGGTCCCATGAGATAGGAAACCCCTTGTAATAGAGTATGATCATTATTAATCATCATGTTGTTAGAAAACGCCTGTGCGTGCATCGGTTTATTGTATCTAATTATGTGGATATTTATTATTGGCTTACTATTAAATAGCATACTTATGAATTATATTGCATTGTCAAACTACTGAATAATGTAAAAAAAAACAATATTTACGTTCTGGTTACAACCATCATAGGTTTTGTGGAAATTTTACTTACATTATCTGACGTTGAGTTGTTGAGAGTGGGTTTTGAATCAATTACCTTTCGATCACGACACTATCTTTTTAACGTATTTGCATTTTATCCATGTTTAATTTAGTTTTTTAATTGCTTATTTATTAAAGGATTGTGAATTATCCACATATAAAGGACTGATGGTGTCCACGCGAAAAGAAAGCCTGTATTTGTAATAAATATTCTCCTTGTGAATAAAAAGACAATCTTCGTGGTCTAGTAGATAAGATGATGGTCTTCAGACCCAAAATATTGATTCTTGTTGGCAGCCAAATTATTTAAAATGTATTTCAGTCTAGTTTTCCTTTAAAGCTTGATTATCACTTAATTGTTTGGAAAAGATTACCATGTGCTAATAAACCAGCCAGGTTTTACTGTAAACAACTAAAGTTCAGTGCAGTAAAATACATTATAGTAAACTATAGCAGCATGTACATCTCTACTTATTAAATTTATAGTAATGTTTAAGAATTAAATTTTGAAAACATTTTTTTCATTCGATCTCTGAAAACATTTTCATGACAAACTTAGAATAAGTATCTGATCTCACTTTTATCTCTTTCTTTACGATAAAGGACTTACGCTACGCTCAGACAGAGATTGTTTATTGGTCTTCCCAGTTCACCGCTATTCTTTTTTAACGTCGTCATTTACTGTCCATGCAGTATGACTCTGGAACCAGTTAAAAACCAATGCTAGACTCGCTCGTCCTTGGCATGCTTTAAGAAGGGACTGAAAAAATCTTAATTTATAGTCAGTAATATAACATGTTTCATTCCTGATTTTTCTTTCCTCTCCACAATCCTTTCCTTTTTTCCTTTGTTTGATGATATTCTCACTTTAACAAGTATATGTTCATAAACCTAATAAATTTGGAAAATCCATTGAATATTTTTTACGACCATGTAATTTGCTTTATTTACTTGTGTCTGATTGTTTGGAAAAGATTGCTACCTAGCAATAGCCCGAAGGATTGAATTTGCAATGAAGTGTCAAATAAATAAATAAGTGGCATGCCTGTATCTTTAGTAATATTATCAAAGTAGTAAGATTAAATAGTTTGATAAAACCTTGTTAGAGCGAAACAAACCTGTCATTCTAATCATATTGAGGTTCATGTCAGCGCAATAACGCATTGGACTTTTGTTCTCAAGTTATGTGTATCGAATCCCGCGCTGAAATACTTCTAAAAACCACGGGTTTTTTCTACCTAGTAATAAGGAGTATAATAATACCAATGACTTCGATCACGCATATTAAAAAATCTGTTTATCCTTGATATTGTCTTGGTGGTACAAATAATATTCAACTTGATCAATTTAACCAGCTGTCAAAATATTTTCATTTTCAAATAATTATTCAATATTATTTTGAAATATTATAAAAAAGTTTAATTTATTGAAATTTCATTCTCTTTAAAATAAATATTCAGGCTAATAAATTCATGTTCTTTTGAAACATCAATCAAATAATATGTAGGCTTTTACTTGTCGTGGGTTGATATTAATAAAATTCACTAAGCAAGATAAAAACTTTTCGAGAATATCTTCATTGTCCTAACTTACTCAATGTTTCACTGTCGAAACAACAAAGAAAATTTCTTCAATTTCAGACGAAATTAATGTTAAACTTGAAGCTTTGGAATGTGTTTATTTAAGATAAAATTGCTAAATCCATGGAAGTTTCAATATTGATAACAAAAAGGTTTCATAACAAAGGGCTCAGATAAATATCAGTTCAAATCAATGTCACAATAACTTTACTGTCTTAATGCACTTTTGGGATGTGTTTATTGTGTGATAAAACTGCGAAAGCCGTGCAAGTTTTAATATTAATATCAAAAAGGTTTTGTAACAAAGAGTTCAAATCAATGTCGCAACAACTTTACTGTCTTTATTCACTTTAGGGATGTGTTTATTTTCAGATAAAACTGCGAAATTCGTTAAAATTTCAATATTAACATTGAAAAGGTTTTATAACAGAGTTCAAATCAATGTCGCAACAACTTTACTACCTTAATGCACTTGCAACAACTTTACTATCTTAATGCACTGGGATGTGTTTATTTTGAGATAAAACTGCTAAAGCCGTGCAAGTTTCAATATTAATATTGAAAAGGTTTTGTAACAAAGAGTTCAAATCAATGTCGCAAAAACTTTACTGTCTTTATTCACTTTTGGGATGTGTTTATTTTGAAATATAGTAAAACTGCGAAATCCGTGCAAGTTTCAATATTAATATCGAAAAGGTTTTAAAACAAATAGTTCAAATTAATGTCGCAACCATTTTGTTATCTTACTTCACTTTTGAGATGTGTTCATTTTGAGATAAAACTGCAAAATCCGTGAAAGTTTCAATTGTAATTTTTAAAAGGTTTCTAAACAAAGGGTTCAGATACATATAGTAACAACTTTAACTATCGTCATAATACGCTTTTGAAATTATTTATTTAACACTTATTTGTAAAATAATCTGGCGGACGTAAATCATTTGTAAAATAATTGCCAGGTAGCAATATCTTCCAACCAACCAAATAAATAAAGGAAGTTACATGATCAGAAAAATATACAAATGATTATTCACCATAACAAAATATATGAACAGTATGCATAATAAAAATAAAATATATTTATCACCAATCAAAGGAAAGGGAAGGGATGTTATGTATGTTATGTGATGAAGTTTGATATTATTATTAAGGTTTCATAACAAAGGGCTGAGATCAATGTCACAACCACTTTAATCACTCTTTGAATACACTGAAAGTGTTTATTTAATATACTAACGGGAATCGAACTCGATATCCCAAGGTTGAAAGACAAAGTCTAACCAATTGGTCTTCGAAGAATATATTTATTTATTAAAAATATAAACGACACTTAAGTATCATTACATTACAGTTACACAATTTTAAAACTAAATATTAACAACCAAAATTTATAAATAAACAATATACTCGTAATTTGGAATACGTATCAAAATATTATGCATGAAAATACCAATGTACGAGTATCATCACAATACAAGAATGTCACGTCTTCTGTCTACAACCCGGCACTTCATACCAGGACTAAATTAATAAATAAATTTGACTCAGCAATTTTGCAAATATCATAAATTAATCAAAGGCCGCGGTAATGAAATACAACTTAATATAACTTTGTCACTTAGCATTTTTGAAAAAATAACGTATTTGAGCCAGAAGAAATAAAATAAGTAACAGAATGCTTTCACAGCTTTTCTGTCTCCTGTGCAATTGCCAATAATAGCGCTATCCTATCTCTTGCCTTTGTTGGAGTTCTTCTAGAAGCAAACGGATTTTCTTTTCTCGCACGGATAATTATTACTTATACTGTACGTGCTTTTATCAAAAAAGGAAACGCCAGAGACATTGAGAGTTTTGAGTTAATACGATTTTATCCGATATATTGTTCGGCTGAAAGGAATGAGGTTTGTTTACTTAAACATGTGTAAGATCACATATCACTTTAATCAAATATACAACCCACGCATTTTTTCATCAAATATACAACCAACGTGTTTCCAATAATATCAATAAAAAATATTTTTATTCTCTTGTACTGTCGCTGAATTCGAAGGTTGACGATCACGCTCCTGAAACACAATTCACTGTCTTGTTATTTCTATTTTTTTTATCTCTGCCCAGTTCATAGAAATTCTCCTACCATGGTACCTTTTTGCTCATTTTACCTGTCTACTCTCAATCTCTTCATTCAAGATCTGCCAAAACAGGGCACATTTATTCCCCATTTCTCTTCTTGATAGCTTTGAGATGTTGTTTATTGGTATTCATTATACGAAGGGACTCTCCGTTATTCACTCCACAATATTTTATCAATAGAAGTGAAGAATTTTTCTTTACATCTACATCTCAATGGCATCAATTTGTCTCAGTATTTCAATCATTTACATACGAGTTCAGACCATATGAAACATTGAAGAAACCTCATACGTGTATCGATTTGAATATTTTGTTGAAGAAAAATTATTTAATTTCAAAGAAATGTATTGTTTATTAGAGTCAATGTGACTACTTTAATGTTAATCCATGACCCAATTTTTTATTTTTCCGATCCTTCATTTAAGGGAAATTTCGAGTTAATTTATTTAGATAACTTAGCAACACTGGTGTGTGTTGTCGGAAGTAGAGAGTAGGTTATGTTGATGAAAAGAAACACTTTCTTCAACAATGTATTCGGGTGATTTATTACAATAAATTGTATAAAGTTTTCATGAAGATAATTTACATAATAAAACGTTAAAATGACCCCATTCCTTCCTTGTGTAAATGTACGAGTATCTAAAGAATTTGAGTTTTAATGGGTTTCATTTAAGCGAAATTAACCCAATTTCGCAAAAATTTAATATCTTCGACTTTTTTACAATCGCAAGTCTAGAAGCAGCCGAGTATGATACATGTGATTCAATAACGTATATTTTAGGTATTAGGTTTTAAATGAGCATTCCCGCGTTTCACTTACTTGAAAAAAGTTATCCCCGAAAATCAATAAAGATAATTATGAAAATTGTCAAAAGATTTTTCCATTGTGGAACTCCATATTAGAATATTAAACAATAAATTATTTTTGTTATTTCACTATTTATATCGGCCTCCGCTACATGTATCTCTACCTCTTATCCCATGCATTCATTACTTCTAACAAGTGAAAAGCTTCGTATTGATATATTTTGTTAACACTATTTTTAATATCATAATATATAGTATTTATAAAATAAGGAATTTGAAAAGATTCATAAAACTATTGAATGGAATAAAAAGCTTGTTAAATTAATTCAAATACAGCCTTTTCAATTCATTTTTCATCTTTATACCCAGAATCCATTCCGACTACGGACTCCCCCTATTTATGTGAGTTTAGAGGAGTGGTGTTAAGTGGTCGGTGTAAATAGTCCGTGTCAGAAACAAACCACCAAGGATCTTAGCAGACACTCAAGACAGCTGTAAACTCCATTACAAAGGAGAAATGAGGAAATGGCTTGTACATACTATTGCCTTTGTCTTCCTTCTACTGATGAATCCCGAAAACACATTTTACCATTTATAATAGAGATAGATGGACATAATGGTTTAGTTTTGCAAAGTTTTTTTTTCTATGTTTGTCATACAGACTTTTTTCAGAGTTTGAATGAAAATTATGTCGTCAAAAATGTAATTCTACAATCAAATATAATTGAAGCATTAAAAATTTAAATATTGTTTTATCCACTTGAAAATATATACATATTGAAAGTTACTAGTTTCAAATCATATGCAACTCGTGTTCATGGATATTCCGAGTTCGGAATGTGAGTGCATGATAAATGTTAAAAAGAGAAATAATATTTCTACAACATTAATACTATTTAATAAAAAGGGGTTAATATATTGGTCTAATTTACTGCACTGTATTACACGTTCACTGAATACAGTACTATCTACCTAGGTTATTGCAATGTGGATATCTCTTCCAGCCATCAAGGTGTTAAACAAGCCTGAGATGAAAACCAGACTGGAACACTTTTCAAAAAATCTGGGTCAACTCTTTAAAGAACACAGATAATATGAAAAAATAAAGATATTTTAATTCCCTTTTTTTAAATAAAAAATTAAATTTTCTTCTCGAAGAAGAAGAACTATTTATCGTTATTTTGTCTCTAGTTTCATGTTCCTACCTCAAGATCGATGTAAAGCTAACTTAATCAAGTTTATAGAACTAAGCTTACTAACATTTGTCAGGTATGTTATACGTGTGCCATTTTAGAAATTCATAAGAAAATGGCTCACATTATCTGTTAAGTAATGTCAAGTTAAATGTTTTTTTTACATTTTAGATTGCAAGGTGTTCCATTTTAGATTGTAAGTCTACTTTTTAGTATTTTGGTGTAAAATTTAAACGTTATTTCTTCTTCTGCTTCATGACCTCAATGCAGGGAAACATGACCGTAACACTCCTCACCTTATCACTTCATCAGATCGATGATTTACTTCTGCTTCTGCGACCCTCTACAATTCAAGTGACCATGTGCTTTTCTATGCCGTATCCTGCGCATAATTTTGATAACCTCTCTGAGATGTTCAGCTTTACTTTTTATTGAAACATTTATTCGTCGTTTAATCCGTGAAACACCCTGCAATACTCTCCAACATCACATCTCAAAATAGTCTATCCTAAAAAAACTTTATTAAATGAATTAAAAAATGTCCTTTTATTGAAAATTTAAGCTAATTTCGTAACTTTATAACAATTTATTAATAAGCTATTTAATACTTATAATATTAAAAGGACAATTTATATAGTGCCGTTTAGAGAGCAGGCTCTCCTCAAAAGTGCTCTATCGCGGGATTTAAACCCACTTTTTTTTTAAGATTAAAAATATTCCAAAAATACTGGTTGTATTTAAAGATATGAAAAATGGTGGCTGCGGCCATTAAATAATAACTTATTATATAAGAAGACCGCAACAAACAAATTTAGGGAAGATAAATTACAAAGAGACCTTTATAGATATTCGAATATGTGATAATAACTTATTCGGTTTTAGGTGTAGTGTAATGTATGTGTGTAGTATTCATATACGATCATCAATTTAGATGAAATATCCTAAAAAGGGTGATCTCTAAGCACTTCCTAAAGCTGCACATATCTCTAACCCTTAAATGCAGACCATTCTACGCCACAGTACCAACAACGCAAATATACCTGTCTTTGACAACACGGAATAGCTCCTCAACTATCTGCGTAACAATGACAGGTGTCTTCTATCGATCCCACGTTGACTCTGAATTTCGTTCCTCAATATTAATTTAAGTAAGTGGAATTATTCCCTTTACAATATATGATTCAGATTGGCCCTTTTCTAATATACGAATTGAAGAGCTCTCGTTCTACACCTGCTTAGTCTAGTTTGATATATAATAACACCAAAAAATGTTGTGCAATCACTTATTAATCTACAT
Organism: Odontocerum albicorne; assembly: GCA_949825065.1. NCBI lineage: Eukaryota > Metazoa > Arthropoda > Insecta > Trichoptera > Odontoceridae > Odontocerum > Odontocerum albicorne. Next base: position 13,829,813 of record OX463840.1, on the reverse strand, counting down.
TTCAAATGCTAGAAGCATTTGTTTATATAGCATTCTGCTTTAGGCGTAATGTGTAGTTTTCATTTATGTTTAATTCGCCTTCAAGTCCTTCCAAAAGCTGCACATGCCACCCATAACTCTTTTATGAATACCTTTTATGAGAATTTAAACACTCTTCCTATAATGCATACACTTAGTTTGTTGAGCAAAACAAAATTTAAAGTTATCTTATCGCTGAATTTTTGTCCCTCATTATTGAACAAAAAAATCATTTTTAAAAATGTCTAACTAAGACTTGTTTCCGACATAAAATATGGTTACAATATATATTATATTTGAACTAAAGCATCTGCTGTTTCAAGTAATTTTATTTATTCTTTATAATATGGTATTTGTTGCATTTCACCAAGAATAGTGTCGCAGAATGAAACCACAGAATGCAAAACCACACTAAATGGAATAAATATTATTATTATTCATGGTTCTTGTGGTTATTTGCAATTCCGTGGGCACCATATTAATCTGCAGGCTACATTTTGTGAGACTGTGAGGAAAGTAGGATCATTCAAAACAGAGAAAAGTTCAATACCGTTGTACTTCGGACTACCTTCGACCCGGTATTCGAACCTTTTGATGACCATGTACATTTTTACAGCTTGGTCCAATTTCAAAAATTTGATCACTTCCTAAATGTTTAATGTCATTATGTGTGACCTGAGTATAAATATTTACATTTTTTGTTATTTTCTTTCGTTTTATTTAAATGTAGTCTCTGTCCGTGGAATCTGACTTTCCGTCAGTGCCACCACTATGCTATGCCACCCAATCCTGTGTGGCGTTAGCAGAGGAGGGTTTCTCCCCTGGGGAGAGTTCTTTCGCCAAATTAACACTGAATTCAATTTACTTACGAGTGTACCATCGCATTGTAAGGAAGCCTTATCCACTCTTAGAGCCAGTGTGGATAGAGGAGGTTTATTCATGGTGTTCATTCAAAACAGGTGCTAAAGGAAAGTACCACGAATCTATGAGCCAAAATTTCGTGCTATGTGGCATGTGCACATATGATTGGTGCCATAAAAAATCATACTGATTTCTTTCAAGTGTTAGATCTGGCATTGTTTCTATTTTTTATGATTTTCTCGTAGTTTTAATTTAAAATAGAGTCAAGTGCCATGAATGCACGGTGATGAATCTTTTAATTATTTGACAAGTGTCAAGACCTGAACATTAAGTTTGTTCTAGTGGATATTCCCGTGTAAATTTTAATATAGTTATTGATAGAAGAATCTTGGCTATTGTATGGAGTAGATATATTTATCTCAAATAACCATACAACTCCTGTGGAGAGGAAGCCTCCCGAACGATGTTCTTCCAATCTGATTAGTGACGCACCGTATTTCCCCATTCACAGCCTCCTAAGCTCGTGATGCACTAAAATCCTCTATCTTGGTCTGCCAAGTAGTTTTCTTCCGTGTAGTTTGTAAGACTTGCATAATGACCTTTGTTGACAGTGTCAAATGATATCTGCTTACATGGTATATCTATTCCAGCCTTCGCAAACAAATGTTGCTGCTAAATAGAGGTTATCTGGTCAATTTTCGAGTTTCTTCATTAGATCTCAGTTTTTAAATACTGCAAACTGTTTTAAGCTTATTTGTATCAAGATAAGAATATATTTAAGATCACATGTATAAAAACACGGCCTCCCTAGTAGTTAAGATATCTTACATCTCACCCAGTTGGTTCCCAATTATTTTTAAAAATCGCTTTAAACCTGGGTAGTTTTAACCTGGGTAATTTATGATTGATTGGTAGAATTTGCTACATGGAAATAAATTCACCAGGCTATGCTGTTAACAATGAAAATGTATAACAGTACAGTTTATTTCAGTGAACTTAATTAATTATTCAAAATTATCCAATTACGAGTATTTAACATTTATGAACCATTGAAAACTATTCATTCATAATAAAAAATCTTAAACAATTTTCGAGCTATCTTGTGAATAATTTTCAATTTATTTAATCTTAAAATCACTAGCTATTTAATTTCATTCGAGAGCATTTCGACCGATTTTAGTTAAGGTTATTTTTTCCAAAAAAAATTCCGATATTTTAAGCTCGGCTGGATTAAAAGACGGAAATGAAAAAAAAACTAGAATATTAAAATACTGTGGAAGGTCTTTCTGCGACATCTGGTATATTTCAAAATCTTTGTTAGCAGTATTACATCGGACCATTGTTCTTAGTATTTCTTACTCTTTTTTTGTAATATTAGCTTGAAAGACCACGAAATTAAAACTATTCGTCTGTGATTTCTCCAATTCATTTCCCTTGATAATTATTGCAACAAAATAAAGTAAATTGATTAACTTAAAAATAAATTTTATTTATCTAATATGAAAAATGCAAGCACTTCAATGAAATCACAATTATCATCATCGTCATCATCAGCCCACCAACCCGTAATGAGTATCTCTGCCTGCAGGATTTTATGTTAACATACTCGTATACCCAGTTTTGTGTCCCTATTCAGCAATCTCAGCTTTGGTCTATTTTTTTTATTTTTTTTTATTAAACAAAGTAATGTATTGTACGAATATTTGTCAAGGCTATATGTATATTGTCACACCTCTTTCCTATATTGGAAACAATATTAAGATGTGCACATTTCAATACATAAATCAGTTATAACACATTACCATCATATGAGGTGTGACACGCCCGTTCAGCTCCGCCGGCTTCTTAAAGAGGCAAGTACTTTTTAGATCTCAGGGGTTTGTTGGGTTCCCTTAACTCTGAATAACTCTTACTCAACTCTCAGCGGGACAAGGCGACACAATTAAACAAAGTATAATTTTAAATGAAACAGTTTATTATATTATGGAAAAAAGAAAAAAAGAAAAAAAATATAAAAAAAACTCGAACGAATGTCAAGAAAAAAAAGTTTAAAGTTGGCTACAAAGACTGTGTTGTGAATTTGCAAGGGAGATTTCAATAACAAGTTGAATTTAATTTGATCGAGGGTTTAACGTGGGGACGAAATCCAGCATTAAAATAAAAGGAATGATATTCACCGATAATTGAAAATGGAGTCCTGAAGTTCTGTGATATACGAGGAAAACGAGTCTGGCAGTCTTCCGTACAAACACCGTTTCTGGAGAGACGTCTTAACCGCTTCGAGTCTGGTCCCAAAAAAAGGCTGCTCGTAAAATTTCTGCTCTTTTATAGCCAGCTCGCGAGAAAGAGATGCTGCATGATTTCCTTGTCACTTAAAAAAATACTATAGCCGCCTGGTAGACCCGAGATTATTTGAAGGACAATTGACATCGGTATTTCGTTTATAAAAAAAAGGGTCGTAGTCTAGACAGTCTTTATTACCCCATCTTGGGACGTATGGATTTTTTACGATAGCTTGCTTTTATGTTGTCAGGTCCACCCAGCGACTTCCCAGAAGGACCGTAAATCTTATTGTCTCAGCCGAAACCGTTGGCAGTGCAATATTCCTTTTGTATAACCAAAACAAAGTAGATTTTATTATAGACCCTTTTTCCTAAACAAACAATGACCATGGAATTCGTTACAATCCGGGATGTAGTTTTACAACCCGAGGCGACCACCTAAGAGATCCTTTCCCTTTTTATTGAGCTAATCTTACCGACAGTATTAAAAAAATATACTAAAATATTTTGGTTTCAGTTACTAACCGAGACCACGTGTTACATGAAACATGATATGTCAGGAATTTAATATCGGGGATGTGAACTATGCAATTTATCAAATATAGTCTTCACAATATGCAAATTTATTACTTAACTAATCTTATCTATACATTATAATTTATGAACTTATTTAATCTTATTTTCCTACATGTCATTTTATTTTTATTTTTTTCAATCTAAATATATGATTTCTTAGAAATAATTAACACCTACATACTAATTATAACTAGATAACAATTCTAACAACTAATTATTTAGCAAGAACAAGTCCACTCATTCAGGCTACTTGTATTCCATCACATTCACTCAGACCTTGGTCGTCCCAACTAATACTGTAGGCGGACTTATATTCATTGTTCTATGCCCCATCGGACCGCTAACAAAGCATTCCTTGTAGGATCAATGACCTGCATGCGGTATAAGTTCCCAAATCAACCCAGTCTTGTAATTTCTATATAGTTTTTACGCTAGCTTCGATTCATTCGATACAAGCCTGTATCAACATACTTGTGTTTATATTTACTAAAATACTCAAAATACATGGTGCGTATGTTTACGCTTTTTAGCGTACAAGAATACTTTTTATCATCTTACATTTAATCATTCCTTTTAATACTTTAAACGTCCCATTTCCATTATTTCTACCAAACTGAACTATCTTACACTTTTTATCATCTATGCTTATTTTATATTTAGAACCATGCCATATCTTTTGTTATTTTTAATAGCTCAGGTTTAACCTTGTGGAACTCCACAATTGATATACAAATATAAAACTGTCACTTTATTTTGTTCCACTTTATTTGCATATCACAATGTAGTTCAATACTTACTGTATCATCATCAGGAGTGTTAACAAGAACTAAACTCACCTGATGATCGTTCATATCATCTCAAACATAACGTATCTTTTTTTTTTTTTCTCATTAACATATTTTACATAATCTTATGTTTCATACTATGACTTTCATTCTACAGCGCTTAACGAGGTAGTCCTGTAAAAATAGTTTTTATCTATATACTTTCTTAAATGAAATACGAAAATGGATAAAGAGAAAATTGACACCATTTTGTATACAAGTGACCCTTAAAATTATTGTCTATATTACCTAAAAGTATTGTCATTGGCAACACCTAATGTAACTCAATTTGGACTAAAAGCTTTTTTATCTTTTCTGTTTCGTTTAATACCTACTTATTTTTATTCAGCGTTCTTTATTATTACCTTTTTTTCTAGGGGTGGTACAAAGTAATTCATAAAATGTTTTATTTTGCTCTTCCAAAAAGTCACAAGAATAAACAATTTCATATATTTTAAAATGTTTATTCCTCATGCCTTTTTTTTTTGTTTTTTTTACATTCTGGGAATTCCTATTTAAAAAAAATTACTTTAAAGATATATGAAATCGTTAAATATGAAAACATTCAATCGATAGACAATCTCTCGTTAAATAAAAGACGCCTGTACGAATATTGAACTATAGTGTGCAAGTTGGTGCACGAGTCTTGACAGATTAAATACTAAGTTCCAATTACAAAAATATTACGTTTAATCCACTTTAGCCTTTTGCTAGGCAGATTTATATGGTGATATTTTAGTTTTGCTTAAAAGTGCTAAAACAATTTATGAAAAGAAGCATATAAGCTACATAAAACCAAAAAATCATGTGCAATCTGGATCAATCCGCAGAGCATACACTGTGGTACTGCGACGAAAATCGAGTCAGTAATTTCCGAAGGGAATTCCACTCAGCCTTACATCTTCGGACCGATTGGCTACACCGATCTATTTGCGTCAAAGGATAGTTTTGTTGCATTTGATTTTTTTAGTGAAAGAACTGACAACCTGCTGGGCTGTTTGAACAGCAGGCCCTTAGTCACTTTATAAAAAAAATGCGATGCGAGTCATTTCTCTTTTCCCGTAATTTCGGACCATAATTCAGTCGTCACCACTATTCTTTTCCCACTCAGGTGTGTCGCCACCGGAGAAGGAGTCCATTTGTTCAGTTCCTTCATCGTCACTATGTGACGTCGCACTCATAAAAAAATAAAAAAGATTTAAATATTCTGGTGTAGATCGCGCTGGATGGGGACTTATTTTGTCTCCCATAACAGCGTGGGTGGAGGTGGGATCGAACTGATAACTGAGTCATGTGTAATATGGTCTAAGAATAAAAATCAGTCAAGGAATGAATCTGACAGGAATCGAGTCTGGGACGCCCGTTGCTTAGCGTAAATGCTAGCCGTTAGACCATGGTCACCGTCTACATAATATTAAGATTTTTTGAAGCCCGTTTTCAATTAATTAAGTTCTTTGGAATTAAGAGGTCTTGTCATGTCACCAGGCCTTCTTAAGATCTTCATTTCTATAACAGACCCAAAATGCTAAATGACATAGTAAATTAACTACCTCATTTTTTTGCATTTCCGACGAATTAATTTATTTTCCACTTTTATAAAAAATTTTTTTTTTCATTTTTTGCTGTCTTTTTTTACTGTAAACTATGAAATAATTATAAAAGAAACACATTTTCTTTAAATTAAACCAATTTATCGTAAATCAGCGGGCGTTGCAGAAATTCTTTTGGTGTTTAAGTGCAAAAGCGTGCTTTAAGGTCCGAACAACTTTTCCCAATAAATATTTCATAAAGTTTATAAAAGAAAACTTTTTCAAGAATCTAGATTTTCTACTGATAAAACAAAACAGGCTAAAAAAGGTTAAAGGAAAACAAGAAACTTGTAAGTGTACAGAACGGTGCCCAATTAAATATTGTATTAATATTATCATTTACATTTCGAAAATCCGTGTTCCGATATACATTTTTTTCTTAATCATAACCAGATCGGAGTACCCAACCGCTCCGCAGATGTGCCGATATAAGACTAGATGGAGTTCCCTTCGGAAATTATTGACTCGATTATCATCGCAGTACCATAAAGTGTGATCTGCGGATTGATCAAGGTGGCCGCAAAAATACAACAAGGAGAACGGACAAAATTTTGTGACACCGCTTACCCCAAAAACGCTCCAATAACTAATATTAAACACTAAGTCTCAGAGAACAATAAATTTGGCTGAAAGCGCCTCCCATTTAATGCAGTGTAAAAACCTCCGGGATTTGAGGCCTGGATACATGTATGCAAAGCATTCATGATAAGCACAGGTGCTCAATGATTTGAGGCCTGGATGCATGTATGCAAAGCATTCATGATAAGTACAGGTGATCAATGGTTTGTCTAGTTGGGGTTTTACTCGGAGTGTCGGTCCGATTAATGGACACCTTACTCCTTCATCGAATGATTTATTGAACGGACTTGTTTGATTGATATTTGGGTGGTGGTGTGGAAAGTTTTTATTGAATAAAAGAGAGGAAGGATAGAAGTTGATACATATATTAAGGTTACAAATACATATATCGGGTACATATTAATATACTTATAATTTATGTGTCACGAGCGTTCATAAATAATTATACAGAAAAGAAAGGATAGAGATAGATACTTAGATATATATGTATAAAAATAAAATATATATATTACGAAGATAGGTGGGGGGAGAACGCTGTGACTTTAAAATAAATAGTAAATAGATAAATATGGGAGTAAGATAAACTACGTGTTATATATGCGCTCTAGGCATAATTCGGCGCCTACCGTTGCGAATAGGTGGTCGGGGGGTTGTGCGAAGAATCTGCTTCGGCCTGGGGTGTATGATATTCGCGTTCGCGTCGTAGTCCGACAGTGAACTGATTAGGGGGTTCGGGTGGCTCGGGAGAGAACTGTAGAACCTCTCGGCCAGAGAGATCGCGTATTCTCGGATGGTGGGGAGATCTAAATCTTCATGAAGCCGTTTGTTGCTGACAAAGTAGGGCGCATCCATAATGATGCGCGTAGCCTTGTTTTGCAACACCTGGAGTTTGCGCATGTGGGTTTCGGCCGCGTGGCCCCACACCGGGATGGCGTAAGTCATCTGAGGACGTATGATGGCCTTGTACAAGTTTAATTTGATACGTGGGGACATCCTACTGTGTCTGCCCAGGAGTGGTGTTAGGGCTTTCAGAGTGCCGTACGCCCTCCCGGTTATGATGGTGGTGTGCCTTTTCCAGGACAGCTTCGCGTCGAGAGTGACGCCGAGGTATTTCACCTCGTCGCACCACGGAACGCTCTGGCCGAAAAGTTTGAGTGGGCGGATGAAGTCGAGACGTCTTCTGGAAAAACGGACTGCTGCGCTCTTGGAAGGGTTTATCTTGACCTTCCAGTTTCTACACCAGCGTTCTAAACTTGGGAGGAATTCTTGAATGCGAGAGTGGGAATCGCAAGAGTGTCTCGAACTCGAGAGAAAAGCCGTATCGTCCGCGTATTGAGCCGTGATAGATCGGCTGTTTTGGAGAGAGGGCATGTCGCTGGTGTATATATTGTAGAGGGTGGGAGAGAGGAGGGCTCCTTGCGGAACCCCCGCTTGTATGGGGCGGTGAGAGGAATTTATACCGCTCACCTTGACGGAAAAGGTACGGTCGCTTAAGAATGAAGCTATGATCTGCACGAGGCGGAGAGAGATTCCGGCCTTGTGCAGTTTGAAGAGCAGTCCGTTGTGCCAGACCGTGTCGAAGGCCTTCGCCACGTCCAGCGACAGGAGGGTTGTTTGTTGTTTCCTATTGTAACCAGTCACTATATGTTCTACGACGCGAAGAAGTTGATGAGAGGTCGAGTGTCGCGGTTGAAAACCGTGTTGCGTATCTGGAATTATGTTAAGCGAGGTAATCTCGCTTGTTAGGCGATCGAGGATAAGTCGTTCGAGCACTTTACCTAGGGTAGGCAGTAAGCTGATCGGGCGGTGATTTTCGGGGATCGTGAGTTTTTTACCCGGTTTCGGAATCATTATAACGTCTGCGCATTTGAGAGCTGTAGGGAAGAATCTATGCCTGTAGCAGGCATTGAAGATTGCTGAAATGGCGCAGACGGCTTTATTCGGCAGTTTTTTTAGGGTGAAGTTATTTATGGAATCTGGACCGGGAGCTCTCTTATTATGGAGGTCGTGAATAATTTTTTGGACTTCTTTCGGGGTGAAGAAATCCGAAGTTGGGGGAGGTCGTGAGGCGATAATTCGTTGGACCGTTCTGTCAACCGAGGCGGAGTGCGACGGGTTAACGAGGTCCGAGTTTGGGGTAAAAGTGAGGGCGAGCGAGCCCGCAAAGATTTCGGCGCGATCTCGCGCCGAGAAAACTGTGCCGTTAGGGCCCTGCAGAGGGGAGGGCCGTTGAGGGGTTTTACGGAGAGAACGAGTCAGCCTCCACTTTTTGTGTTCCTCGACTTCGAGTGAATCGATAAATTCGCCCCAGCGATCGTTACGATGGCGCTGAAGGTCGAATTTGATCTGTTTCACCAGACGATTGTACAACGTTTTGTACGTGGGGTTGGCGGTGTTTTGCCATAGCTTCCTGATCTTGTTCTTCTCCGCGATTTTCATTTTAATATCAACGGGGAGCGGGGGATCCGGTTTTTGAGGAGGTCTCAGTTTAGAAGCTGACTCGAGGGCCGATTTGATGTTTTCGGTGAGATAACTCACCGCCACATCAATGGCCTCGACGTCGGGAAGAGAGGTCGGCACTCTTATGTTAGATTCGAGAGTGGTCGCGAAATCATCCCAGGAGGTGATATGCCTCCTGAAGGGGAACGGATCCGGAAGGGGGTTGTTATCCGTGAGAGTTAATAAAACCGGGTAGTGATCGGACTGCAACTGCTCTAGCACTAGCAAGTCGCTGTTGAACGGGATGTCGTTTTTGATGATGATGTCTAAGACGTCTGCAGAGTCGTTATCTCTTTGGGAGTATCTGGTCGGAGTAGCGGGGGCGTCCACAAAGTAATTTTTGCGGGAGGAGATCTCGGCTAGCGTGCGGCCGTGAGTGTTTTTGACTCGGCTGTGCCAGAGCGGATGTTTGGCATTGAGATCTCCCGCTACTATAGTGGGAAGATTGTCCGCGAAAAGTGAGTCCAAATCTGACTCGAGAAATGGTAATGTCGGTCGGAGATACACGGACACGAGCTTGAGAGGACCGTGGTTGAGGGTTTGAACCACAACGCTGGTGCTCTCCATGTTGTCCGTGGGGGGAGATGCGGAAAGGCAGTGATCGAGACTCGCCTTTATTATGATAGCTGTGCCGCCTCCTCTGCCTGTGAGGCGGTCATTACGGTAAACATAATAATTACGAAGTGAGTATCGGTGACTGGGTTTTAAGAAGGATTCATTAATCATCATCACATCTAGGTTGTGCTCGACGATGAAGTCCTCGATTTCTTGCTTGTTGGTTTTGCAAGTGCCGTTTGCATTCCAGAACGCGACGGTTAGATGGCAGGGTCTGCTGACTCTAGCCATTGTGAGGCACACACATTGCGAGGGCGTTGAAGACTTCGCGGGCCATATGCATGGCCTCGTCGAGGTTCCTCAATACCGCGGATATGTCGGCCTGCGATGGATAGCGCAGATTGGGGGGTGTTACTAGGGGGGCGGTTGGCCGGAGAGCTGGGGGCGGGCATTTTTCGTAATGCTCGCGTATGAGATCGCGGGGGACGCGACATTCGACGCTGGTTTCGATAAAGGAGGGGTCCTCCTGGGGGCTTCTCTGGCTGGCGGGGGCGCGGAGGGGTAGGCCTGTTTGGCATTTCTGCTAAGAGGGTGAGAGGGACAGCTTCTGTAGTTGGCCGGGTGGTCGCCGCCACAGTTGGCGCATCTCGCGGGGGAGTCGTCCGGCTTTTTACAGTCGGACGTTCTGTGATTTCGTGCGCATTTGACGCACACGGGAGGGGCATGACAGCTGCCAGCGCTGTGATAAAACTTTTGGCAGCGGTGACACTGTCCTGCTGATGTATTCTTTTTCAACTCCTCCACGGAGATCTTCATATTGAAGATGCTGTGGAGGTCGTTGTAAATACGGCGTCCTTCAGGGGATTTGGTGAGTTTAACAATCACCAATGGCAGGACTTTCCTCCTCCGGTCCTTCATCCTGAAGACGTTCAGGACCGGGTAGTCGAGGGATTTCAGTTCGGCGATAATCTCCTCGACTCCGAAGGAGGTGTGGACGCCGCGAAGGACAACGAGGAGGGGTCTCTCGCTGTCTAGTTGGTACGTATAGTACGGTACCTTGAGACGGCTTGATTCCGTTGCTAGCAGACGGTATGCGTCGACAGACTTCGTCTGTATACGGAGGTCACCGCTGCTCAAAGCCTTCGATGTGAAGGGCATATTGGCAGCGTGGAGCTTCTTTCGAAGCTCCGAGTATTTTTCCGCATCCCGCAGAATAATAGGCGGGATGCGTTCCGATTTAGTCGGGAAAGGAGCGGCTTGGGCGGGAGCCGGTGTGGCTGGAGAGACTGAGCCCGGTGGGCTGGGTAGCCTCTGCCTTTTTTTGGCGGTGGTAATGTTAGGAGCTGAAAGCTCTTTTGGAGGGCTGTCAGGTGACCTCTTACGACGGATTGGTACCGTCTGCCAGTCCATGTCGGAATCATCCGGCTGGACGGTTGAAGAGGGGCGAGAAGCTGCGGTGATTGTTATTTTGGGGACGGGGGTGGTGGGTACACCGTCCGTGTTTATTTTGGCGGGAGGGGCCGACGGGGGGTTCGGCTTTCCCAATGTTGACTTGGGCTGGGTGGGGGTAGGCGCCAGCGTTGGTGGGACGGACAGCGGGGAGACGACTTTGTCGACTTCCGTCTTGTCGCCCACAAATTGAATTGTACCTCGCGAGAGGAGGGTCGAGAGGTAGTTAATGGCTTGCGCGAGGGACTTTTTATTTCGAATTTGCGAGGTAAATTCCTTGAGAGACGTAGGGGCATTTTGGGAGACCGGGGGGTCTTTTACTGGGAGGACCCGCGTAATTTTTCGCTGCGATCCTTTTTTACGAATACGCCAGTGAACGGCGTCGGCGCTAGTGGAATGCATTTTATAAAATAAGTTATATTATATATAATAATATATATAAATCGTACAGAGGGGAGGGGGGGGGGGGAAGAGAAAAGTCCGTTCACTCACCCGATGAGGAGACGTCGGTGAACGTCGTCGGGCGTGACACTCGAGCACCTCAATGGTTTGAGGCCTGGATGTATGTATGCAAAGCATTCATGATAAGCAAAGGTGATCAATGGTTTGAGGCCTGGACGCATGTTTGCAAAGCATTCATGATAAACACATATGATCAATGGTTTGAGACCTGGATGCATGTATGCAAAGCATTCATGATAAGCACAGGTGATAAATGGTTTGCGTGCGATTTCAACGGTACGAAGCTAGTTTTCAATTCTTTTTTATTTCAATACCTCCACATTTCGTAACAGTTTAGGTTGATTATACGAGCATGTTAAAATATTATGATTTGTTTTGATTCCATAAATGTTTTTACAAGGGATCTTGGGTTTTAAGTGTTGCAATAACTATCAGTTAATTTATTTATGCTAAAACTGACATCAATGCTATTTTACATTTATTACTTGGAATATGTGAAATTATTTTTAATGTGAAATTCATATTTCAGAAAATATATTTCAACTGTTGAAAAAAATTCAGAGACGGGCAGACTGGCAACCAAATTTGTTGTTTTGCTGAGAATGAGATCTTATGAATACAGCCTTAAAAAGGCCATTTCAAGCTGGAGGATAGGAGACAGCATAAATTTTAAAAGAAACCAAAAAAATGTGTGCCGAACCACAAACAATTGCTAACAATGGTGACAAACATACATGAGACCATTCAAAAAAATTAAACAAAACCGCATTTACGTTAAACCCCATAGCACGTTCTAATTAATCGTGTTTTAGACAACTGTTACAAGCTTTATAAAAAAGTGATTGATGCAACTTTGGTTGAAAATTTAAAAGACTTGTGAGAGACAATTGTCTTGACAATTTTTAAATAAATACATGATATGACAATTAACAAATTAAATAACTAATAAAAATAATAAGAGCGGTAGATATGTATCGTCTCTTAGTTGACAACGTTTTTAGACCATCGACATTGCAAGTTCTCTACTCATCACTAGTAAAATGTATATTGGAGTATTCCTTAACTATTCGGCTACCTCTTATCTTTTCCAACACGTTCGAAAGGGTACAAAAAAAATTCTGAGACCTAATTTTCGTCTCGGTATCCCATATGACACGTTTTACTGGGATTTTTTATTAAATTACACCCACCTTTAACCCTCTGAAAGGAGGATCATGTTCGATTTGGTGTTTATACATGAGGTTATTCACAATATCGTTGATAACCACAATATATTGGGAAACATACGGAACCTTTTAAAATTTCATGTGTCGAAAGCAATTTTCTATTTACAGTTGTACGTAACAATTATTCCGTCATGAGAATCTCGTATAGATATTGAGTATCAGCACATCTGGTTTGATGGATATTTTAAATGTTAACATTGTTGAGTTCAGAAGGGTTTCTCTAGCATTTCTTCAATCCAAGGTCGTGACTGGTGGGATGTTATTCTGCCTTAGCCTAAGTACTAGTATATAGGTATATTTTTTAAATTCGTAATTTATCCTATATTTTGTTAGTCTTGTATTATCAATTACTTGTATTGTGGAATTGATATGTTCACGTGTCTTGCAAGAAGCCTCGAAACAAGAAGGCAAGAATCCATTGCAATATTCCTAATAAAGGTTTTCCAAGGTTCCTTTAACTGTCCCGCGATTCAAGAAGCACTAAGTTTATATGTACCCAATAAATATAGCCGTGCAAGGAATCACCCTCTGTTCTACATACCAACTTACAGGACGAATATCATGGCTTAACACTCAGTCACGCGTGGTATAGAGATATTGAATCAACTGAATGACACGGTTGATATATTCTCGGTACCGCCTAGCAGTATGAGAAGAATCCTGGCTGATATTATTCCTAACGAATAAGCTAACGCTAGAAGCAAACCCTTTTTGTGTAACAGGAGAAATCCGTGCAAAGTGGATAAAAAAAAATTAAAAAAATGTATGTATCTTAAATTGTAAGATTTTTTGCGGGTATTGGTGCATTATTTTTTGGTATTCATTTTTACTTTGTTATGTAAAAGACGCTGAAATGTAATTTATTTTGTAAACAGATTAATAAATATAAACTAAGCGATAATTATAATGATTAATGTTCCGTTTCATATGCCATAAAATAGGTGAGTGAATTTCTAACAAACTGATTTAATAAGAAATTAATGCCAAAGTTGAATAATTACATAAACTACAAGACATAGCAGAAGAATCAAAAGAAGCCATAACCTTTATTTCTTGAGTTCTTAATGCTCGATAAATTTCTTGACATTTAAGTGTCACTTAACCAACGATTTTCAAAACTTTTCTACGCATTCCGTCAAATTAATATAAAATGTTTATTACTTTCTTACTGATTGTTCACTAAAAGTAAGCTGAGTAAATTGAAAACTTAATGTGCTGGCTTTTATTACAACATAATAGAACGCAGGGTTGTTACTTCTTAAATTATGGCTGTTTTACGAGTTTTAGGAATAATGATTCACTGTAATTATTATTTCCTCAGTAAGAAGGGAACAAAATGAACGCGCTTAATTATTTTCGTGTGGATATGTGAAATAAGTGCGGGTTAAGATTTTACTGGGCAGTTTATTTTTCAACTCTTAATTCTTCTATTGGTATTTTATCTAGGTTATTATATTTTTATCATTTTAAATGTTTGTTCGAAATATTAAAGTTGACAACTGATTTTTTAAACTTTTTATTGTCTAGAGACTTTTAAAGTTGATTTTATAAAAATCTTAAGAAACGAAACAATTTTGAACGGCATTCATGATACATTTCAAACTATAGCATAGAATGCCAAAAAAAGTCCTTTATACATTTTTTTCCGCACATGAATCTTTGTGTAGGCCAAATCCACTGCGTACTTGTCAAATAGCTTTGATATTTTTTCTGTCTCTCAATCACTTGGCTATTTCTCAAGGTAAATAGATAACTCTGTTAATGCAGTATTCACCTACCTATAGGAACGTGGCCTACGTATGAAAGAGTATACAGTATATACTCTCAAAATTTTCTCTCTTGATCTTTGGTAACAAGTCAAATCTCAGAGTTGACTCCAGAGACTTCATTTCATAGCAACCGTGATACTCACTAAATTTTATTTTCTCTGTTGACAGAGACACCATCAATGTACAAGAGGGTGTTCTTATCAGAGCATGAACCGCTAAGAGAGCGGTCTGATAGGCTGTATGGTAAGCGCTATAAATCAACAACGAGGATCCTCATAATGTTATATCATCGGCATATTCAAGATCGTTCAGCTTCTCCACATTTTCATTAGTTGTCAATCTTTGTAACATTGAGAGGCCCTTCATGTCCTGCATAGATTTCCGGTATATAGAAAGCTTGATATTCTAAATCTTTTGTTATTTTCTACTTATCAAGGTCTACAAATGGATTAAGATTTTTAATGTTCAAAAATTGTTTTGTTAATACTTTTTGTGAAGTGTCGCAAACTTTAATTAGCTTAACGGTTGAGTTTAGAACAAATCAAGGGGTATAACTCTTTCAAAGTTTAAATTAGATTGTTTGATTGCAAATTATAAAAAAGTTAAAACATATTTTTGTCAAATTATAGAATTCTGTGTCGAAATTATGGTTATATATTTGCAACTTAAGAAGAGCATAAAATTAATGCGCTAAATAATTTTCGAGTAGGTACGTGAAATAAGTGCGAGTAACGATTTCAGAGGGCCGTTTCTTTTTCATCTCGTAAACTTTCTACGAGTCTGTGTATTACCTAGGAATTTTCTTTTTCATTTTAAATGTACGAGTGTGGTCAAAAGGGGAGAGTTTACGACAATTTTTTTTTATCGTCTCAGAATTTTCTAAGTGGTTTATTTGTATGATTAAAAACATTCCAATGTATCTTCCAAAGTTTGTTTTCCTTTTATTTTCAAAGAGAAAACTAAATGTTTACCCTTCAAAAAAAAACATAACATACATAGCATTTTTATCTCAAGATACGTGTATGTACTTGATTCACTTTGCGGTGTCAAAAGATTGATTTTTGATAATATACATTAAAACTCTTTTTCTTTGTATTCATTGCTGTTATATATGCCAGTTCACTTACGGTTTCGGTGAGTTATGTTTTCGTCTTCGGGTAGCTAAATTAAAATGTTCTATAATATATTTTTGGATCTTGGCAAGAAAAGAGAGGGCGGGGTTAGTGGCTCATTAGGATAGGAGTGTATGGACGGAGTTAAGAAGCTGGTTTTAGCGTAAGAAAAAATATATCGAGGATCATGGTACAGAACTATAATTTTATCCCCTTATTACGATCCACTCGATTATTTAATTTTCTTTCCCATTCCAAATTTTCCCGAGGAAAAAATCATTGCAACATTCAACATTGGACAGCACTTGCTCTTGCACTAATGCAAATATTTCTGGAGTGAGTGTTCCTACTAGTCTGACTTGACGATGTGTAAGATTTCACTGTGGGATATGAACTGAAGATTCTGTGCATGCCAGAAACGTTTTGACTTTAATGGTAGTTTGATTACATTTATTCTAAAAAACCCAACAACTTTTCAACAACGGCGCCTTCAAAACATTCCTAATAAGTTTATCTGTTTTTCAAGATACTTATGTTATTTATTACGCAATCTTTATTAAGTTAAAATATTCTAATGTTTCATTAATATCACGTGACTAATAAAACATTAATTACGTTCCATTCATCACGCACGTGTATGGGGTGATTTTAAGCAAATATAATTCAAGATAGATGTGTTTTCTTTGCTTCAAATGATTAATAGTAAGAAACTAACAACAAAAAATGAACCTACAGCACACCATATTAACTTCTTCTTGTATATACACATAAAGGAAAATTGCCTTAACTTATAAAATATATTACGAAAATTTTCAAGTCGTCAGCGAACAATAAACATGTCGAGTGACTTATGGAATTTTGAATGTCGTCTATTAATATGAGGAATAGTAGGGGACCTAAATTGGATCCTTGTGGTATATCAGATCTTGCGATAAATTCCATAATGAGGAACAAGTCATCTTTTTTATTTGTTCTATCCACCTTGCTGAAGATCGTCTTCTTGTTTGACGCCCTTCATTACTTTCAGTCCCTACCAGCTTCTCCAGACTGCCTTCGTTTCTTCTAGTGACATGTGCAAATTATTACAGTATTTTCATCCTGTATGTTCTTGACAGACTCACTTTGACCTATGAGTTCTGGGAAATGAACCCATTAGTGTGCCTTCTAATCCATGAGGTGCAAGGAACTCGACGCTAATATGGATTGACCGTGGATATATGTCCACTGTGGCTTAATTAATAAGACGCCTGTCTCCCAGCTCGGAGGTTGCGGGTTCGAATCTCCCTCGAACCCAAATGTATTTAAAAAGGATTCCACTCTGGTTTTCACTTAAGGCCTCTTTAACGTCTTTGTGGTTGGTTGTACTGTATACAACGAAAGTATAATACATTACAATACGTATCTCGAATACATTACAAAGATACATAACATAAATGTTTATATTAATGTCGAAATTCTTGAATGAAAATATTGGCTGTGGTTTGTTATTTTTTAAAATTGAAACAAATCTATTGTATGGCATAAATTAACTGAATTAAAAAATATAAATAACACTGTAATTATTTTGCTTGTATGCAGTTGCTGATTTTTTATTTACAACGGCAGGACATACTTCTGCTATATGTGAATCGAGTATTAATAAAAACATAAATATTAAATTGAACAGCATTCAAAAACCACAAAGTATGAATTTACTGTAAAAAACCTGAAAGGCTTGAGATGTTTTCCCATAAACTTGTTCCCTATTTCTTCAACATTACTATATAATGCTCCTTGTAAATCGAATAAACTGTTTTAGTTCAGAGATACAATAATTCTTTGTGAAAACGAGCACTTAAACCAAGTTTAAAAGTTTAACAACAAAGAAGTTGTTTTGATACACTTACAGTTAAAATTACGTTTCCCAGCCAAGAAACCTTCGTTTTAAAGACACTTTAAATAAAAACAAGTGGCTGTGGTCTAACGATTAGCATTCACGCTAAGTAAGCGGGTGCTTCAGATTCGATTCTTGATGGATTCACTCTCCAACCGATTTAACTCTTGGATCATTTAACATCTGAATTTATGTTTTGATGCAGACTATATGCTGATTATCATGTGATATTGTAATGCTTTAAAGCAACACAAAAATAGCAATATATAAAACTACTTTACTAAAGGCTGCAGCAAATTATACCTGCCAATCGTCTGTTTATAAATTATAAATCTTGCATTGTGATAATTTTATCATGACTAACGTTTATTAAATAATTGAAAACAATTATTAAGGAATCGAGGTATCTTAATGGTATGGTGACAACGGGCATGAGATGATAAGTAAAACAAACTGGACATAATTGAATTATGTTGTAGTTCTTTTAAATTAATTAAAAGGTAAAATATTTACTCGACTTTTCAAAGACAATATTTTCGTATTTTTTCAATTATTATTATTGAAGTAACAAGATTCATTTCGATTATTCTTGCATGGAATGGAAATGTTGGCATTTAAATATAACTTATTGAAAGCAACATTTATTGATTATTAATAATTTGTAATTTGTTTTATCAAACACTGTTTATTCCACTTTTTGTATAAATAAAAAGTGTTTGATAAAACAAATTGCAATGCCTGAACTATAAATAATATATGAGTATTAATAAATATGAAGGAAAACAGAAAAGAAAACATATATAAAAAAATTTAATACAAGAAAAGGACTATTGCCAAATGGTTGAACAAGATTATATTAAGTGCCCATTAACGAGTGCCGGGTCATTTTGGGAGGCCGGAGGTTTATGCCATCTATAGTTTGACCACTGATGCAATGTCGTAGTTTGCGAATAGATCCGGGGCAGACTGAAGAACTCAATGCAGGGGCAGACTAAAGAACTTTAAATTGAGCCAGCTCCATTCCCTGGCACAGGCTCTGGTCGTCCTTGGCCTCGCGACGTCGACCCTCATGATGGTGATGCTTGTCATTCAATAAACCAAAAAGATTAGGCACCCTCACATCCTGAGACTGTGTAGCTTGTAAGAGACACCAGTTCCCGATAAACGCTGGACAGAAAGAGAACCCGTCTCCGGAGAGGGTCCCAGAACAAAAAAAAAGCTAGTTTTTTTTAGCCTTTCCAGGGGTTGTTTTTTTAACCCTTATCCTAGGTAGTGTAGAAAATGAAGTGAAGTCAATGAGCTTATATTACAAAAATATTGGAGATACCTACTATTATACCGTTTTCCAACTAGGATAGACCGAGAGACCACAGTGACAGACTTTTCTAACGCGACCCACATATTTGGCCTCTATATCTATATACTTTCTCTAGATCCAATGGCATACCGAAATGAGACAATCGAAGCACAGTTGCATGTTTTGAACAAATATATATGACTGAAGTCATATGTATCCTTATGCCTCCGAATACTAGGCGGAAAAAATGCCTGTGTCATTCCAAAGGAGTAGCATAGCACGGGGTTCGAACCGACGACCTTCCGCACGAAAGTTCAGTACGTTACCGCGCAGCCATGCACATCTATATGAACATGGCGTTATGTATACACAATTTTTTAGTTACAAAATAACTCGAAAAAATACTTGAAAGATATTTTGATGAAAAAAACTGTGATCACAAACATGAATACCTAATGTTAACACATTTCTATATTTAATTATTTTTTTCTAAATTTCACTTCTTTTATCTGTAAAACGAACATACTGTAGTTACCTAAACATTAACTGCCATTTACATGCAAAGCGTTCAAAAGTTTTTATTTTGAAAGGAAATGTTTATTAAAGTTACGTGGCTCTGCATTGAAACTTTATTTTTCATTCAGAACGAAACCTCAACACTGAAACATACCGTCTAAAATCTGAAAATTGTTATCTTATTTGATTGCATAAGAACAAAGTTTAGTTGCAACACGTATTAAACAGTTTTTATCTAATTTATTCTTATCATATCAACTTCATTTAGTCTTATATCAACCTCCATCCACTCATCCCTGAGTGCAGGTATCTCTTTTCATATGGCACATGTACGTCAAATATTTCAACTTGGAATGTATCATTTCTACCTATATCTGCCTCTCTTTCGCTTCTACATCCGGTTCATGGTCTTCATTGAAAAACCTTATAACCCCTTCTGGTATCTTACCTTCTGGCTTTGAAATCTACTCATGGCCATTTGCCTTTGAATAACCTTCGAAAACATTTTGGAATTTAATTTATGTGCTAAGAACTTGGTTTTGGAGGGAAATTACTGAAAATATTTATAAAATGATATTTTTAAATTTCATGTAACATACTCGTATATTTCCAGGAAAACGTTCTATAATTCGTGTTTTAAAAAATAGTTTTCTGTGGTATATAACTTTCTTCGATTTTATATCATGGTTTTTATAATATAGTGTACTGGCTAATGCCAAGTTCTTTTAAGGGAGTAGAAAGAACATATCTGCACACCTTTCATTACATGCACACAGTTTTAGCTTCGTTTACTACATTCATACAACTAGTCATAGGTGATCTTCTATCTCATTTTCACTTATTTTTCTGTTGAAATTATTTCTACTGTTATATATGAGTATCCAGAACAATGATTAGATATAGAAAAAACAATACTGATTAATACTGCACCCGTTTGAGGTAATGTGAGCAACACGGATTACCTGAAGTTTTAACGAGTGCAGAATAAGGCATTCAATATCCCTTTCAACACTTATCTCAGAACAAACCTCTCCCGACATCACGCCGAACGACGTGAAGAAACCCTCCAACACTATATCCTCATTTGGACCGTGAAGTTTTATAAAAGCCAACAGGACCATAGCAATCCTCTTATTTCTCCCATGGGGGCTTACGAAAGTAAGTCCGATCTAGTTTTCCGTTATATAAGCACAGGCTTCCGAAGCATCATCTGTTGCCTGACTAATCCACCTGCAGTATTTGCAGGGATAAACAAGGTCTGAGTGAATATGATGAAATACAAATAGCCTGAACGAGTGAGCATGTGCGTCTTTAATAATTAGTATAAAAATTATTAGTTCTAAGACTTGTTATCTAGTTAGTTTTTAAGTGTTGACTTCTGCTAAGAAATATTAAGATTATTAAAAGTAAAAATTTAATGTAAGAAATTTCCATTTAGTTAGTTCATAGTTACGATATATATATTAAACCAATTCTTAAGATATAAACTTGTATATGTGTATAACCTTTCGCTTAGGTTTGTATTATAGATTACTAAATTATGTAAAAACAAACAAAAAGTAATGCTGATTATTTATTTTTTAATGTGAATATCAATATTTTACGCATCGCTAAGCAGCTCAAGAGCTTACGAGTAGTAGTAGAAGGCACTGTTTGCAAAACATGAAAGGGCAAGAATGTTTAAGAAAGATGCTAATAAAAATTTAAAAGGAATAAAAAATACCACGCCTGCATTGGTCTAGACACGCGACTCGCTTGCCCGAATACAGACTTCCAAGAAATACCCTCTTTGGTGAGCTGACGGAAGGAGAAGGAAGCACGGTGGTAAGCGCAAGAGATATAAGGTCGTACAGCATGAGACGCTTAAAAATATAAATGCTCAACACAACTAGTAGCAAACAGCATCAGATAGAACCAAATGGTGT
Source organism: Odontocerum albicorne (assembly GCA_949825065.1). Taxonomy (NCBI): domain Eukaryota; kingdom Metazoa; phylum Arthropoda; class Insecta; order Trichoptera; family Odontoceridae; genus Odontocerum; species Odontocerum albicorne. The sequence continues at coordinate 13,808,401 of OX463840.1, read as the reverse complement.
GGAACTGTTACTAGTCATCAGAGACCCAAAAGGAAAAAAAGATACAGGCAAGGTGAAAATTCTGAAGATATTTTCCCTTTATGCAACAAGGTAATGTAATGCCTATCACAAATTGGCTTAGATAGTCATCTCAAGTGACAGCAATGTCAGGTACCCTGATCATCTACTTTGTATTGTGCCTTCTAATATACTTGTCACAGGTAATAGACATTTATCAATTCAATAAGAATATAATGTAATGTTTATGTTGATGTAATAATTTTGTACATCAAAATAAATTTTCTCCTAATATTTCACCTGCATCATATTATATATAAAACCAGCATATTCAAAACGGTATCTTGAAACATTGACTCCTATTTCCATGCATAGCTTTCTGAATGCCGTACGTGCCTCCTTGTACATGATGTTCCTTATATTTCCCATTTCAATGTGCGCTGTCGCATCGAGTTCTGTGAAACAAACTACCCTCTAGATTTACAGCGTTTCCACGTAGAAACGACGTATTCCAAGAAGGCTCGCATGAATAATTTCGCTCACAGTTCCCCTTTAAACTGGCAACGTTAAAATATGCTGGATAAGTTATGGCGGCTGTATTACATTTATTTTATATGACACGAAAGTAAAGCATTGCTATAACTAAGCTCACCATGCGGTTATCAAAAGAAAGACATATATTTCATTACCACACTTAAAATATTGTCGCACAAACCGTAAACTATTACATCTCATTAAACGTGATTTTTCAAAGGGTTGAACGCAAAAGTAAACTTGAAATAAAAGGATACAAAACAAAACTATTAATCATTGATAAAACAAATAAGTAGCCCTCATATAATGCACAGCACGTACTTAAAAACGTTCCTAATAATGATAAAAGAACATTTTATATAGCGGCCTTTGGAAAACAGACTCTAAAGGACGCTCTTACTCATAAATTCTAATTCTTATGGATTAAAAACAAACAAAAAATTACTGAACGTAAGAACAGGAAGATGATGTACGTAGATTGGGTATTCCTCCCGCATCTGCATATACGAGTATTAAGGGAAAAATATTTTGTAAGAAAACCGCAGAAAACTTACCAAAGGAAGACGATCTATGTACAAAGAATCCTTTGTAGATCTTCCGATATATGAAAGTAGCATATTTCGCTTTAGGTGGAATCTAGTGGGCGAGGGATGATAAAAAAAGAACGGGAATTGTCATTTGTATCAAAAATATTTATTTAATCATTAATATTTACATTGGCCCCTTCAAAGTGGTCCCCATAGGATAAAATACACTTATGCTAACGTTTTTTTGTGTTGCAAAACATTTATGGGACGTACTTTTTCGGATAGCCAATTAGCTCACCCAGCGATATTGCCTTTATCTCCTCTATGGTCGCAAAACGTTGTCCTTTCAATGTGCTCTTTCTTCTTTGGGAACAGGAAATCGCAGGGGGCCATATCTAGTGAATACGGTGGCTGAAGTATCACGGCGTTGTTAGTTTTGGCAAAAAATCACGAATAAGTAGTGAAGTGTGAGCCGGTTCATCGGAGTTGTTTGCTCACAATTCTGATCGTTTTATTCGGATTGCTTCACGCAAACGGCGTAAAATCTGAACATAATACTCCGTATGGACCGTTAGGCCTGACGGTAAGAATTCGTGATATTTGATTAAACCTTGACATTTGTTCGACCTTGGCGTGTTTTTTTTTTTTTCGCTATTGGCTATTTAGGAAACTTCCACTGGGACGAATGGGCCATTGTTTCGATATCATAGCCATACACCCACGATTCGTTCCCTGTTATGACGCGTTAGAGTAATTCTGGATCGTCAGCGACTACAGCCAACATTTGATCAGCTATGGTTGTTGAAAATTTAACAATTTTGGAATAAATTTGTCCGCCACTCGTTTCATGTACAAAACGTTGGTAAAAATGTATGAGATACCAACTTCATCAGCATCCTCCCTTGATTCGGCGACAACTAAGCACAATATCCTTAATTTTCAACATTTTCATCGGTGGTTGATGTGCATCGGGGGTTGGATGCCCATCTCACTTGTCATTTTCAAAATCTTCTCAGCCCTCTTAAGAACGTTTGTATCATTCATAAGCCCATAGTTTCAACATAGCATCCTCGCCAAAAAACTTTTCTAACATTTGCACTACTTCACTGTACTTTATTCCATTTCGAGTGAAAATTTGACGCAAATTCTTTGCCCAGTAATTTTTAAAATGAAAACAATTCAAACGTGCTAAATATTTGTCTGTTAAACACAAACTGCCCATCCAATATGTCTAAAAATTAAAATTTACATTACACATAATGTCGCCAACGTAGAAAAAATGATGGACTCAATCAAAAATAAAAAGTCCCTTACAATTAAAACATTATCGTCATTCTTTGATTACACCATTTATATCTGAATTGTTAATTTAAAATTATAAATTTTGATATGAGCTCTCAAAAACGTTTGTCTTCAAGTATTTTCTTGTTTATCTTGTGCATAAAAGTTAATAGAAATCAAGAGACGTATGGGCATGGCAATTGCTGCAATGTCTCAAGAGGAAAAGATTTAAAAGAATAGAACCATAATTAAAACGAGAAACATTTTCTTACATAATATAAAATCATGGACGATAAATTCGAGCGATAAAACAAAATAGACATTTGAGATTTGGTGTTGGAAACGGGTGTTGCAAATCCTGAGGATGGAAATAGGCACCAACATCGACATATTCATTCATCGACTAAATAAACTATACTTTAGTGTCCTTTACACACCACAATAATAGACTAAGTTAACACATTAAACTTACGATTCAGGATACATAAATCTTTCAAAATATGATGCGTGAAAAACTAATGGATAGTAAAACACGGGAAGTAAAACAAACGTGTACAGTTTATTAATTTCATTCAAGAACAATACATATTGAAAAAACTTTGAATCGAAGAAATAGTCTCTACTTTATTCTTGATGCGAGTACTGCGATTTTTCATGTACATTTCCTTCAAAGAGGGTGACAACTCTCTGAGACTGGTGATCACCGACAACGTGAAAGGCAAGCAAGATAAAGAGAACCTCACTAACACACCCCGAAGAGATCACTACCCTCATTCATGAGAGAAATGGCAGAAAAATAAGAAAAGAGAGCGTTTTTAATTATAAGTCAGGTGATTTACATCCAACGTATTGTAAAATCAAACTTGGTTAAAGGGCGGTCTTTTTTCATTACTTCCAATAGTACACATTTGACTTGTTTGTACAAAGGCACACTAAATGGTTTTATTATAACATAGAAATATTAATCATTCATGCAGCTTAGAATATGTTTTCCTATAATTATCTTCGTGGTTGGTTAAACGACTGTCTTGCAGCCTGGAGAGTTGCGAATATAATTCCCGCTGGTAACGTTTTTTTTAAATGAGTTTCAATCTGATATTCTCTTAAACCTTTTAATCCCAGCATATTTTGTATAAAATGTGCGAAAAATCCCAAGCATTTTTTGGCAAAAAAAACAGTAGTTTATATTTTATTTTTATCTCAGTTAATATTTAGTTTTTAAACCTATTTTTTGTGGATACCTCCCTGCAGAGTGTAAAATAATAAGTATTTTTCATATTTCATAAAAAAAATATTTTCATTTTTTTTTCATTCAACTTAAAAACTTGCATGAAAACTTTGAGGTCGATGATCGGCCCCGTGAGATTTTTTGCATACACCAGTTGGGGCCTATAATCGCCCTCGTGGGACTAAAAGGGTTAAGGTATTTTTTATTTGGTTGGAAGAGATTATCACATGGCACCAAACCAACCAGGTTATACTGCATAAAACGAAAGTGTAATACAATATATTATCGTCATTTTGGTCATTCCAAGTCACTGAAGGTCGTGATCTATGGAATGTTGATCCACAACAGTTTGCAACGATACGTATCCATTCATTTCGGTCACTTGCCTTTTGTATTGCAATGTACAAGTTTCTATCAGTCGATTCTTTCAGCTGATCATTCCACCTTGATGGCGCTCTGCTTCTGTCTCTTTTTCTGGCACACTTCTCATGACCGTCAATTTCTTTATGTTATCTGGCTCGCATCTTAAAATGTACTCGATGAAAAACTTATATTGAGGACAGTCGTATCATTAAATTTTGCTCTGGGGTGGGGCGATCAGGAGGACGCTAGAATTTTGACAATGCCCCCAGAGCCGCTGACGTGAGACAGAATCACTTTGGATATGTGACCCATAAAGTCTCGGGTTTAATTCAATACCGAGGGGGGAGAGGGGCCACAAACAAGCTTAGAATAATATAACGACACAAATACTTCCTCAAAGTATACACACATAAACACCCACACATACACAGATGACACAATAGTGAAAAAAGCAATGTCTGAAATCACTGACATATTGAATAGACACGTGGATCATAAGTAAAAATTTACTTTGAATATAAACAATAGAACTCCTTTTCATTCGTTCGTTCATCAAATTTAACTCCTGAAGTATGGCGACGTTCATTTTTCTTACAGCCCACGGGGCTCTCAACATCCGATGCTTTAACTACCTCTCAAAGGAATTGTTTTGTACATGCGATACCTTATCCATAATGTTTGAAATATTGTTTATTTTTGTCTCCTATTGCCTACTTCAATATATGTGTAAACATCACGATACAACTATCCTATATTAATCATTTTCCACATGGTAACCCTTTCCTTAACGGATTCCGCAAGAGCTAATACTAAAACCTGGTTTTATGTTGTTCTCTCTCCCTCTACAATTCTGGCTCAATCCAAGATAATTGGTAAAATATATCAAAATAACTTATTATCCTCGGGGCATGGATTCATGTGTTTTGTTACAGAAGCCATCTACGTGTTTTGCCTTCAAGGAACGATATATTTTATTTTTGTTTCATTTAAGTACTAGATGATTTATGTTTCCAACATAAAACGATGTTTTCACAAACATTAGCCATTGAATTTAAGAGAAACGTAATGGATTATTTTCGTTATAAGAAATTTAATAACACCGAATATGAATTCACATTTAGAATGTTATTGAAGAATCATTGGTTTTAAATAAAATTAGTACATGTTAATAGGTCCATGCAATAACTTATCTTGTTTTCTATGAACAGTACACATTAAACTTAAAGCTAAAATATTACTGTCACATAACATACAAAGGTTTCCTTATAGTTCGTCTTTCCATGGTAAGTTTTCAATCAAATATGTTTTTATTAACAAATGCAGGGAAGTTCCTACTCTAACGAACGCAGTTACTGCCTTCATATCCTTACAATCGAGTCACATACGAGTATATATTTATTTTGTAATATTTTTAACATGGCAATAATAGTGGGTTCGAATACCAAGTTAGAGCGCCCTGGTAAATTTTCCTTTTATAATTATTATTAATATTATTTGAATGATACTGAAACAGTTTTTGATGGATAAACTGCTTATCTTCTCAAAATCATCAAGCGTCACATTGTAAAATCACAAAAGCTTATGAAGCCCTCCCTGTAGAGGCCCTCGCTGTTTTTTTTAAATAAATTATCCAGTTATAAAATTTCTTGTCATGTTTAAATTTTTTTAAATATGTATCACACGTTTTAAAGCTGTATATTTTATTAAATAAATAAAATAACTCATCGAAATACTTATGTATTTCTATAGTACAAAAACACGACATATAAAAAAATATTAAATGTAATATTTCTTTTAAATGGCTTCTCATTCAAATGCAGGTGTTCCCAGCCACTTAGCAATAAAGAGTTGATAACGTTCTTTTGAAAAAACAGACATGCAATCACAGTAAGCTGTCATTATCAAAGTTGTAAATAATACCACGTTTAGTAAATAAGAATGATATAATTAATTAAAATTATTATATAATCAATTAACATATAAGTCTACAAGGACATTAAATTTTTTATCTATCGGGATGTCAGATTTAATATTTAAAAACTGTGAGATTTCTAAATAAAATTCGTCAGCAGGCATTATCCATTCACACGATGAACCGATTATTTTCATCAATTACACGGGATTGCCTAAAATCAGGAGTTTCTTTTTTATATAAACTGAAAACAAAAGTTATCATGTATTATTAGTCAACACAATGCATGGATATAGAAATTGGAGGGTTTTCTTTATTTTTGCGTGTTAAGGATAAAAAAAAAATATATTATTATTACTTTACAAGTGTTCAATTTCTGGCTGAATGGAAATGTCACAGGTCAAAATGTTTCGTTTATCACGTGTAACATATATCTTGGATAACATATGTACTTTTTACCAAGGAATGAGTTTAGTTTAGGTTCAAAGTGAAAAGATGCCCGTCATAAATCCTTCCAAATGGGATACTGAAAATATCACTGTACCGTATCCTTCCGCCACTCTCTCCAGGGACATTTGTTGGGCGATAAATCACAAAAGTCGAGCAGAAACATTTGCATTCCATCTCGACACCTGCTACATGTGATCCTACATACACTTACCCCTTTTGGGAGTTGGTCCTGCGAGAATGAAATATAAACGTTGACCGTTTTGACTGGAAAACATAATGTCCTTTTTACAGAGGTTTTCCAACCGTTTTAAATTGAATGTGATTTTAAAAAGGGCATTACAATTAGCTTCAACATCCTCTCGTATTTTTTTATGAATACAGTTTGAATATTAAATGAAAAAAAGACAAATAATTTTTACTAAAGCTTACGAGCGCGACATTTTTATTTTATTTTGAATATAAAATAACAAAAATGTTTTATAGAAATAGGGAACTGGAGAAGAAAATTATGTAGTTTGAAAAAGATAGAGTTTTTTAGATGAAGAAGCAAATTTTGAATTTGTGTTTGAAAAGATCTTGAAAACGTGGCTGACATAGCCAAATGAATCATACTATGAAATCAGGAAGAGTGGTAAGTTTTAATTATAGGAGAGTATGCATAGCAAATTGTATGGACGTAGCAAAATCGATAAATATGTCAGGTTAAAATGAAGAATAAATCTCTTCTCCCAACCTACCCTACTAGGTGCCTGGCTTGATAGATTCTATCAACCTACCCTACTAGGTGCATGACTTGATAGTTTTTCCCAACCTATCCCACTAGGTGCATGGCTTGATAATTTCAACTGAGTAGTTGAGCAGTAAGTAAAATATTGTTTGAAGTTTGTGTTAGTATCTTCTTTCGGTGAACTAGGTATAGGTGGATAAAATGGTTTGTTTGCACCACTTACCCAAATGACTGTTGCATCACCAATCAAAAATATGCAATGCCATTTTTGGTTAATCTTTGTTAATACAATTTATCACAAAAATGTCTGTTATTCCACTATTTATTTTTTATAAGGGTTTCCCCTGACACATCGTAATATTTTCACGTCTGTTGTTCAGAAATGGGGCATGTGTTGATGAATCGTTTCTATTTCTTGCGTCAAACTCAAGCAATTTACATAGATCATAATAGTTATGATTGAGGTACGTTTCGATAATATAAATGCTTCACATAAAATACTAAAGGAATAGAGACATTACGTTAACTCCGAGCACCCCTCCATTTGCATGAAATGTCCAGACGATATATTTTACAAAGAAATCCGTGGTTTTTCTCTATTTCCAGTGCTCCGTATCCCTTGCTTCGCCCTGAATCCGAAACATTTATGAAGTTTCTGCCGCAAAACTTATCTTCCGGTATTCCTAGCAAACAAGTTAAAGTTATAGCCGCTGTGGGGTTTTCGTTAAGAAAAATTCAAAAACTTGGATATGTTTGAATTATTTACTTAAGGTAAGTACTTGATTTTATTATTACAATAATAAAATTATGAAAAATTGGTTTTACTTTGAATATATTACAATAATTTTGAACACTGAAAGTATAAAAATTATTTTGAAAAAAAATATTGAAAATGAAAAGGTTGTCATTTATTTTTCTAGCTATTTAAACTTATTTTTGTAGCAAGGTTAATGTCCTAGTCTGCATTTACGTCCATGTGTAACATTAAGTGTCGTCAAAGTTACGTTTTAATTGTGGATCTTCCTCGACAGCCGGTCAGAGGAAGACCAAAGAACTCCTGGAAGACTCAATGCTCCAAAATCCTGCAGAGAAGTGGCCTGGATGAAAGCGACACCCAGAACCGAGGAATATACAGCCTGAGAACGAGAAGAGCCGACCCCAAAAACCTACCTAGGCAATGAGTTGGGACAGTGCCAGGAAGAAGAAGAAGAAAAGTTACGGTTTAATTATTGTTATGTAATTTATAGCATAGCTAGAATATTTTTATTTATCAAATATTATTTGACAGTTGTCATTTCTGTATATGATTATAAGACATAAAATAGCAATAGCAAAGAATATATTTGTTAAGACGAGATGATTTTACTCACAAAACGACTATAAATAATAAAACGAGAGAAATTTATAATGAGTGAGAATACTTAATTATTCTAACATTTATAATGAGTGAGAATACTTAATTATTCTAACATTTATAATATTAACACTCAATTATTATTCACATATCACTCGCACTCACTTTGTACTGTTACTATGTAAATAAATAAATTTGGTTGTTAATAGTTTGCATAAAATTTTCTTTCAATAAAGTTTATACTAACATATGTTCTGAGTTTCGTTTCAATTATATTATATAGTATTAAAGATTACAAGTTTCATTTCGGAAACGAGTTACACTCATCATTTTGTTAAAAATATCATTAAACATTTTTATTTTTGCAAGATTTTTCTTTAATTTAAAATATTACAAACTTATTATTAGGGATCAAAATGATAAAATGGCTGCAAAATGAGCTACATATGCTAAAAGGAAGAGACAATCGCGCAAAACACAAGCAAGCTAGACTCAAGAGAAGCAGCAACACTACAAAATAAAGCAGCGCAAAAAAAAAACGCAGTGGCACAATTGTAAAAAAAAAATACTGCGGTCACTATTGACGGACAATTATTAGTAGTTAGAATTATTGGTTGGAATTAGGAATTTCATGGGGATGGTTTTTTTTGTGACCATGTAACTTGCTTTATTTACTTGGTTGGAAGAGATTGCCGCCTGGAATAAGCCCGCACTTTATTAATTTACATCTATTATTTTACATCTGATAACTTACGTTCACATTTTCACTTCAACACTACTCAATATATTCTTAACATTTGAAACACCTATCTATAAATAATATGTTTACTTTTATCAAAATCAATATATAGCTTATAATAAAACATTCCCTCATATCCCATATAACCTTGATTTTCTAGAATACGAAAATAATTGACGTATCGTTGGTTATATAGTATTGATATAAGCAGAATAATATATATATATATATATATATATATATATATATATATATATATATATATATATATATATATATATATATATATATATATATATATATATATATATATATATATATATATATATATATATATATATATATATATATATATATATATACAAGTACCCGGCGGTAAGTAATACACATGGCTTTGTAGAGCGTCGTCTCTGTCGCACGATGCGCCAATAGTCCGGTACACGACGGAACACGTGTATGAATGACAGAGACGACGCTTTCCGAAGTTAGCCGTTTATGGTCGAGTCCCTTTTTTAGCCCGATGTGTATTACTTACCGTCGGGTACTGTATGTATAATTTTTTGTGTTTCGAGATTTTATTGAGTTGTATTTTTTCTAGCTATAAACTGAAAAGAACCAAAATCCGTCTGGTTAAGTCTCTAGTATAGAATGGAAAGGTGAACGATGAAAACGTAGAAAACAAAGATTACTGATGCCTTCGAAATGTGGTATTGAAGTATTTTATTGACCGCAAGACGCACCAAGGTCTCTACCATTTAAGAATTGAAGATTGCTGAAAAAAATTTTGACAACATGCAGAAAAAGAATCAAAACATACGTTGAGCATGCTGTTAGAAAAAATGCGAAAGTCTTGTGAAGCTGGTGACCACGTTGAGAGAAGGAGGATAATAGGAAGGAGTCCTATGAGGGGGACAAATCACATAAAAGAGTAAACAGGATCCGTTTTCAGCACTACATTAAATGTGACCCTAGACCGGGGGGATGGAGGCTGGTAGTGCGCCAACTTCGAGACATAGCAGAGCACCACTACGCTCAGTTTTGTGCACTATGAGAAGGAAGAAAACTTTATATTCTATCGACTCATTTTCATCTTAGTTGTGGAGTATAAGGATTTGTTTCATCATGACCATTATACATAAAATTATTTTTTTCAGCTTTTCAGTCGTAGCGTCACTGTTCAAGAACATACTGGTGCATTGATTTCTGTGTTCTACAAAATTACACATAAAATAATGTCAATTACATCTATATTAAACCTAACCTTAACTTAAACCAGTTTTATAAGAATGGATAAAATAGTTGATACGTAACACGAATTACAATTTTATAACTGGTGAATTATATTCGTAAGCATACAATTTTATCTATTGTATTTTCTAATGATTAGAACCACCTCTAAAGAGATTGGTCAGAATCTAATCAATCTCTTTAGAGGTGGTTCTAAATAAAACTCGTGCAATGATATGTTAAAACATATTGGTAGAACATGTCCAATTTTCGTAATTTTTTTCGTAATATAATGGACAGAAACGGAAAAAAATACCATTTAATATGAATATCTTTATTAAACCTACCCCTAACTTACACAAGTTTTATAAGAGTTGATAAAAATAGCTGATACGTAACACGAATCACATTTTTTCAACGGGTAATAAGATTAATAAGCATAACATTTCAATTGCAATTTTCCAATAAATCTCTTTCAAATTGTTCCTAATAAAACTCGTGTAGTGATACGAGAATGTCAAAATATATTGTTAAGAAATATTCATTTTTCGGTATATTTTTCCGTGATATGATGGAAAAATACACCGGAATGAAGTTATTGTATTCACCGGCATGTTTATAAATATTTTCAGATATTTATCATCGTAGTAGGGGTGGCACCAAGATTTTGAACAACATTTTATGCGGAGAGTATGCGAAACTCGTAAAATGTATACACGTCGCGCAAATTTACGAGCGATTCTAGGCATCCGAGTTGCGCCCTAAAACACACATGGTGCTTGAACTGAAACACTACAAATTGGCCAAAATATAAAATTTCATTCGCCTACCGAACAATAGCTTGGTGGTATAAATCATGTTTTATTCCTATTTGGCTATAAACAATAAACACTTCAATCATTCATTCATGCTGCATATGAAACAGTGTGGCTGGGAGACTTGAATTTTTTCAAAAAGATTAATTCACCTCACGACTGTGCACAGTTACAACAGGACCTAGACTCTCTAGTTTCAAAATCACACCCTGTTCAACATTAATAAATGTGTATGTGTATCCTATAGTCGATCGTTTTCATCAATCAACCATCAGTACACTACAGGGAGTGGCATTAAACAGAGTTTCTGAATTCAAATATTTGGGTGTAACCTTTGATGTCGGACTCACGTTCGTTAACCATGTCTCACGTTTGATATCGGACTGTTACAAACTACTCGTTTTTATAATGAGAATATCAAGAGAATATAACAGCACCGATATCCTCCGAAACTTATATAATTATCTAATTAGAACCAAATTAGAATATGCATCTACAGTTTGGGCTCCTCATCAGCTCACATATAAAAAAAATATAAAACAAATACAAAAAACATCCTCAGATATCTGTGGTATAGAACAAAGGGTGATTACCCAAAATATGCTCACCATATCGAACTTCTCACGGTGTGTAACTATGGAAGCCTCAAAATGAGAAGGCAAGAATCCATTGCAGTATTCCTACTTAAGGTTTTTCAAGGTTGCTTTAACTGTCCCGCGATTCTAGAAGCTCTAAGTTTATATGTACCTAATAAATATAGCCGTGCAAGGAATTACCCTCTGTTCTACATACCAACTTACAGGATGAATATCATGACTAAACAAACACTCAGTCATGCGTGGTATAGAGATATTAAACCAACTGAATGACACGGTTGATATATTCTCGGTACCGTCTAGCAGTATGAGAAGAATTCTGGCTGATATCCTTCCTAACGAATAAGCTAACGCTAGAAGCAGACCCTCTTTGTGTAACAGGAGAAATCCGTGCAGCAGATAAAATAAAAGAAAAAAAGCAACATTGTATGATATTTGGGCCCATTTATCCAGTCTTAAGACAGTTGGAATAGACACGAAAATGGTTGTTCGCAAGCGGGCGTAATGGCAATATGACAACACGTGAAGAAGCAATAAAACTCGTACACGCCAGGTGCTTATGAGTATTGTTACTAGACGAAATCTTTAACTAGACAGGGACCTTTTCATCCTTTTTTTTCGGGCAGCATCGGGAATCGCACTTTAAACTCTTAGTGGTAGTTCAGCGTTTTTACAACTTAACCTGGCATGCTAGAATAACCAAAAACTTCATCGGAGGTCCAAATTGTCTTCGACCCCATTTATCAAGTCTTGGGGCTTTAGAACCATTGGAGTAGGCACAACACTTACAGCTTTTCGTCGCACGTGTTGGAAATACTACCGCATGTGGAAATGCATCAACACTAACACACATCTAGCGTATGCGAGTATTGTAAATAAACGAAATGATTTACCAGACTTAGACTCTTTTTCAACAAATTTTTTTTGCGGGTTTTATTGGAAATTGAACCCGGAACCCTCGGGTGGAATTCAAGCATCTTACCAACTAGACCACGGGAGTCATCACAAAGAGTGCAACAATACCTGTACACACATTTTGGTAGCTGATATTTTTTGTTTTTTAAGATATTTTTTTTAGCTTGAAACAATAATTACTATCACAAGGTCAAAACTTGTCTCAATCACGTCCAATTTTCATTTATTTTTAAGCTTTTTAAAAAACAAAGATCTCATTTTGTAACGAAATTACGTGTACTCGTAGATGATATGAAAAGCGATTCCTCGTGATAGTAGAATATTATAAATTGTTTCTGTTCTATTATTGATTTATTGTGGGGGAAACATTAGTTCAAGAACTAAAGTTCACATTATTGACAGATCATAACTTAGGACTTGATGACTGATAACTTTCGAGAAGATTATGTATTTAATCGGGCACAGATTTTGTCGGGCACATTTATACAGCGCTTTTGATGTCATTTGATTTAATTTATATACATGATGACTTCTGTGACCTAGTTGGTACCATCTAAGAATTTCCGCCAACGAACCAACATGATATGACATGCACAATAGGGGCCACCCACGTGAGTTATAGTAAATTGTATGAGCTAGTATAGCTACGGCCACATCGGTAATTAGACATATTCCTTGTAACCATATGTACAAAGAAATAAAGGCAATTATCAGTTATATATTTGCAAAATCTATATGAATACACTAGATTTGCACTCGAAGATTCCAGGTTCAATTCCTGATTCTACCCAATAAGATAAACAAAAGGTTTTTCTGCTAACAATATTCGCTTGCGCTAGACGTGTGTGAATGTTGTTGCTTCTTCACGTCCATGGTAGTATAGCCATCACGAGCGATAGCTAAGTTCCGTGAGATCCGTGCCTACTCCAGTGGCTCTAAACCTAAAAATTCAATTTATGAGGCCGAAGACAAGTTGTCTCTCGACCGCTCTCTTTATCCCCTTTTGCTTTAACGATTCGGATAAGTTGTAGGATTACCATAAAATGAATCAAAAAAATAAATGAAGTAACTCGAAAAGAGGGATTCGCTACAGAAGAACATACATTATATCAAATTAGGTTCGAAAGTGAATTAATTAATAAAATCCCGTCCCAAAAGGCGACACACTGAATCTGGTCCCAGCCCCAAGTGCTTATAAATCATTTGGAAAGAGGAATATGCAGTTCCTTGCGCCAGGAATTTACTAAGCATCCCTGAGGGATTTTGATAGTCTCGTGTGATAAAGGGGGGATTTTGATAGTGTCGTATCTTTAAACGTAAAAATATATGTTAACAAGGTGGTTTTTGACATGTTCTTTTTGCCTACTCTGCAAGGGACACGGCGTGATATTTTTTTATGTAAAGGGTCTTTCAAATTGAACGATTTTTTTAATTCTTGGATAAAACATAGATGGCGTCGCGAACTTGCCTGGGTCTTGTGACATTTGAGAAGTGTAATGTATGACATTTATAAAAATGGAGTCGTATACAATACAACAACGCGTTGAACTTGTTGAATTATTTTATGTATTGTAATCTCCAGAAACGTTGATGTTAATTGGCCACCAAGATCATGTGATCTGACACCGTTGGACTATTTTCTCTGGGGTTACGTGTAAAGCCAGGTCTATAACAATGACCCTCAATCAATTCCTGAGCTGAAGGACGAAATTATTCGCGTTATTGGTGAATTAGAACCGCAATTATGCCAAAATGTTATCTAAAATTTTGACAAAAGAGTGAACATCTGTGGAGCTGCAAGAGGTGGATATTTGGCGGATATTGTTTTTTTGTGTTTAAATATCATACATTATACTTCAATGACCAATAAAAAGTTTTTTGAAATCAAAGCAAATTGTATGTTTTATTCAAGAATTAAAAAATTATAATTAAAAAAACCGATCAATTTGAAAGACCCTTTATAAAGATTTATCGCTCATCCTTCTTTTAGAATTTGATTCGTTTGGTCTTACGAAGTTTACATATAGACACCACATTTATTTGCCACTAACACAGATACATAACGAACCTGTAGACAATTTGCGTTGTAGCACTTGACGCAAATACACATATTTAATTAAAAATAGAGTTAAAATAATATTATTATTTCTAAAATTTCTAAGTAACGTATGGAAAATTTCTATTCAATGCATAAAATGACCATGTTTTTATATGCACGAGTACTTTGTATTTAATTAAAGTGTAAATACACAACGTTTTTTTCCGCCAACAAAGTTATACATTTAAACATAAAAAGTGTTTTAAACGTTCCTTTTGTATAATTCCTCGAGCAAAATGAAATAATGTTAATTAAAAACTTTACTTTATTTTCCACAAAAGCTGTTAAAGCTTTACGGCGAACTTCTAGACCATAAAAAGGAAAAGTCCTAAGGGATTTATATGAATAAATATATTAACACTTTTCCAAAGGAACAACAATGTACAAAACTATTCGTTGATTAGAAATTGATAAAAAGTGACTTTCGAGAATTCGAGAGTATCCTGGGGTATAATATTTCATACTCAAATATACGAGAAATTCTCATTGTACGACTATGTTTGTTTTCCCGAGTGGTCTCTACTGGTTGATTAGAAGTTCATAAAAAGAGCGACTTTTGAAATTACAAGAGAATGCTGGGGCATAATATTTGTTACTCAAATGTACGAATTCACCTCACTGTTTGTTTTTTTTTTACTGAGAGGTCTATACTGCTTGATAAGAAGTTGATAAAAGAGTAACTTATCAGATTATAAATCTATGGCGTTTTGATAAAGAAGTACAAGTCATCAATTACGTATTGGTCAGTTTGAAGTTTTGCAGCACTTGTATTCCTAAAATACAGACCTCAGGTTAATTTTAAAAGTAAACTGTTAGGAGTATATTTATTTTTTTTATAAAAGACGGGTGAGAAGTTTGGGATTTATCCAAAAGGGAAAATAACGCGCGAGATTGATTGATACGAGCGGAATTAAAACGGACTTCCCTGTATTCTGATTTTGACGGGTAAATAATGACGCATAAAAATCGAGTCCGAGCATGACGCAGTTGTAATTAGGACAGGGAATGATGCAATCGTCCGTTGTTTCTGGAAGATTCTATTCCAAAACGGGCGGCTTAAAGAATTTCATCTAGCACCGAGCAATTGCGTCACTTATAATAAATAATCAAACGCAAGGGTTTGATTGGTCAAATTACGGCCCGACCAAAGATTTGACGAATCAGGACATCGCTTACAAATATGATCAACGGGCGAAAGGGTATCACGTGGGGATGCACAGGTGAGGCGGTCAGAAGG
This sequence comes from Odontocerum albicorne, assembly GCA_949825065.1. Taxonomy (NCBI): domain Eukaryota; kingdom Metazoa; phylum Arthropoda; class Insecta; order Trichoptera; family Odontoceridae; genus Odontocerum; species Odontocerum albicorne. The sequence continues at coordinate 13,792,401 of OX463840.1, read as the reverse complement.
TGGGTGCTTCATTACGAGCGGTACCGTCACGATTACTAGTCCTGTTATTAAGACAGCTCCCGGTCGGGGGAATACGAATTAATAATTAAATAATTCGTTCAAGTTATCGGTCAGTTACCTTGTGGTCCGAGTTATAATATCCTGGTGGGAAATACGAATTAATAATTAGCTTTTTTTGTGAAAGTTCTTCTGGCACTTCCATCCAGACTTGACGCGGGGATTTATCTGCGGAATAGTATTTTCCAAAGAAATAATCTTGGATTATTATTGGCTCCATCGGGCGTGAAGCAAGTAAAGTTTCGAGAAATTAAAGAAAAGCGGTTCTTTAAATAACTGCGGGTAGGAAATCGTTCTCCCAGGCCGAAGGCCAAGGAAGAAGTTTGGAAGCGGGGCAGCGCGAGCTTCAAAGGACGCTTGCGGCATCATCATCATCATCAGAGTCATCGTTCCGGTTTCGTTTTCGGGGGAAATCTTCTGGTTCTTCCACAGTTCCGAGAGTATAGACATTACGCGTATCGTTCCTTATCGATATTCATGGTATCGTGGGGTGAGTGATCTCTTTTTATTGTAACCTATCATTGTGGATTTCTCCTTACCTCATAGCCTTTATGTTTGTGCTGAATATTGAGCGGGAATCGGTCTTTAATGCAAGCCCAAATTATTAGTCTGCCTACTCTGGTATTTTTGGTAATATATATAATTTTTTCTCGGCATTATTGCGGAGTTTTTTTTTTTATTATAATCTCATTGGATTAAACTAAGTATTATCACAATTTTATGTCTTTCCTTTGTTGTTACCTTTGTCCCGGGGATAATATCTTGGAGGCCTAGTATAAATTATTGTGCCCATCGCAATCTGAGACGAAAGAGTACTTGTTCTGTAATTTCTTCATTTGCCGCTGAGAACCGGGTAAGTTTTATTGAGAGAGAAATATCGCAGAAGTGTTTAAACTATAGCTTTATTGTTGCATGGAGGCAACGCTCTCTCTTAATTTCGTAAATATAGGTATAAGTGTGACAATGTCGCCCGTACGTGGGGCCATTTTAGAAAAATGCTGGCTTCCAGGGTATTTGACTGAGTGACGGGGTTATAAAGTGTATAAAAATATAATTTGTTCCTTTTTCAGAAAATTTAGCGCGAAATTCGTAAGACAAGCTTAGGTCTCCATTTTGTTGTTCGAGAAGCGTCTGTGGTTAAGGTGGTTGCGTATAATCAGGAGTATAGTTTTGCCGCGTAAAAAGTTTAGATACGCATTAAGCGATAGTTTAATTCAAACAAAATAAGTGACGGAATAAATAAAAGAGTGCCTAGTTAATTGTGATTAGAAAAGTGATTAGTGGTTACGTTCGTGAAGTATTCCAGTGTTTTTGGAATTTCAAGACCATTTGTTTGAAACCAATCTCGCCTTATAGCTTGCGCGGGGATAGGCAAGAGGAGAGTGCGTATAACTTACAGTAGTTCGGTTTGCGTCGCTGTTGATGCGGTAAAGGGAAATAGTGTTACTACTTTTAGATAAAATCACTTGGTGCTTATACTCAATTGTTTTCGGAACAAATCTTTGTAATATAAGAGAGTGAATAGTATTGAATTAAATTACTTTGAGATTTAAGTTGTAGATTCGTAGCAAGCGGTGTGGTGGAAGCGTGTTTTAGGAAATTTGATAATAATACATATTGGTTAGAATTGCTAGTTCTTAATTTCGGAACATTTCAATTAAGGAGGGGTTGGTGTTAAATTAAAGTTACGTTTTAGTTAGATTCTTGTTCCGGTTAAACGGTGTAGTTAAAGCATTGTTTAACAAGGTGAAGTAAAATTTCGTTGGGTATAAATTTTGATACCTACTGTTACGAATAGGATTGAGAATGGATAGCGCAATGGATCCTATAGTTAATATAATGAAGGCCACGAAGGAAAGGCTAATCGGGGAATTAATTGAAAGGGGATTAGTTCCTAGTAATAATTTTTACGAGTTGCGGCGTCAGGCCTCTTTGTTTAACAAGAGTCTGGTATCATCGTCATCGGAGGCGGTCGCCTTACCGGTCAGGTGCGTGCCTTACCGGAATCTTATGAGAGCTCCACAGTTTTTGGAGGGACGGGTCGCGGGGAGATATCATGTGAAGGATATAGCCAAGATTATCGAGTAGACCGCTTGAGGCCGTGGCATGTGCGCGGTTGTGCACATTGCTGAGGGGGAGATTTTGCCGTTCGTCGTCTCGCGTCGTGCTGACAGACTGATACCGTCAGACTGCGAGGCGCAGATTACTTTTTAATTCCGTTGCCATTGCGATTAGTTTTATTTCCGTAATGATATAACCGCTTTCGCCACCGACTAATCTCTTTTGCCGTTCGTCGTCTCGCGTCGTACTGACAAACTGATACCGTCAGACCGCGAGGCGCAGATTATTTTTCCAATTCCGTTGCCAGTGCGATTAGCTTTGTTTCCGTAATGATATAACCACCTTCGCCACAGATTAATCTCTTTTGCTGTTCGTCGTCTCGCGTCGTACTGACAACCTGATACCGTCAGACCGCGAGGCGCAGATTACTTTTCAATTCCGCTGTCATTGCGATTGGCTTTGTTTCCGTAATGATATAACCGCCTTCGCCACAGATTAATCTCTTTTGCTGTTCGTCGTCTCGCGTCGTACTGACAAACTGATACCGTCAGACCGCGAGGCGCAGATTACTTTTTCAATTCCGCTGTCATTGCGATTGGCTTTGTTTCCGTAATGATATAACCACCTTCGCCACAGATTAATCTCTTTTGCTGTTCGTCGTCTCGCGTCGTACTGACAACCTGATACCGTCGGACCGCGGGGCGCAGCTAACTTTTTCAATTCCGTTGCCATTGCAATCAGCTTTGTTTCCGTAATGATATAACCACCTTCGCCACAAATTAATCTCTTTTGCAGTTCGTCGTCTCGCGTCGTACTGACAAACTGATACCGTCAGACCGCGAGGCGCTGATTACTTTTCCAATTCCGTTGCAGTCGCGATTCAATCCTCTTTAACGTTGTATACCTTAATGGTGTGAAGTACGTCCTCTCGCGTTGCCCTGACAAATACCGTCAGGCCGCGGGAGACGTATTATATTATTATCAGTTCTGTTTCCGTTATACTAGTGTCTCATTACCTAAGGAATAATCTATTTAGCAGTTCGTCGTCTCGCGTCGTGCGGACAAATTGATACCGTCCGTCCGCGAGGCGCGGAATACTTTTTCAATTCCGTTGCAGTTGCGATTCAATCCTCTTTAACTTTGTATACCTTAATGGTGTGAAATACGTCCTCTCGCGTTGCCCTGACAAATACCGTCAGGCCGCGGGAGACGTGTTATATGATTATCACTTCCGTTTTCGACATACTAGTATCTCCTTACCAATGAATAATCTATTCAGCAGTTCGTCATCTCGCGTCGTGCGAACAACTTGATACCGTCCGTCCGCGAGTCGCGGAATACTTTTTTAATTCCGTTGCAATTGCGATTCAATCCTCTTTAACATTGTATTACTTTAATGTATTAAGTACGTCGGAGTTAACGGATTTGTCGCATTACACAGCGACCGGGAGAGTATCTTTTCTTGTAAGGGGTTAGGTTGAGACTACAGGTTCAGGGGGCAAGCGGGCCTTCCAGCACGATAGTATTCAAGATTTGCCATTAGGTCTTGGCTCGATTCGAGTGCGTCAGTGGACGCAGTAGCTAATGAGCGTTTCGTAATCTCACGTCTGTCCTGACCAATTGTTCCGGCAGGCCGTGAGACGCGGAACGTATATTCGGTTCCGTTCTCTTCGCAGTTGAATTTCTTTTACCATTGTGAGTAGTAGCCATCGAGAATTAGTTCCGTTTCGCATACGATGATAGATCGTTTGGCATGGTGTAGGTAATTGAATCACGTTGTCTCACGTTGCCTTGACCCATCGTTGCAAATGATATACCAAGCATCCGTGGTCTCGACCCGCTGTCGCCTGAAGTAGGCAGTAAGCCGTCGTCGCACGAGAAGGGATGCGCACGCATAGGTTAGATCCAGTCCGGTGTCCACTATTTAGTGACCCGGTGGAATATACGAAGGTTAATAGCATATGGAGTAGTGATAGGCTCATCGGTGCCTAATTGGGAGTCATTCATGGTCGGGAAAGTACAGGTTCTTAAATTAAATTTTCGTTATATTCTTGTTAATGTTTAAATCATACCTTGAAAGTATGCACTGTCGGATTCTTTGATGAATGGCAGTAAAGTTTTTTTTATAAATGACATCACCAGTGAGAGTTCATAATTCCGCTAGGGTGATTAAACAGTGAGCTAGTCGTGAGGCAATCTCGTATGGAGTCATGTCCATATGTTCTATGTACGGGTTTGGTACTCTTCCCCGTGATTAGTGTGGTTATTACTTTTAAAGAGTATCTGGCGCTCAGAGCCTGGGCCTGGACCATGAGTGACGGAATGCTGAGAGCCTCGAGTAGAGTGTACTAAATTTCTTATGTACTGAGGGGTAGGCTTCCTTCAGTATCGGGTGTTCATAAGGTTGAACATTGTTTTAGTGCAAGACCCGTGGAGGATGGGTGCTGTTTATAAACTACCTTCGGATGATAATCCGTAGGGTAACGAATCTGTATAGTATACAGAATTTCTTATGTACTGAGGGGTAGGCTTCCTTCAGTATCGGGTGTTCATAAGGTTGAACATTGCTTTAGTGCAAGACCCGTGGAGGATGTTGATGTTTATAAACTACCTTCGGATGATAGTCCGTATGGTAACGAATCTGTATAGTATACAGAATTTCTTATGTACTGAGGGGTAGGCTTCCTTCAGTATCGGGTGTTCATAAGGTTGAACATTGCTTTAGTGCAAGACCCATTGAGGATGGTTGAGGTTTGAAAATTACCTTCGGATAATAGTCCGTAGGGTAAAGAATTTGTGGAATCCACAGAAATACGAACGAAGGGAGGGGTTGGCTTCCTTCCGTGTGGGATGTTCTTAAGGTTGAACCCTAATCTAGTCAGACATCCATTGAAAATAATTGCTTGGAACATTGGAAAACATCGTTAGGCTAGTTGCTCGTTATAATGGAAATGGGGATGGAGTCACCTCGCTACAAGGATTCTCAAGGAGTTAGAAAATTGTTATTAGTTCAGTGATTGCATATCTGAGTTATTGGCTTGGGCTGTTGGAACCGAGGATTTAAGGAAATTGGAGCTGCTCCTAGTATACTTTTTTGGAGAGTAGTAGTATCCTGCATCGGTGGAACGGATGGTTAATACTGGTGTAACCAGTTCGTGGGATTATTGCCTTATAGAGAGGAATGGCATCGCTGGATGAGAACCTGGGATTTACTATTCTGTTTTGTTATAGCACTATATTGAGAAGTTTAGATCTGTTGCCTTGTAGGTTGGCTCACATTCTCTGTTTGGAAGTAGTCTTGTTCCTTTCTGTAATTCCTTACGTACTATGGGTTTTCTTGTCGGGTGGTTAACTGTGAACCACCCCCTCATCGAAGAGTTTGTTGTCTCGCAGAAGGAAATAGATCTGTTCGGAGTTTTGTTTTTTTTTCCATTCCTGTTTACTGCATAGCGTATTAATATCATGTGTTTGTGTTTTTGTGTTTATTTTCCTTTTGTTTCCTTTTTCTTTTCTTCCCTAATAATTGTGATTAAATTATTTTCTTCAAGGCTTACGGACGGCCTATAATACATCCAGTAAAAGGCTTACGGACGGCCTATAATACATCCAGCCAAGGGTTTACGGATGGCCTGTACACATCCAGCATGAGGTTTACGGATGGCCGGAATACATCCAGCAAGAGGTTTACGGATGGCCGGTTTACATCCAGCATGAGGTTTACGGATGGCCGGAACACATCCAGTATTTTGTCTGTATCATTAATTTGTTTTGTATTAAATGTTGTGTTTAAAATCATTCGTTTTAAGGTTTACGGATGGCCTAATACATCCAGCATGAGGCTTACGGATGGCCGGAACTCATCCAGTATCTTGTCTGTATTATGTTTTTTTGTAACCATCGTCCTTCTCGTGCTCAAGGTAGCATGCAGAGGCCCTGAACTGCCTCTAAGCGTTCGGGTTGAGAGAGGCTAGCCTCTCGACCGGTTAATATTTTGGTGAGGGCCGTTCGGTGCATCAGCGATGTATTGAATTGTCTCCACCACGGGCGTCATGAACCCGCATTAGCAGAGTTGCCGCTCCAGCATGTTCTGGTGGGCACGCGCTTCTGGCTTGGAAGGGTTCGATTGGTGCAACCGCGTGTTCTGACCCTCAGATCTTGGTTATCCTCAGGCGTCATATGCGGATTCGCGTGATTCTTGGTTCTGGTCTGGGGGCCGGGGGACGTGTCTTGCTGAAGATCGGGCCTAACCGCGAGTGTTTCAATAACATTGTTTATTCTTTTCAGAGAGAGAATAGGAATGGATTAGAATTTCAGGGAGAGGGTTAGGTGTGAGCCGTGTGGTAGGACAGTCGTTGAACAGCCGGTTCTGCTTCGTTCTAGCTATGTTAGATTTCCTAATAGTTTAGAAGGTGTCTTTTTAGAATTCCGTCTCGAAAGAATTTTCGGTCCTTATCTGATTGCATTGGCTTGCGTAATAATTACCACTTATTATGCCAGATGGGTGGGCAGTTGTGATTGTAGAAATGTGTAGTGCAGTCCTTACCGTAAGGGCTGGATTTGGGCTTGTATTGATTGATCTCTGTTCACAGTGAGGGGGAGAGGTTGGCAATGGAGGAGTAGAGTCACCCGTATAAATCCTGTAAGTGTATAATTAAGTAAGTGTCCAGTGTATCTTTAAGGTCAGCCGCGAAACAGGCTACAGTGTTTAGTGAGAGGATGAATGAAGATTAACTAATTTGGTTGTAAACCTTTTCTCAGCATGATGCCCTGAGAGGAGGGGTGGGTAAATTATCTATTAACGGTCTACCTATTTGTGATATAGGGTGACCATGTTTAATATCATTTTGTTTTTTTTGTTTTTTTTTTCCTTTTGTTGTTTCTGCTCTGTACTTTGATGTATCACCAGCCGGGCTTTAGGTAAAATCATTATCTCCTTGTTATTATTGACGGTCTACCTTTTGTGATATAGGGTGACCATGTATAATATAATTTTGTGTTTTTTATTTAATGTGGATTCCTTTTTGTTGTTTCTGCTCTGTACTTTGATGTATCACCAGCCGGGCTTTAGATAAAATCATTATCTCCTTGTTATTATTGACGGCCTACCTTTTTGTGATATAGGGTGACCATGTTTAATATCATTTTGTTTTTTTTTTTGTTTTTTTTCCTTTTGTTGTTTCTGCTCTGTACTTTGATGTATCACCAGCCGGGCTTTAGGTAAAATCATTATCTCCTTGTTATTATTGACGGTCTACCTTTTGTGATATAGGGTGACCATGTATAATATAATTTTGTGGTTTTTTTTTTTTTTTTTTAATGTGGATTCCTTTTTGTTGTTTCTGCTCTGTACTTTGTTGTATCACCAGCCGGGCTTTATGTAAAAATCATTATCTCCTTGTTATTATTGACGGCTTACCTTTTTGTGATATAGGATGACCATGTATAATATAATTTTGTTTTTTTTTTATTTTTTTTATGTGGATTCCTTTTTGTTTTGTTTCTGACCTACCCGTTGATGTATCACAAGCCGTGCTTATGTAAAATCATTATCTCCTTGTTCTTGGGGACGGCCTACCTTTAGTGATATAGGGTGACCATCCATAATACTTGGTGTTATTTTAATTTTATTGGAAATTCTTTTGTTTATATCTGATCACCTTTGAAGTATACGGTGACCATGCCCTAGGTGAATTTGTCTATATCTATTGTCTTTGTTTTTTTTGTTTTATTTGTTTTGTTTATTAAAATTATTTTAGGAATTGTACTCCCTGTATTATGCAATTGTTTCAGTGCTGGTTGCCCTGTGGTTAAACCAGTATTGGAAAGATAATCTTCTGTACTATTGTAAGGAGTTACCGGAGGATTGTTCCGTGCTCCTTAGTATAAGGTTAGGGGCTATAGTAGATTCAGTAGTGTGTTGTCATCGTAAGGTTTCCGTGGTTTCCTTGCGGCTAGGTTCCCTTACACCAATTAGGGGTGTCCTACAGGCAAATGCTGACAACCGGTAAATCGGCCACGAGACCGTATCCAGTAGGGGGGACATACACCCCTTGCTCCTTATTATTGCCTACAGCTGATGTGTCTATACTCTGGGAATGATAATTTTTTTTTTGTTGTTTTTTTTGTTTTCTTTTATAACATAAGATGGAGTGTTAGGAGTATATTTATTTTTTTTATAAAAGACGGGTGAGAAGTTTGGGATTTATCCAAAAGGGAAAATAACGCGCGAGATTGATTGATACGAGCGGAATTAAAACGGACTTCCCTGTATTCTGATTTTGACGGGTAAATAATGACGCATAAAAATCGAGTCCGAGCATGACGCAGTTGTAATTAGGACAGGGAATGATGCAATCGTCCGTTGTTTCTGGAAGATTCTATTCCAAAACGGGCGGCTTAAAGAATTTCATCTAGCACCGAGCAATTGCGTCACTTATAATAAATAATCAAACGCAAGGGTTTGATTGGTCAAATTACGGCCCGACCAAAGATTTGACGAATCAGGACATCGCTTACAAATATGATCAACGGGCGAAAGGGTATCACGTGGGGATGCACAGGTGAGGCGGTCAGAAGGTGGGTGCTTCATTACGAGCGGTACCGTCACGATTACTAGTCCTGTTATTAAGACAGCTCCCGGTCGGGGGAATACGAATTAATAATTAAATAATTCGTTCAAGTTATCGGTCAGTTACCTTGTGGTCCGAGTTATAATATCCTGGTGGGAAATACGAATTAATAATTAGCTTTTTTTGTGAAAGTTCTTCTGGCACTTCCATCCAGACTTGACGCGGGGATTTATCTGCGGAATAGTATTTTCCAAAGAAATAATCTTGGATTATTATTGGCTCCATCGGGCGTGAAGCAAGTAAAGTTTCGAGAAATTAAAGAAAAGCGGTTCTTTAAATAACTGCGGGTAGGAAATCGTTCTCCCAGGCCGAAGGCCAAGGAAGAAGTTTGGAAGCGGGGCAGCGCGAGCTTCAAAGGACGCTTGCGGCATCATCATCATCATCAGAGTCATCGTTCCGGTTTCGTTTTCGGGGGAAATCTTCTGGTTCTTCCACAGTTCCGAGAGTATAGACATTACGCGTATCGTTCCTTATCGATATTCATGGTATCGTGGGGTGAGTGATCTCTTTTTATTGTAACCTATCATTGTGGATTTCTCCTTACCTCATAGCCTTTATGTTTGTGCTGAATATTGAGCGGGAATCGGTCTTTAATGCAAGCCCAAATTATTAGTCTGCCTACTCTGGTATTTTTGGTAATATATATAATTTTTTCTCGGCATTATTGCGGAGTTTTTTTTTTTATTATAATCTCATTGGATTAAACTAAGTATTATCACAATTTTATGTCTTTCCTTTGTTGTTACCTTTGTCCCGGGGATAATATCTTGGAGGCCTAGTATAAATTATTGTGCCCATCGCAATCTGAGACGAAAGAGTACTTGTTCTGTAATTTCTTCATTTGCCGCTGAGAACCGGGTAAGTTTTATTGAGAGAGAAATATCGCAGAAGTGTTTAAACTATAGCTTTATTGTTGCATGGAGGCAACGCTCTCTCTTAATTTCGTAAATATAGGTATAAGTGTGACAAAACTTTGAATACATAAATAATTTATGTATTTAAAGTTTACCTTTAAAATTTACCTGAGGTCTGTATTTCAGGAATACAAGTGTTGCAAAACTTCAAATTGACAAATAAATAATTGATGACTTGTACCTCTTTATGTAACCTAGACCTAATACTTTTGATAATATTTTGACAAAACAAAGAAAAAACTATAAACTTTTTGTGCCGTACCTGTTAATTGAGTAAAGAGTGGAAGGAGATGATTTAAGACGGATAGCCGACGGATAAGTAAGAATTTTTAAACGACCGAACATCATGTATGACGAAATGTATAAATTTGGACAAGGCAAAAGTCGCATGCATAGATAGAAATACACGGAGATTCATCTTTTTTGTCTACCTCAAAGGCATCATAGCGTTAAAATTTTATATAATTTTCTAATTACAAAATAACACGAAAAAATATATGAAAGACATCTTTTGAAAAGAAAATTGGATAATTTTTAACAAAGAGAATGATAACAAATATAAGGAAAGGAAAAGTGGACGAAATGAGTGATATGCATGGAAAGAAAGTTGAGAAAATCTGTCATCTCTGCTTACTTCAAAAGAAATATTACACGATGGTAAGTATGTCCAGAGGTAGGTGATCACACTTGTAAATGAGTTTCTATCCACAGTAACACGTACAAATTCCACACATCGTAATCCAGTTATTCGGAGGATGTTGTTATACCACGGTATCTTTTTGCGTCCCTTTGGGGTTATGAAACATGTGGACATCGTGACCCATTTTCCCCCTCTTAATGGCTTTGAAGAGTTGTCTTTCAGTATTATTTATACAGTAGACTCGTTATTAATTCTCATTTACCTATGGATATGCAGCATTCTTCCTCCATTATAGCCTGAATTTAATTTTGAAAGTCACCTTCGCTCATTGTTTTTAAGTTTCACAAATATACATAATTATTTATGATTTAAAAAATTTAACAGATCGAAAATTACTTTGATTAAAATAAAATTTCACAAAAACCACCACGCATGTTTTTTTTTGAGCAAACAAAAAATGTATAATATTTCAAGAACGTTTGTTATCTTTTGACGTTCGTCGCCATTTTTAAAATGTTTTTTTTTTTGTGTCATTTATTTTACGAGTATATTACACGCTCATACTATCACATTAAATTTGTAACATAGTATATGTTATACTGCAAGAAGAGAAATAGTGACATATGTCACTTTACAATAAATAACCTCTTAGATATAAAATATATACTCGTATGTAGAGTAAGATCTCCGTTGCCTTGTTGGTGAGACGCCTGTCTTCCAACAAGGGGATTAAGGGTTTGATTAACCACATGTGTTTAAAAGAGTTCCGGTATGGCTTCTTTTACATATTTCTGGTTGCCATGTGAAAACAAATAAACAATTTGAATATATTACGATAACTCAATGAGATAAATTTTAAAAAATACTTAAATTACGACTATGCTGTTTGGATACATACAAATTTACCCGCGAAAGCACTCATTTAATTTACGTGAAATGACTACTTTGTGTCAAAACCACAATAAATTCAAATTTAAAAAATCTAATTATACAATGCGGGAATCGAACCCGGGATGCTAGAATATAAATGATTCACCTCCCAGTCATAATATAAAATTAATGTCAGCATTCCGCTCAATGGAGTATAGGATCAACTTATATAAATTTTATTTTGTAATATTTTTAATCTGTCAGTCATAAGAGTTGGAGCGCCCTTGAGGACTTCGCTTTTTAAACAGCGCTATATAAATTGTCCTTTTATTATTATTATTATTATTATAGAGTCAACCGGAGTTGAATCGTGAACCGAATTTGCTTGTTTATTAAATTTAATTTAAAACACAACAACAAACAAATTATAACCCTGTCAACTACATCAAAGAATTTGTTTTTTTTTACTTCAATACCACTTAAATCTATTTTAACATATAAAACACGTAGAAAACAAAAAGTCCGGATACTCTCGGCTTCTTTAATACTTTTTGGTATTTTGTTAAAAACTTTAAACCTTTGTTTTGTGTAAGTTATTTCGACTTTATTTAATTTTGGTTTTTGGAAACCGAAATTCATCGCGGCTTGATGTGGGGTAATTATGAACATCCTTATTGTAAATTATACCTTTTCGGATTTATTTTGGCGACTAATTATTATGTAACATAAAAATATAAACAAAAATATTTAAAAAAATTAAATAATAATTTAACCGTGGGCATGTCTAGTTTACAAAACATGTCCTTATTTTAAGGATATTTTCTTAATTTTAAATAGTCCACATTCCTTAATTTTGCACAATTAAAATTTGGTACAACTCATGAAGTATTGATGCAACGACTTAAAATAAATTTTAATTTCACTTCTAGACCTTAGCGTATACACATACGAGTATATGTTATGCCGATATGCTTATAGTTGTCTTTTTCAAGTTCAAAGCTCTGTCAGTGTGATGATTACATAATCATGGTATACGAGCAAAGCCCTGTCAGCGTGATGATTATATAGTCATGGTATATGAGTAAAGCGCTGTCAGTGTGATGATTACATAATCATGGTATACGTGTAAAGGTCATCTATTGTTTTTATTTATTTTTGAATTCCTTTTAAGTTTTAATGAATTTCACAAAAACTTTAATCTATCAAAGAAACCTACAAAAAAACGATGAATCACTGAAAACTATGTTTAACTATTTTCATGGAACGTGACAACGTTTAATAACGCTTTCATAGATCGAAAGTCACTCAGTTGAAGTTGTCTAAACCTCTATTCCGTTCATCAAATATCACCAAAAAGTCTCGGACATCCGGTTCCAACACAAGAAATACGGTTAATATCAAGACGAGTCAAATGGATCGAATGTATGGCCTTCGCACACTCCTGTGAATGTCATTGGTAGTAGTTAAAATCAAATCCTGAAAAATATGTTTTTATGAAACTGACGATATTAACTTCAGGTGATACTTTTATGAAAAGGCATAAAAAATTGTTGGAATTTATTTATCTGAAATAATCAATTCATTCGAAGGTGAGCCATAAGTGGCGCTCTAATGCTCCCATTCAAGGCGTTGTTGTGAATCTAGTGGCTTCAATTCTTGCAACAATTATATTTTATACTAAAAAAGGTGCACACCTCTTCTTAAAATTAGAAGTTTCGTTCGGGGCAACCCCAGCTGAGCTGAAAGTCGTTCGGTTGAAGTTATTTATTCATCAGCAACATTTTTTTGTACCCTATGAATATTCTCATAAGTACCGAGTACTCTGTTTCGACTTATTGATCATTGTTGTCGAAAATATGCAAATAATCTTGTATCGCCATCAGTAAAATAACATCGACATGCGCGTTATGTTCGAATAATTGGCCGTTGATTTACGAAATAAAATTTGACGTGGTTCGTTCATATCACTGTTGTTAAATTTAAATGTTTGAAACTGGAGTGCGACTGATGGGCCGTTCTGTACATTTCTACGTTATTAACTTGAATTTTTTTTTCTTGTTTTATAGTTTTTTTAACATAGAGCTTAAAACATTTCTTTTTAAAATGTAATCAAATAATAATAACAGAGTTCTACAAAAAAATTACCAGAGCTCTCTCTACAAGGTATAATTATTATTTTCATGTTAAATGAATCAGCAGAAACTTACTTGTAAAAACTTTATTTTTTTATGTTTATTATTTTTATACAAATACCATTTAAAAGGAAATCTTGTGAATCTCTCAAAACATACAAACATTTTTATCCTCCTAAATTACCTGAGTGTCCTCCGAGAATATCATTAGTGTGAAGGGAAAAGAGAATTTGGTTTATTACCTCTATCCACTTTAATCAGGGTGTCACGATGGAAGTGTTATATTTTCGTTTTCTCAACATTATTTTTGCTTGTAACATCCCGCTGAAAAAAATAATATGATATCTTCAAGTTTTTATTCTTTTAAAATCGTTGGTTATTACTTTGCGTCATCTTCATCTTCCCTTCCCCTTATTCATCAGTCAGGGCTACCACGACACTCCTTTAGACGTGCTGATCTTGGAATCACTTAAGAATAGTATTTGCAGTTCTGTCATTTCCAAATTTAACGTCCTTCTTGATTCTTCTACTCAGGATGTCTTCCTCTGGGCGTCACTTTGAATTCTTCTTCTTCTGTCGTATGGTATCCTTCAATGATCCTATCTAAATTGGTGATTCGAACATATTGAACAGCGAGGTCAGGAAATTATATGGTCTTTGACCTCAGTAATTAAATCTTCGGTCTTAGAGCCACTGAAGTAGACACAAAACTCGCAGTTCGTCATTGCACATAAAAGCAACACTACCACACGTGAAAAAGTTATAAAACTCACACACATACTCTATAAACACCATTTTTACCTGAAAAACTCTTTTTACAAAATTAGGACCTTTTTTTCATTTTTATTGACACCATTGGGAATCAAATCGAACGACCCGGGTTGAAGTCGAGCGTCTTACCAACAAAGTCACAGAGATTTTTAATTCTCATTTCGAAATACGGACATCTGACATTCTCAACACCAAGTCAACCCTATGGAGAGTCTTCTTTATAAGATGTTTAACATCTAGTTCTTAACGTATATCCGCGTTTTGGCGTTTATCTATTAACAATACTCCTCAAACTCCTCCGAAGTACCTCATTTCAGCTGCTCGTATTCTTAACCGTGCCTTTTTATTAAATATCCAATACTCGTTCTCGTATCTAAGGATTGGTTTACAAATCGGATGTTATGTATAATTGTTTTTAAAACTGAAAAAGGCATTTTATTTTTTCACATTGTATTTATAAAGAACACTTAATAGTATTGTGACAGATGATACACGGAAACTTATAATGTTTATATTCTGTCAACCCTCTTTGAAGTTTTGAACAATCCAACCTGTCCTCAATGTTTGCGTAAATTATTCGATTTCCTTTCTTAGTATGGACTGTTCCTCCCTTCTGGTGACGGCAGTATTCTTTCTATACCAACTATTCATTCTACCTATCATTTTTTGCGGTTTACTTTGCTTGACTAAGGATACTTCCTAGCTCAATCAGATGTGCTACATCCTTATTGATATTTAAGAATTAACTAAAGAAGAATTATTATTCTTAAATTATTTCTTTTCCTGAACTCCCAGACAATTCCAATCCTAATTTAATATTGATTTTTATTTTTTTTTTCTCATATATTGTTTTCAAACAAAGTTAAAAACACAGCCAGGGGCATCAACAATAGTTATGAAATTATAACTGGTTAATTGGAAGATATTAAACAAATATTACTTGTTTATAATTATATTACACCAGACGCCACCATGGTATATATAATTATATTACACCAGACGCCACCGTGGTATATATAATTATATTACACCAGACGCCACCGTGGTATATATAATTATATTACACCAGACGTTACCGTGGTATATATAATTATATTACACCAGACGCCACCGTGGTATATATAATTATATTACACCAGACGCCACCGTGGTATATATAATTATATTACACCAGACGCCACCGTGGTATATATAATTATATTACACCAGACGCCACCGTGGTATATATAATTATATTACACCAGACGCCACCGTGGTATATATAATTAATTACACGCCTGTCTTTCAGCCCGAACGTTGCAGATTCAATTACCCGTGGTACCCTGGTTTTTTAAAAAGGTTTATAAAGAAATATTTGATTTTACCTCCATCCATACAGTCACACCGATATTAAAAATAAGTCGAGACCCTATCCAAAGTGATTCACTCTGTATTTTTAACCATACTGAAGTGATAATAGGGTAACTGTCTTTTGTCACAAAGGGGCGGAAATTTCGTTCGAAATGGAGAAGTAATTTATTAGGCTTGAAGTCTCGGCTGAGAGCACTCCTAGAGATTACCTTAATTTTCGTAAAAAATGTAAACGAAACAAAGTTGTCCTTAGACATAGTAATGTCAGAATAACCTATAGGGCTAAAGATGGTCCGATGCGAGACACCGCGGAGCTCCTTTTTTAAATGAGAGATTCTATTTTCTATCAATATTACAAAATACCACAATATAAATTCTTGGCTAATTATTGAAAAATATTTTCCAGGACATGAGTGCTACAGAATAGGTAAGCCCGAAACTTTTTCAATCTTTTCGTAGCTTCCGAAAGCGAAACCTTCACATTAGGTGGCATAACTTCACTTTCATTATCATATCCCAGATTCAAAAGTTGCGACAATGCTATACAATTTGGAATTAAAAATTCAACATAAACGTGTTCTAGCTCACACGGTAAATTATGTGGTGAGCAATTATCAATTAAAATGGGATTTTTTCTATTCATTAGAGCGTTTCTAAATTCATAAGCCACTCGTTAAATATTGCTCGTGTCATCCAAGCCCGTTGCTTTTGATCGCCTCAGAGACGTTTTCAGCCGAAAATGTTCGTTATATTGAAAATTTTATTTCGTTAAATGGGATTCGTTAAGCATTTTATTTTATGAACGTTCGTTCGATTCATAAAAAATATTCGTTTTTCTGAAATTTCGTTATTTTGGTATTCATTATAATAAGGTTTGACCCGCATTATGATTGATTTAAATAAGCTCGAAAAACACAGCTTGCCGCCTTTCTTTTTTTCAACAATTATTTATTTATCAATTGAAGTTTACGATCTGTTATCGACCATTTAAAATAGTAGCAATAATAAAATTCAAATTAGATAAAATCCAAGCTAGAATTCAGAGTGTACTCGTACATGAATACGAGATCAATGTGTTACCAAATAAATAAATACTAACATGACTAAAATACAAAGAATATCAAAAAGAAGTACGCGCATGTATATTACCTGCCATATGTATATAAGTATACGACAGGGCAGGGCTTAGGATATCCAAAGCCGTAATATAAAGTCTAATAAAAATTAAGAATCTATATTTTTCATCATATAATATTTCAAGAGTGTAACAAAATAGAACTATTTTCAGTCACATCAAAATCAATTGAAATTCATATTTTTTTCTCTTATTTTCTTCCTCTTGTCCTATGGAAGCCGATAGTCTATCGCCCTGATGAGGCATCGCCACACTTTCCTCTCCTGCAACTTTTCTAGTACTTGCGCTAATTTTACTGAGCTCTCCTTTCCTTGTTACTAATGCAAATTCGCTGCTACAATACTCCTATTCACGTATACGTCTTGCCACTATCACATGACAACTATTCTTCCAGACATTTAAATTCGTTAATCTATTTTAAAGTATTCTCACAAATTTGGACGAGTCATTATCCGGCACTTATTTATAAGTTAATTTTATTTATTTAAAAACTAATTTTTACCTAATGAACTATTGAAATAATTTTACATCCAAGAGCCTTTACCTTTTTTGCCTTTCGATAATACTTAAATCTATCCTTAAAATATGATTTACATAATTAACAAAAATCCGGACACTCGCGCTTTTTCAATATTTTTAAACAATGTGTTAAAAATTAAAAATCTTCTTAATATTGTCTTTTAATTATTATGACTTTTTGTCATTAATGAAAGTTTATTTGAAAGTCGAAAGTTATCGCGACTTTTCGAGGGATAATTATGAACTTCTTTATTCTACATGACACATTTTCGAGTATAATTTGACAATAAATTATAATGTTTCTTAAAATATAGACCAGTACATTAAAACCTATATATTGTTTTACTAGGCACATTCTAGTTTATAAAGCATATTATTGATTCTAGTGTACGTGTATAATTTTTAAATAAATTCTACCTACAACTATGACCTCTTTTTGAGTCAAGCTTATATTCATTCTTGTTTGGTCCACAAATTTCTTCAAACACTTTTGATGAAAAATCTTCGTTGGCCTAAATCTTACTTACTTAGTCGTTCGTACAACTTTGAGAGATTATCCTGTCATATTATAATATTTTAGCATATATATTTCACAGCCAAATATGAAAATAAAATAACACTGATAATCAATCATGTAACGTTTAATACAAACATGTCGTCTGAATTAGGTCAACTTTTGTTAGACATGATAAAAAAGTATACAAATTTCATTAATTCACTCTAAACTCATCAACATGAAAATGTCAACTTTTTTTTATATTTTATTTTGAATCTACAAACATTTTATTACATCCCTCTTACTTTTTTCATTACGTTTTCTAATATATTTAATTGAATCGGAATGCTTGACTCGCATTTGAATACCTTTCTCCGTTCTTGAGACGACTCAATAATGGGTTCTGTATATTTCCGAGAAATGGGGTCCAGGTGTACCAATGGAAAAACTCCGGAATAATACGTATCTTCCAAGATTCAATCCTTCAAAGGGAACGAAGGAGTAATGCCACCCTATTCAGAAATATTGCCTCTGTAAAGATACAAAAATGTACAAAGGATTCGTTTGGAGGATTAGTGATAAAGATACGTGGTTCAAATTTTATAGTGTTTTCTAACTTATTTTATTTTATTACACTAAACACACTTTATGTTTCACCAACACTTGTTATATCACGTGTAAACAAGGCTTCTTGTCGAAGAATTTTTAGGTTTAAACCACTGGAGTAGACAAGGAACTTTCTAATCAATGTTGATATTACTCACACACATAACATAAAGAGACTATAACACTCGCGCACGTCTAGCGCGTGTGAGCATTTAAAGCAAACACTTTAATCAGACTGGAACTTTTTTGAGAAATATGTATGTCGGTACCAATTCGAACAGAATTCAGTATTATTTGTGCTCCCCTGATGATGAGGTGAAAACCTTGAAACCGGTAGAGTTATACCGTTACATAAAGTGAAATAAACAGTGTTTGATAAAACAAACTACAAATAAATTATGCATTTATGTTTTCGTATTATATTATAATTTCGTTATATAATGTACAACCTAGCGGATTATTTTACATAATATATTCTAACAAATTAGAAATTTGTTAAAAAGAACTTAAGTGAAAACCAAAGTGGAACCCTTTTTTTAAAAATTGGGTACTGACGAGAATTGAACCTATAACTCTCGTGTCGGAGGACAGGTGTATTTTCAACTAGGCCACATAAATCATCTTTGTTGACTTCTTCGTCAGGTCAAGAAAAATAATTCCCAGTGCAGGTCAGTGATCGAGTTACTATACTGCTCCTTTATAAAAACATAATTTTTTTCGAATTATCTGACATTCCAAAGAATGTATGGCTGCGTTATGCAAAAGAACCAACTACTCTTAATAATCGATTGAGATAACAATGTCTGCTTAACCTACACAAGGCGATTCATACTACGAGATGTAGGCAGACTATTTCAATCAACGGTTCCATCGATAAAGAGAGAGTTGGCCCTGTTAAATTCGAAAATATTTTCACAATTGAATTTTTTCGTCTTGTTAAATTTGTACTTTATTTTTATTTTCATACTATTTTAAGGCAATATAAAGTATTTTTCGCTACTTTAATATTGTTTACCCAAAGTTTCTGAACCATCTCAATGTTTCTTAATTCATCTTAAGCAATTCATCTTCTTACAATCCACATTACTTTCAAATGCATATTTTTTTGTCATACATTATTTTTCAACACATTCTATGTAACAGTTTAATTTATAGAGTATTTATCTTACTTTTGTCAAATTTTGCTGCTTTTTGGGGCTATTTACAAACTTTCTTTGTTTTGTATTAACTTAAAATTTTCATGATTGCTAGAACTAGACTGGAATTTCAATTATCTTCACAAAAAAATAAGTGGTCAAGTAAATAATGCCGCTGATGTCTCCAGTTGCCTTAAAGTGTAATCTGGAATGACAAATACACGAGAATTAATAGTAAGGTCAAAATTTGCGCAAAGTATATGCGAGATAAATCATGACTTATGGAATAGTAAATCAGATATAACAAAAACAAAATGTTTACTCGGAACTAACGAAATGAGGACTTCAGAGCTTTTGCGGGCAAAACACTAATAGATAGAATTAGAAACTCCTATATCCGAGAAATATGTACAGTAGAGGATATTTTGAAACGGGATAGAAACCTCAAAAGACAAAAGAAAATTTGGAAGTGTTCCCTGCGTGGCAATGCATGAACAGTCCGGTAGCAGTCGTATCCCAGGAAGATCTCCAAAAAGATGGAAGGATAGTTGAGAGTTCACATCTCAAGAAAGGTAGTCCTAACTTAAATGAAAAAAGAAAATATTTACAACACTCGCTATTAGAATAACCAAATGCTTAATTAAGAAGCACGGTCAAGAAAACTTTCAGTGTATTAATGTTTGAATGAACAGTGCCTTGTTTATTACGAGATATTTAATGAGAAACATTGAAGTGGTACGTGGGAAGAATATTTCTTTATAATTCTAATTTCATCTGGTTTACTCGACTCTCATTTTTTTGTCTTTTTTATAAATTCCTGAATGTTATTTTCTCATCAAAGCTGTGGTATACAAGCCCTTAATAAAATTGTTACTATCTTTGATTTATTTCATTTTCTTTTGGAAATTTATGAGAGAGAATGATGAAAGCAAGATGGGGGAGTTATTTACTACAAAGGAGCTGAGAATCAATCAACAAACTTTGAAAGGATCTTATTAGGATAATTCGGAGTCAGTGACGTTATCAAAAGGTTTTTTTTAATTTGATTTATTTTTTACTATTCAATTTTAAAAACTTTTTGATGTTTCCTTAACTAACATTAAATTCTCATATTGATATATGTTTATCTACCAATAAAATTCCGATATTTTTAATAGGTCGTGAGATCATTTAGGTGTGGTGCTGTAAGATCTTTTTATTTTTCGCTAATTCGCCCCATATTGAAATACGGCTCAATTGTACGAGTATGTAACCCAGGAGGAATTGAGTATTCCCTGATGGCTGAACGAGTTCAAAAAAGATTTCTGCAACACCTTAAATGCAGGGAACATGGATGTTACCCATAGTTCTAGGCGTATGATTAAATATATACAAATTACTCAACAAAAAAAATGCGAATCCATTGTTGATAGGCAAAGTTTTTATTAATGTGCCTGATAATTATTTAGGCCATCGTGGCGCTGTTTTTTTTTTCATTTTTGGCGCTGTTTTTTCAAACTGCGTTATTAAGAATGTCACCACTAAGCACACGGAATGACCTTGTTGAACGAGTTGTCCATTATTAATATGCTCATTATAATAAATTGAAGATTTAACTCATTACTTAAGTTTGTAAGCATAATTAAGCCACTTCACAAGGAAACATAATCGTCCTTATGTGATTGGGTTGAACCTGTATCAAATATGAAATTAAATTAAATTGAATCACCAAGTATTTTGCTGCAAAAATTGCCATATAGTAATAATCCACAATGGCACTCTGAACTGCGTAGCATTCAGTGCGAAAAGAAGTCTCGAGTTCCAATCAAAGCTACGGTTATACGAGTATAGTTAATTTCCACGATATGGGGATTTTTTGTATAAGAATTTTTTCATGATTTATTATAAGTTTACCTTGACAATAAATATTAATTACTTACGCGCTGTAAGAGATTTTAAATACTTTTATGAACTAATTTTATCCAATCAATGTCATGTCATACTCGAACAATTTTTCCAATACTTGATCATGCGGACGTATGTTATCTGGATGTTACAGAAGAACAAACGAACAAACTTCAGCGGTTTGATAGTTATGTTAATTCTTGCTGTGTGTTTTGTTAAAATTATAATATGTCATTGTTTTATTAATCCGGAAACAAGTTTCGTATTTCTTGGATACACGTCATAAGGGTGATTTTTCGCTACTCACTTCATTACAAACATACTGACTGCATATTACTAGAGCAGGTAATAATTTAGCTATATTTTTCATCCACTATTTACAGAAATAGCTTGATTGTTTTTTAGTGTAATTTTGAAGATGAGACAAAATAAGTTGTTTCTTTGGTGCTTGATACTTTTTAGTGTCGCAAAGAAAAACATGAGATACAAACAAATAAATATATGTGTACAGTGCATCACGAAGATGCAGTTATTGATCGTGTGTCAATTGTGATTTAAAAAAATCGTAATGTCGATACGATACTCCAAAGATGGTGTCCGCTCTGGAAGGGCGATTATCACAAATAATGATCAAGTTCAGACTTTGGTAGAGAATAAACAGAGTTCTAAGACACGAGAAATATTACAAATATAGGACAGACTTAAAAAATCAACATTAGTCAAAAAGACGACAAATCGTCATTGGGGTTTAGAAAGTTTGATTCTTAAGGGGGTATTCTACTCTAGAGGCGAGAATTTCGGGCGTTTTTCAGACTAAATAAAAATAAACAAAAAATATTTTTAGTACATATTTTTTACAGTTTGTTTATTGATGATTTGAGAATGTACGAAAAAAAAATTGAAAAAAAAAACTAAAATTCAAGATGTTATCAGCTGTTACATCTTGTCGTAAAAAAAGAGGGTGAGCTGGTCGACATGATTGAAACCCTTTCGAAAAACCGAAACAAAAATCATACACAGTTTCTTGATAAGAAATAATGTCTTTATAGTTGATATCAAAGAGATAAAAAAATTCTAAAATTGCGGCTGTCTAACAAAAAACTCATTTTTCACTCTTTTTTTCAAATTTGTTTTTTTAAATAGTAAAAAAATAGTTTTGAGTTTTTCAAGGTAGAAACGATATAAAAATATTTATCAAAGTTTTATACAAAACTTAAAGGCAATCAGTTGGATAAAACTTGATATTTTATGTCGACCAGGTCGAAAAAAGTAGTTTCAAGGAAACGCGTTTAAAGTTTTGAGATAATTGTCCGAGTCATTACGGTGTGGCGTAATTGCTGCCTCATTTATAGCTATAACTTCGTAAATATTAATAATTTTAAAATTTCCTTTTGAGAAAATATTCTTAAAGGCCTAAATTTTAAGAATATTTAAAAAACAAAGACATGACTTTTTCAAATTTCTAGAGTAGAATATCCCCTTAATAGAATACTCCTTTAATAGAGTACCCCCTTAATTGGAGTTTAGAAAAGTTGATTTACACGCAGGAGGAGGATACATAGGAGGGCTAAGGGTGATTGTTTGTTACTTAGTGTAAACAAAATAAATACGCGTTATATATCGCTTTAAAAAAATAATGCCATATATTTATGTTAGAAATGTACGCCACTGTATTTAATTAAGGAAAAACTATTTTTATTGTATTAATACTGTTTCAGAAAAATAGATTGATGTTATTTACGTAAATTATTCCAAGTAAAGAGAACAAATAGTAATAAATAAATTTATTACCACACAAATGTCTATGAATCTTTTGCTATATATGTGTATAATATTTTACTCGGATTTTTCAATTATTTAAATTTAAACATCCAAGTTAAAGAAATTTTACTTACCAAATACTAAATAAACAAAACGTTTGAAATCAAATTATTAACAAAGTAAATTGGTAATGTATTTTTTTAATAAATATTTGATTTTAAGAGTTCCAAAAATGTACATTAATACGATTGCATATCGAATGTGACTGATAGGAGTACAACACAAGAAAATAAATAAGTATAAATATAGTCATGACATAGTATTCTTAATCAGTATAAAATTATTAATTACAGAAAAATAACTAAAAAACGTCTGGAATGAACTTTTTATTTGTGTGTATGACACCGTCTTCTCTGTCTCTTTTATATTATTGTATTGAATAAAATAGATGTTTTTTTTGTGTAATTATATGTACAAAAATCAATCACTTTTCATCGTTCCATCTGTATTATTAGCATATGTCACATCTTGGAATCAAGTACCGTTACTCCATACAAAACAAACGGGTATACGAATCTCGAATAATCGATATCCCAACAACACATTAACATTTATATTATAAATAATTAACCGCAAAGTATCTATATCACTTAAGATAACCATAAAATTGACCCTTGTTCAAAGATTTCCCCAGCTTACTGCTTGTACTTAACTTTGGACCCTCAAGTTTTCTTGTGACCGCTGGAGATTTAAGAGCAAACTTTTAAGCTTGAACTTAGCCTTTTTGTTCTCCTTTAATTTATAAAACCATTTTGGTTAAACCGCAACATAGTTTATGCAACAGGTCAATCCTTATGAATTGTGGCTACTCAATTTTTCAGGTTTATTAAATTGAACAAAGCAACTTTACCCATAAAACTGACAAATCAAAATAAATCGATGCATTAACGGTCAAGTATTGGCACGAATGTCGAGAATATCTATGTCATGAAGGCATTCTAAGCAATATAAGTGCTTGGCATTCAGACCAGACTAACCAATATGCTTTTGTGTAGATTTTAAAATAATACAAACACAATGCTTGCCAAAATGAAAAACTCGTTGTTAGTAATAAGGTTAAAAGCAGCTGAGATATATTTAAGACGATGAATGCAAAGGCAGTATCTAACTGTATAAAACACGGCTTCTCTACTTTTTATTAGTCGTGTTGCTCATGATTCTTTATAAAATAATAATATTAATAAAATAACAGTTTATAAAGCTCTACTTCGAGTGTCGACTCTCATCAAGGGCACTCTAACTCGATATTCGAACTCACTTTGTCCGTTTTTTTTTATTTGCGTTCTTTTTTTCAAAATACGGTTCATAAGCACGTGTTGGCAACCATCCCGCACATGAAGAGACAACATTCGCACATGTTCAGCTATTATTATTACCAGACGAACTTTTTTACCTAACGTGGATCTCTTTATACTTTTTTGGGTACCATAGGAAATCGAAATATATAATATCATTTTACCAACTAGACTACGGAGGTTGTGTCTTGTATACCTGGTCACAAAATGGAACGAATTCCTAAAAAAACATTCAGCCTAGCTTCATCATGACCATTATAGCGTGCTTTGTGAGACCCATTCAAAATTACAAAACTTCTTTGAGTTTGTCCAATATTTTCCAAACTTTCATATTCACAAAAGACGTATAAAATATTATTTTCATAAATGAAATCAAAGAAAGAGAATGCTAACATATCGAAAACGTGCCACTAATAAGGAGTTTGTTCCCCTGTTATAGTCCACTAGCCGTTTCTTCTCACGTAACTCATATGAGGAAATTATTAATTGGCGCTACAGAACGTTGCAGCTGAGTGAAAATGTGAATTGGAATCGTGTTCGTTAGGTGGCTGCAGCTTGCTTTTAGTTTTCAGTTATATTTTGAGCTGGAGAGAAATAACTCTTCATTTATCCTTTCCTGGAACAATGACTATAAATACCTAAGTTTAATATCGCACTACAATTAATATCAGTTCATTAGATCTAATCAATGTCTGCTAATTTTTTTGTCATTAAAGCAAAAAAATGTGTATGTCATTTTATAAAAAAATTTAAGAATGAAATTTTAAATGTACGAGTATAGACTCTCTGTATTTGGGTTGAGGAGCAGTCCATGCGACACTTGCTGCAGTATCTGAAGAACCCGATGTCTTGCATCGAAAAGGACTTTATTTGTGAGATACCCAGTGTTATATATGTGGCAGAATTTTGGGTGATGGTAATACAAAGCTTTTGATATATAAAGAAAATCAATTTTTTTACAAAAGATTTCTAGCAAATTTAAATACTTAGGGATTATAATAACTCAAATTAATAAATCACAGCTAAAATGCAGGTAGCATGCGATA
Source organism: Odontocerum albicorne (assembly GCA_949825065.1). Classification (NCBI taxonomy): domain Eukaryota; kingdom Metazoa; phylum Arthropoda; class Insecta; order Trichoptera; family Odontoceridae; genus Odontocerum; species Odontocerum albicorne. Next base: position 13,767,039 of record OX463840.1, on the reverse strand, counting down.
AGTTGTAAAAATGGTCAAGTCATCAGTGCAGCGCCGATTTATAGGTTATAAACCTAAAAATTATATATTCTTTGTGAAAAAATTAATTATAAACATTTATGCTAGCTCTTAAAATTGACAGTATTGTAAAGAAGGAGATTAATGGATATATAAGTACTGTAACAATAGTGGATTCTTCTTATGATTGTCCTGAGGTTTATCAATTAATGTGTTCCCGAACTCCCTCGTGACCCACAGGATAACATCAATTGTTGTATTGTAGTCATCTGGCAAACAATTATTCTTACGATTCGATATATAAATTTAAACTCCACTGGAACGCATAGAATTTTCTTGACTCGAAAAAAAAACGCATATAATTTGCAGAAACATTCGAGCATTTTTGCAAATGTATCGCACTTAGTCGAATCGTTCATTTTTTGTTATTTTATTAATGTAGTTGGTTGTCTTTGTTATTTTATAATAAATACCATTGAACTAAATGTCCCACAATCATTTATTCGAATAAAATAAAACTGAAAAGTTTTCTGGCAAAAACGATAAAGAATACAAAATGAAAAATAACGAAGCTTCATTAAAATAATTTCAAAGTAAGGAAGATTACTGTTATTGGTATATTTTTCTTAATTGAAAATCGTCCGAATTTTCAATTATTATTATGCTTAAAGGACGAACTGGAGTCCCAATTATTTTCCTTTCTTTAATAATTCGAAATCCGCTTTAAAATGTATTATCATTATTAATAAAACGAAAAAATTTAATCTGTATTTAATTATCAAATTAATAATTAATTATTTATCTTCGTTTGTTTATTTTGAAATAAAAAATATTTTTGTAATATCGTGGAATAATACGGTTCAAATTCATTTGTAAATTATCGCTTAAAGGATTCATTCATTGATTGATTACTGAGAATTACTGACTCAATCATTTTGATTGATTACTGATAATTACTGACTCAATCATTTTGATTGATTACTGAGAATTACTGACTCAATCATTTTGATTGATTACTGATAATTACTGACTCAATCATTTTGATTGATTACTGAGAATTACTGACTCAATCATTTTGATTGATTACTGAGAATTACTGACTTACTCATTTTGATTGATTACTGACTCAATCATTTTGATTTTCAGATTCATTTTAGATATTTAACTTTGACTATAATTGTGATTGTTCACTGTGGTCGGCTAGTGCCACCGTTGGTCTATGGAATTAAAACCTGGACATTGAAAAGGAGTAATATGAAAATAATGAATATTGTAGGAACACTTGGCTTGTAGACTTTCTGCATTGCATAGTTTGATTAGTAAAAATTGATCGGATAAAGCATTAACTATTTTAGAGACGGATGTGATAAATATAATTAAGAAAGGAATTTTTGAGACGACTTGGCAACATTGAGTTGTGAAAAACTTACGAAATAAATATTTACTTGTATACGTATCTAAAATGAATGGAGATGAAAATGACGTAGACCGAGGAAAAAGTGGGATTTATATTTCAACTGAAATAAAGGTAAGGAGTATGTACGAGGCGGTAGATCCGTGTATAGATAGAAAGGCGTGTAGATATGTCATCTCTGTTTTCCCCCTAAATGCGTATTTAATGGCAGTTTGTAAAGGAGAACAAAAAATCTAACACACAAATTAATATTACAAAAGCGAGAAAAATAAATTTACGCAATGATTGGTCAACCTCAAAATTTTGAGACTCTTTTAATTAAAGTTTCAACGGTGAAAAGCAAATATGCAATCTTTGTTGCTTGGAAAGTGTGTTTAAGTTATTTTCTTTTTGAAAATAACGTTATAACTTTCACTCAGCAAGTGATACTAATTTAAGTAACTCTTGCCTAGTTGATTGGAAGATATTGTTATATAGCAATATACTCACCGTTTGTACATTTACAATTAAGTTTCTAAATAAATTCATATAATGATCTCTCGTAATACTTGTTACCCAAATACTGCTATAAATATTTTTGTTAGCCATCTATTGTACTAAGCTTCAGAGCAACTATAAATTCGGATTAAAAAAACCTACAAGTTAAACCGTCGGGTGCTATTTTTTATTTCAAGGGGCAAAACTTGTTGCTTAATACTTGATCAAGGTTCACCTTTTTCTTATTTTACTGAAAGTTGTATGTTTTTAAGATAAATGTTTCCCACCGCTAGATCTAAACGAAACCACAATCCTGTTTTGGTCAGGTTCATATGAAACACATTTTGAATAAAACATCACGACGTCCCTTTGATCTGCCGTACCTCCTTTATTGACAAAGGGAACACAATGCGATGTTTCTGAAATGAGTTTCCTTTTTTTTTCATCGGTTTCATTTATACGATACCATGAATCTTGAGTCACTGAATTTCCCTGCTCAATTACACTTTTTTGAAGGAATTTTGTTAAAAAATAAGTACCATTATTTATTAGTGATTCGGCTTTTACTTTGTGAAACCTTTTTATTAATAATAATTTATTAATCATTCCTCTAATTACATTAATACGAGTACCTTCTATCTCGAGACTATTCAGACCGAATGATCCAGTTTTGATACGAAAGCAATGCTTAGAACCAACTGATTTCATAATTCATGGAAAGTTTATATGATATACTATACATATGAGGGTCTTTCAAATTGAGTGGTTTTTTTAATAATTTTTTTTTTCAATTCTTGAATAAAATACACAATTTGCTTTTCAAAAAACTTTTTATCGGTCATTAATGTATAATGTATGAAATTTAAACACAAAAAATAATATCCGCCAAATGTCCACCTCTTGCAGCTCCACAGATGTACACTCTTTTGTCAAAATTTTCGATGATATTTTGGCATAATTGCGGTTCTAACTCCCCAATAATGCGAATAATTTCATCTTTCAGCTTAGAAATTGATCGGAGGTCATTTTTATAGACCTGGCTTTTCACGTAACCCCAGAGAAAATAGTCCAACGGTGTCAGATCACATGATCTTGGTGGCCAATTAACATCACCATTTTCGGAGATTACGATACATAAAATAATTCAACAATTTGAACGCGTTGTTATATTCTATACGACTCCATTTTTATAAATGTCATACATTACACTTCTCAAATGTCACAAATCCCAGGCAAGTTCGCGACGCCATCTATGTTTTGTTCCAAGAACTTAAAAAAACGCTAAATTTGAAAGACCCTTTATATATTAGGTCCTTACATATGAAATTGGCGTTTTGTTTGGGAGGAACATAAAGTTGATTTTTTTTTAATATAATATATTTATTTAATCAAAGTATGTACCATTGCTATCTATGCACTTTTGCCATCTCATAGGTAGTTCATCGATCCCTTTACTAAAAAAACCATTCGGACGGGAATCAATAAAATCTTTGAAGTCGGTTTGGACTGCCCCATCGGAGTTGAATTTTTTCCCTTGCAAGAAGTTATCCAAATTTCGAAAAAAATAGTAATCTGTTGGGGCAAGGTCCGGAGAGTACGGTGGATGTCTTAGACATTCCAATTGAAGCTCTTCTAATTTGGTAGCCGTCTGTTGTGCAGTGTGTGGTCTAGCGTTATCATGAAGCAGCAGTGGCCTAGAGCGATTAACCAGCCTCGGTTGTTTAGCAGATAGCTTTTCCATCATGGTTTGCAGTTGCTGACAATAGACATCTGCCGTAATCGTCTGGCCAGATTTAAGAAAGATATAGTGAACGACACCAGCACTAGTCCACCAAACGCTCACAAGTAACTTTTTTGGAGTCAATTTTCGCTTGAGGCATGGTTTGGCTGGTTCGGCAGGGTTCAGCCATTGCGATGAGCGCTTCCGATTATCATACGGGATCCACTTTTCATCACAGGTAATGATTCGATTCAAAATCCCTTCATTATTGTGCCGGTTGAGTAATGCAACGCAGCAGTCAACGCGCGTTTGTTGATTTGCTTCACTCAATTCGTGAGGTACCCACCTTTCAAGCTTTTTCACCTTCCCAATTTGCTTCAAGTGGATTAAAACCGTTTTATCACTAACACCGCAGCCTGCAGCTAACTCGGACGTGGTTTGCGATGGATCCGCTTCCACAATAGCTTTCAATTCTTCATTATCAACTTTGGTCTCCGGCCGTCCACGGGGCTTATTCTGCAGGTCGAAATTTCCAGAACGAAAACGTTGGAACCAAAAACGCACTGTGTTTTCTTTTGCGGCACCGTCGCCATACACATCATTAATCCTTCGAGCCGTTTCTGCAGCACTGGTGCCACGGTGGAACTCGTACTCGTAAATAACGCGATATTTCAAGTTTTCCATTTTGTAAACTGAGTGACGCAAAGAAAAAAAACAATTGAGGAAAAAACAAATGAATTGTAATTTTCGAAACAACAATACTTGAGTAAATAGCTGTATAAATTTTAATTTGGAATTCCTAACCAAAGAGAAGATATTTGAGATCAAAGTTGCCAGTACGGCAAAACGCCAATTTCATATGTAAGGACCTAATATATAGTAGACTTGAAGATGTTTTTTTTTAAATAAGCATTTTTTAGTTATACGAGTATACAACTGTTTTATTATTGCTTTGTGTTTTCTAGTGTTTCTGAATTATCTAGTTTTGTAATATTCATTATTTGGTTTTACTTTTGTAATTTCTGTGATACTATTTCCTTTGAAAGTTTAACTCTACTTTCTTTGACATCGTTTCAAAGAAAAGCAATTTGTTTCAAATTTTAAGTATCATGATAACGATTGCGAATATCTCACGATCGTACAAGTACATATTAACATTGCCAGACTCCGTGGCCTAGTTCCAACCAAAGTATTTCGGGTTCATTTTACGAAACATTTTTTTTTTCAAAACAGGCGTTTTAACATTTCTGGTCTTTAAGGAGTTTCCACATACCAATAAGTATTATACAATTGGAGTACCACTCACTCAATGTATATTGTTAAATGAAATGAAATACAATATTATTTTTTTGAAACAGTTAAAATGATACGAGTTAAATTTATTTTGTTTTTTTATTTAATATGTGTAGAGTACTACATTTATAGTTGGATAGTAATCCAACATTCGAATTGGGGATTCGAACACGTTGAAGAGCATGACAGGGAGCCAATATTATATTCGGCTCCATTAACCGAACTTACGGATTTAGAGCCACTGGAGTAGGCACAAAACTTGCGGTTCATTATTGCACGTATTGATTATACAACTTCCACGTAAAGAAGCGACAATACCACAAAAGTCTAGCGCATGTTAGTGTTATTATCTGAAAACTTATTACCAGGCTAGAACCCTTTTTTAATATTTTCTTTTTCGGGTACCATCGGGTATAGCTCGAAAACTTTGAGTAAGTGAGAAGTCTAGCATATCAACTTGGAGATGGAAGTTTTGTTAATTTTTCGGGTACCATCGGGTATAGCTCGAAAACTTTGAGTAAGTGAGAAGTCTAGCATATCAACTTGGAGATGGAAGTTTTGTTAATTTTTCGGGTACCATTGGGTATAGCTCGAAAACTTTGAGTAAGTGAGAAGTCTAGCATATCAACATGGACATGGAAGTTTTGTTAATGTTTCTATTTGAAAAAAAAACAACAAAATCCCGAGTTTTAAATAGACAATTTGTATTCCTTAAGTCTTCAATTTTCAAATTGTGAAAGTTTCATTCAAGTTTTTTTAGAATCCCCAAATATGAATATGAAAATTACTTAATTAAAAAAGAAATACTTTTTAAAAACAAAATTTCAAATATGATAAAGTTTGAATATATTTTTTTGTACTGTGCTCTTGTGTTTTATATTTAATTTTTGTTTCAATTATTTTATTTTGTTTTTCATTTTATTCTAAATTTAATTTTCATTTCAACGTATTAATTAATGACTAGTTGCAACCCGTGAAATATTCACGGAAGTAAAACAAATTCTACATTTATGAAAATATATGTTCATAAATGTAAAATTTGTTTATATATATCATTTATACATCGTCCCCTTTTACACCGGTTCAAAAATAAACTGTTAGCTGGGTATTTAAAATTCGTTCAGTATCACGGACCCACCGAGATTCAAATTTCGAATTACTTTCGCAGAGAATCTAAGTATTCCTATCTCGCTCTCTTGTATTCAAAATTCAATTCTCGTATTCTTTCTTTGACGACAACCATCATATGGGTTTTGGCCTATTTATACTATGATTATTCTGTTTATTATGCTTTTTACAGAACATTCGAGATCATTGAACTAAATTGACCAAACTACTGAAAGAATGATGCATACGTTTTCATCTCTCACGGTCAGTAGTTTTACCATTACATTCCTTTTCATATATGTCTATTACAACCATTCGTTAGTTACATTACTTTTCATATCTGTTCATTACAGCTATTTGTTGGTTACATTCCTTTCCATATTTGTCCATTACAGCTATTTGTTGTTTACATTCCTTTTCATATTTGTCCATTACAGCGATTTGTTGGTTACTTTCCTTTTCATAGATGTCCGTCGCATTGGTGATCTTTCTCTTGATCTTTATTTTCTTACCTTGGATCACTAGATTCTTCATTATATATTCTTTAATGATAATGTATTCTTCGTCTTGTATCGATTTGTTTTTTTTTTTAAATATGGCTTACATTATACTACATTTCTCTACACCGGGTGGAGTTAAAGCTTCAATATTGTGAATAAAAAAATATTGTAAATAACAAATATTGTGATAAAAAAAATGTTGTAGATAAAAATATTGTGATAAAAAAAATATTGTAAATAAAAAATATTGTGAATAAAAAATATATGCAACAAATAAAAATATATCAATATTTTTTTTTTTTTTATTAATTCTTAGAAAGCGTATTTTAAAGATTTATTATATTGTTTCTTTTCGTCGAGAACAAATTGAAAAGCGCATGAAAAATTATTTCATACAATGGAACGGTTGGTCAACCACTAAATTTTGAGACTTTCAATTCAAGTATCAACAGTGAAAAGCAAATTTGCAATGATTTATGTTTGTTGCTTGTAAATTAGGTTTAGGTTTTTTTGTTTTTGAAAATAACATTGGAACATTTCACTCTTTGATTGATTTTGATTAACATCAAGTTAATTTTATATACTGACCTCATCCGGAGTGAGTTTGTTTACTGAATTCAATCTAACCGCAGGGAAGATAAAAGTAAAAAGGTCGAGGAATATTAATCTTGAAAAAACTAATAAATGTTCAAGAGTTACTGCCCGAGTGCGGTTTCATTTTGAAATTAGACGTTTGCCGGTGACTTGCCACGACTTAGGGATTTAACCCAGACACCAGGGATGCACTAAGTGAAAGGATTAAAGCCAGAATTATTGAAAAAAAAACATACCTACCATCACGCCATTTCATTTTCGGAGCTGTCAGATAGAGTTTCTTTTTACAACCAACTTCTTTCGCCTCCTCTATATTCTGACAGCTTCATATATTTTCTTCTTAATCTTTTTTTTAACATTATAGGCCGTTTTTGACATATGGCTATACAACAATATGTTTGCCTCTTAGCTGATCTTCCTGGAAGTTGGCTACCAAATTGGTAGCCATATATAGCAATTTGCGTTATTCTGGAGTTATCAATCCTTTTTAATCCTGTTTTCTCCGCTGTTTTTTACATCTGACTTATCTCTAAATATTTTCCCTACGTTGGTCCTCAGCGTCTCCATACTTCAGCTTCACAACCTTCTCTTTATTTGGTGGTTTCTACTAAGGCTCTAGTTTCATAGATGAACAAACGTCTTATACATTTAAGCCTTGCTTTCTTCTTCTTATTGTAGTTTTTCTCCCGTACCACACCTTTTGAACAATAAGAAATAGTAGAAACTTGGTTATTTTTTTATAAACAACCTGATCCTTTTTTTTCTTTCTGTATAACACATACATACACTACACTACATCTAAATCCAAATGTGTTACTTTCATACATTGGAGGTTCTACAAAGGTTTCCTTATAGTTAATTTTCTACGGTTTTCTTACCAAATATGTATTTTCTGAACGTATGCAGATACGAGAAAGTACCTACTCTAATTGCCACAGCCACCGTCTTCCTATGCTCACACTTAACTTATATATATTTATTTTGTAAAATATTAAATGTATCAAAAAAAGAGGGCTCGAATCTTGAGTTAAAGCGGCCTTGCGGAGATTCTATTCTCTGAACTGTGATATATATTTTTTTCTTTTATTATTATAAATCTGGATTATTTGTAAATTTCGTTGACTTTTTTTTAACAATGTATCTGCCGAAACCCGAACTTATCTCATTAAACAATGTTTTTTTCATGATAAATCAATACTAAAGCTAACGATAAATTTTCCCTTCATCCCTGGTCCAAGCATCCGGCAACGAACGGCGAACTACCTTCCGCCTGTGCAAGTGCAGCCGGCAACGTTTCTTGTTAATTAATTGCTGGCGACTGGCGACATAACCTTTCAGGCATTTAATTTCTCTCACCCTGTTTTCATTATTTCCCCTCACTAATGCGGGTATTACATTTATTGAATTATTGTGACAAGCTGATTGACTTTATTGATGCAAACGATATTTTCTTCGAGATCGTTTAATGGCATTTATACTAGTGTAATGCTTATTATATACGAGCATTTGTTGCGTTCATAAATTTTCGTTATGAAGATAATTTTTATTACACCCAGGATAAGAGATAATTTAGACCAAGGGCGGCCAACCCGCGGCCCGCGGGCCGCGTGCGGCCCGCTGGGTGTCTACTTGTGGCCCGCGGAGCATATGCACACATTTTTTTCTTTTAGTGTGCATAAAACCACAAAAAAAACATTCTATCGTGCGTAGTTCGTATCATATCCCATATATGGAAGTATCTCAGTACATTGATTCAACTATCGTGACAATTTCTTCTATGGTATATTCGCGTTAACAAACAATCACAACGTTAAAGCTGATTTTAAAAAGCGCGCACGCCGATCTTGCGTGGATAGCCGTGAGCGTGAATGCGGGGCGGGATGCGTCGTGCGACCGCCAGTCTGTGGCAAGCTCGTAACGCCGTCGGACGTGTGGTCGCTTCCATTGTGTGCGTTATCGCCATGTGTCTCGTAAGATTTTGCGATCGACTTTCAAATACACATTGATAAGAATACAAGTTGCTATAACCGAGTATCATGTCTAATACTATACCGAGTCATGTCTACTTTTTTAAGTGCAGTGAAGGTAAGCAAACCCAGCTTTTATTTTTTTAAATAAATCTATGATATTTGGCTTTGATTTTGTCGAGTTCTATTTTATGTTTTGTGTTTAATTATGGGTATCTAACCAAATTACCAACCGTGCTGACCACTGGCTTTTGTCTGAGTACCTACTTTTTCGTTTATTAGTACAAAAAAATAAAAGGCCTTTCTTTAGTATTTTACTTTATTTACATACTTTGTTTTTATTTTACTAATGAATTAGCCCGAATCAGATCCTTAATGGCAATTACAGATTTTGTACAATGCACCACAAGCATCTCATCCTTTTGTCAGAAAGTTATGTAATGCTGATATCATTTTATTTATTTTTTTAGTTAAAAACGAAGACCCACAATGGCGTCAAGTAGTAAAGACGTTGGACCAAAGAAGAGAAGAGGCACAGAAGAACTGAGAAGTTTTCAAGACAGATGGACTATAAACTATTTTTTCGTGGAATTTAAAACAAAGCCAATATGCTTGATATGCAATAATTATGTTTCTATCTTGAAAGAGTATAACATTAAATGGCATTACGAGGCTAAACATGCAAATAAGTTTGATAAGTACGAAGGGCAATTTCGACAAGACCAAGTAAATGAATTAAAAAGAAAACTTTCTGCACAACGTCGGATATTTACTAGAGCGGCTCAAGAGTCAGCATGCTATGTAAAAGCTAGTTATGCAGTAGCCATGATACTAGCGAAAAAATCGAAGCTATATTCAGATGGTGAAATGGTTAAGGAATGTTTGGACAGTGTCGTTGAAATTCTGTGCCCAGAGAAGAAAACGGATTTCTCAAAAATAAGCCTGTCTCGTCAAACTATTACTAGGCGTGTGGAGGACATTGGAAAACATATTGAAGATAATTTGAAAAATCGAGCATCCAAGTTCATATTTTTTGCTCTAGCATTGGATGAAAGCACATACCTAACAGATACCGCCCAAGTGGCGATTTTTATCAGGGGCGTTGATGTTCATTTTAACAAAATAGAAGAATTAGCGGCACTGTTTCCACTTAAGGACACTACTTGCTCACGAGATTTGTTAGGAGCTGTTACATCGACATTGAATCGCTTTTCGTTACAACTCAACCACCTATCGGGCTTAACAACAGATGGTGCTCCAGCAATGGTTGGGAAACACGAAGGTTTAGTAAAATTGATTGAAAATGAGGCCTGCAAAGTTGGTAATACTTCGATGCTAAATTTTCATTGCATTATTCATCAGGAGAATTTATGTTCCAAGTCCCTTAAAATGGATCATGTCATGAAGGTGGTCATCAAAACAGTGAACTTTATTAGTAGTCGAAGGGGTTGAATCACCGTCAGTTCCAAGAGTTTCTCAAGTCCTTGGTTACAGAGTATAATGACGTTACATTTTATGCAGAAGTAAGATGGCTGACCCGTGCCAAAATGTTGAAAAGAGTGTTTGATTTGAAGCAAGAAATACAATCATTCTTCGTAAGCAAGTCAAAAAGTATCCCAGAATTTGAAGACAAGGAGTGGGTTAGCGACTTTGCATTTCTGGTCGATATACTCGTAGTTGGCCTCCTAAATGTTGTTAATACTCGTCTACAAGGGAAAGATCAACTAATTAATACCATGTATGATCTTATTTCCGCATTCCAAATGAAACTTGGGCTTTGGGAACAACAGTTAAGGACAAAAATCTTCCCTCACTTTCCTACATTGTTATTGCAGCCAGACTTCACACAAATGGCGGCGGATAAATACGCTTCGTTGATATCCGACTTGAACCTGGAATTTGAAAACCGATTTCAAGATTTTAAAAAGCATCGTGTGCTTTTTGCTGCATTTGCAACGCTTTTATTGCCGGGAATTTTACAAATGGAACATTGTAAAATGTGTTGTGATGCACAGTTAAAGGAGAAATTCAATCAAGTTGGTTTGGAAGAGTTTTACAAAACATATTTGGACAAGGAGAAATATCCTGCATTTTACAAACATGCTCTATCGATGATTTCGCTATTTGGAAACACACGTGTGAACAGCTTTTTAGTCGAATGAAGCATATTAAATCTCAAATGAGAACACGAATCACTGATGAGCATTTGGAAAACTGTTTGCGTGTAGCAACAACATCAATCGTTATCAACATTGATGCACTTAGTTCTGACAAACAAAATCAGACGTCTCACTAAAATTTATTATATTTTGTTTATTTTTTATTATTATTTTTTGTATTGCCTAACTCTAATCTAATAAATATGTTTGATTCTCATTTTTGTTATATCTTCTTAAAAAAAAAACAATATATTTCTTGTTTGCTTTGAATAATAAAAGAAATTTTGTTGTATGGCCCGGTAGGAAATCTCATTTCTAAAATCTGGCCCGGCTGCTGAAAAGGTTGGCCACCCATGATTTAGACTAAGGTTTCTCAACCCTTTATTAGACCAACGTCCCCTTATCTTCTCCCTGACTCCATCCCAACTCACTGTCTGCGAAGACTGTTGGGGTCAGCTCTCCTCGTCCTCAGGTTGTATGCTCTTCTGTCCCGGACTACGTCCCTCAAGCTGTCGGTTATTTTCAAACCTTTTTCCTGGACATATTTGTTTCCTCTGTTTCACTTTGCTTGCCCCTGGAATCCTGCAAGCTGGCTCTGACATGATGTCAGTCTCTGGATCACCGAGGGGAGAATCGCTCTCATTGTCAGACAGGGTAGTGCATCTTTGCGAGTGTTTTTCCACGAAGTTTCGGTTTGTTTGACTGAGTTTTTATCCACCGATTGTCATCGGACGTGGAACCAGAGTAGCCCAACTAGGGCTGTATCCGCTGTCATTGGTCATGTAATGCCCTATTATCGGGTCAATCTAATGAGCCTGGATACCCATTTGCGATGGTGTATGTGACTAGTACCCGAATATGTCGAGTTGCCACACCCACCATTTGTGAGCCCCCGCTAACATGCGAGACAGACGCTCACTGCTTCTCACTTTAGTCGTACTTTTGAGATCCCCCGACGGATTGGTTACCATCAAATTCAACCTCAAGCCCATTGCCCGTCGGTCACAGCGTGGAGGTATGAGGAGCATGGTGGGAGAAGCTGTGTCGGCTCAGGCCTTAGGCCCAATGTATTGCGCTATAACCACCCGACCGACTTTATCCCCTTATAGCGTCTTAGAATAAGCCAACGCCTTCCTAGTGTTATTAATGTTAGATAAAGTTAGTTCTTGCAACGTGGATCAGATAAAAAACGTATTTAATAAACAAAATAAAACTTTGATGTATTTGTTTCCTTAATAAATAATGTAAGTTATAAAACTATATGTTATTAAACGGTTATAAAATCTGAAATATTGTACATATTTAAACTGTTATCATATTACTGTGAGCCTTGTGCTTGATGCTTTTTCACGAGTTCTCCTATATTCGGTTGCAGTTTTGTAATAAAAGACTCAAATCTCGTACTCTCAATTTGTAGACGATGCCTATTTTTCGTAAATATCTGACAACGAAACCTATTTCAAAAAGGTACGAAGAAGGAAAAGCTACAAATGAAAACTTAGCCTTTATCCAATAACCTGGATAATTGCCACGGTATTGCAACCACGTGGAATGGTATCGTTGTGTTGAGCGTATTATCGTACGTATTAGCGATACTGCAACACGCCCAGCACGTGCAAGTATTGACATACATTATTACAAGACAAAGTTTTTAATCAGAAAGTCAAGAAAAACCTTTTTGTACTATTGAAAATCGAGCTCGAAATCTTCGCGTTGAAAATAATTGTCTGGCCAACTAAGAAGTCACATACAAGGGGAGGTTAATTAATTCGCGGAATGAAGGAGAAAAAACTTTTTTTTTCTTGTCAATATATTCACCATTAACTCTAATACATTTTTCAGATCTTTCAATTAGCGTATTTATACACACGAAAAAAACAATTGCTTTTGCCCTCAATATAAGCCGAGATTACACTTTGAACTTCTTCATCCTCTAATTTTGTTTTTTCATGTTTAGAAACAAATAATAGACAGAGCCAGATCTGAACTATAGGAAGGGTAATCAAATGTTTGGAAGCCACAGCTGTAAAGAGTAGCCAATGCAGAGTTGCTTTTCTGCACGGGTGCGTTGTCATGCAAAGACAGCACCCCTTTTGTCCATTTTCCTCTCCTTTTCTCCTTCACAACTTCTTTTAACAGCATCAGCAGACCAGAATAGTACTATTCAGTTATTGTGATGCCCTTATCTTGTTAATCTATCAGCAGTTTGCCTTCCGCATCTCAAAAAGTAGTAGCCATAATTTTCCCAGCCGATTGCAACACTTTAAACTTCTAGGGAAACTGTGTGCCTTTTTCATGTCGCTGAATGGACTCCTGTTGATACTAAAGTTCATAATGATAAACCTAAATTTCGCCTCCAGTAACAATTCGGCTCAAAAGATCATCTTTGTTGTTTGTGCAGAGGTCCAAAAACTGCAGTGAACATTCGAGGCGTTGTTGTTTTTGAAGTGGCGTAAGTTTTCTGGGTACTCACCTTGCACTTGCATTTTTAATATCCTTATATGATGATGGAGTATATTCGAAATGGTTATAGGTGACACTAATGGTATCACCTTAAATAATTTTGAATATCCAAACAGATCATTTGAAGTGTTTTCCCTTGTTTTGTGAGAAACTTAATGACTGACGGCGCGATACTATTTTTTTCCATACTTGGGATTTTATTAACATTTTAAAGACTCTTCCGACGATATCTTAAACAATTCTTATCTTAAACTCTCCTTTAACCCTCTAATTCCAAGAATTTATTGACCTCTTTTCGTAGCTCGCCATATTTTCTAATAAACCAACAAATTTTTAAAAATCTTAACCTTTTAAGTTTTTCTTTTTTTATTTTATATTCAAGCAAACAAGTTAAATCTGAAAAAAAATATATATCACTTGAATTTCCATTTAATGACTTTGGAAATTTTACTTTACATTCATCGCCTTTATATCTCCAGGTTTTCATCACTTCATTTTTTGCGCTGTTTTCCGGTAAAGCTATTAAATTCTATCAAAATTTGAACGCCCGGCGAAGCAGCCTCATTGCTTAGCTGCCTCCACCCACCCGCTCTAGTCCTGGGAAGATGGCAAACGAAGCTGTTAATAGCTAGAAGCATTAGTGGAAAATTGCATCCAGTCTGCATGAGGGAAAACCGTTTTCCTAGCGTTAAACGGTGATTATGTACTCTAGCACTCATATATTTTTCTTTTAATATTAAACTTCGTAGGTTTTTTAATTTTATATTTAAAGTTTTATGTCTTCTGATGGATGATGATCTTTTATTTAGGAATAAAAGGATTAATATAATGTTAACATATGATACTGATAGAAAAACAGTGACCGTATACAGAGTAAAAATATCATTTTACGTTATTTGCAACAACCAAGTATCATATAGTATAAGCTTATAACTAGAATATTAATACATAATGGTGCATTAGTTGCCACCTTAACGTATTTAGTCAAACATATATTTGGCAGAAGAAGAGTAGAACTATTATAGTGTGGATATACAAATTACACTTTAAAATTTCACAAAATTCAAATTTTGTAATTCATGAAGTTCTGATGTTTAAAAACATTTATTGAGCATTAAATAATCATGTTTATAGGTATATGGTCTAATTTTATTTAGAATTTAACCAATGATTTTTTTAAAGAAGAGAAAGTAAGGAATTATGTATGATACATACTACTATATATATCGAAGTCACTGCACAAGATGGACATGGACAAATACAAAGTGTTTTTTTTTATATAAAGACTGGTTGATGTAAATGTTCATCATTACTATACGAGTCCATCCATACTGTCGTGTAGCTCATGACTGAGGATCGTTACTCCCATGGTAGCCTCCAACGACTCCTTTCCATCCATCCCTGCACGCAAAAAGCAGTTGTTATGGGTATTCCAGTTGCATCTCTCACTTGATCACTCAACCGCATTGGGTTATTTATTTATTTATTATTTATTTATTATTTATTTATTTATTTATTTATTTATTTATTTATTTATTTATTTATTTATTTATTTATTTATTTATTTATTTATTTATTATTTATTTATTATTTATTTATTATTTATTTATTATTTATTTATTATTTATTTATTATTTATTTATTATTTATTTATTATTTATTTATTATTTATTTATAATTTATTTATTATTTATTTGTTATTTATTTATTATTTATTTATCATTACACGTGACAAGAAATATACACAATTTGCGAAAAAACAACAAGTAATTTAATTTAGACATACAATTTTAACGGATCTGGGTTTGTTGCCTTTTATTTGTCGTATCCCCAGTAAACTAGGCTTTTGCCTGTATCTCACTGAGGGTATGATTCTGCTCGTCTAATATTTTCCAGTTTTGATGTCGCATTGTTTTGTAATTTCAGCTCTTCTTTTCCCCTCAGCCTCGCATCCTTTATTGTCGGTAACACTGGAGCCTAAGTAAATAAAGTCAGTTACCCCTTTAGACCATGATTCACATTATTTGATGGCAGTTTATCATTAACTTAACCTAGTTTTTAAGGGGTTGATTTCACGGCATTCAGGAGCTTGCTCTGGTGTTCCACATTTTTGAGAAACGTAGCCATTTCTTCTTATTTATTTAACACTTTTATTGCAAATACAATCTGACGAACTTATTGTCAGGCGTCAATCTCTTCCAACCAACCAGACAAAAGTAAATGAAGCAAGTTACATGGTCGCAAATACATTCAAATGTCCATCCATCCCCATGAAATCTATAAATACATACATAAGCATATGCCCATAAATCCCACAAAGACGGACAATTACCCAAACATTCCCTTTCATATAAAGTGAAATATCATCAATCAAAAGAAAAGGAAGGGATGGTGGAGAGGAAAAGGAAAAAACAGGAATAAAACACGTTTTAATACTGACTAGAAATTATGACACAATATTAATAGCCCTTCTGATGTGAATTGCCAAATTAATATCGTATCATCTGCATATCTCAGATTTGAAAGCTTTCTTCCACCAATAGCAATCCTGCCATCCCAGTCTTCGAGTGCTCTCCTCGACCTATATTATCCATATAGGTTAAACAAATCGGGAGAAAGAATGCACCCTTGCTGTACACCCTTTTGCAATTTAAACTGTTTGGACTTGATGTAGTTGACCATGACTGTCGCATAACTTTGTTGGTACAGTGAATTAATAAGATTCACAAAGTGTGCTGGTACTCCCATTTCTAGAAGTACATCCCACAGTTTCTTCAATTTTCACAATAAAAAATTTTTTTTCATAATCTATGAAGTATAAAACTTCTGGCATCTGAAATTCACGGCACTTTTCTACCAAGTGTCGGAAATGGAGGACTTCTTCTCGCATCTCTTTTCCTTTAAAAAATACTACCTGTTTTATTGGTATTAAGGCCTCAGGCGAAGATTGAACAACGATAAATATAGCATCTACTATACGAGTAGATGCTATATTAATCGTTGTTGCTCTAAGCAAGTAAATATTAATATCATCCACTTAATGAACATGATAGTCAAACATTACTGATAATACATTTAAAAAAAACATTTTAGAAAGAAAACCCTTCACATTAATAATTTTCTTATTTTTTTCAAGTAAAATAAGTATCAATCAGCCTTCAGTTCCATTGAAAATTAATACCTTTTTGATCCGAAGCTTTCATTTAAAATGGAACAATAAGGAGATAATCAAACAACAATTCCAAGAATTTTGTCATCAAAAGTAAAATAATATTAATATTTTATCTTATCAAATGTTTCTGACGTTACTTTAGATAATATCTTTATGCCTCTAACAACTACTTGAGAATTTGTGTAAACAATTTTAGGTTGATTTATTCTGTGAGACGAAACGTTCTGAAATTTATGTTTCCTTAGAATACGAATCGTCTTTTTCAAGTTCATACATACGTATTATTAAACCGTGTCCCTTGCGGGATATTTCCAAACATTTCTATGCATTCACACAATTTTGAGCTCGTTCACATTCATACATCGCGTCATGCACAATCTTCTACGTTTTAGCAGTTCCAGTTGAAATAATAGAAAATGTAAATATCAAAAATGTAAATGATTTGTTTAGGAGTATCGAGTTATTTAAAAAAAATCGACAAATTATTTTAAAATTATGTTGAGCATAACTTAGGAATGTCATCCTAAGTTATGCTCAACAAGAATGTCATCCTAAGTTATGCTCAACAAGAATGTCATCCTAAGTTATGCTCAACAAGAATGTCATCCTAAGTTATGCTCAACATGAAGACCGTATCCGGGAAAGAGTTTCCAATAAAATGCTCAGAGAGGCATTCTACGGAAAGACCTTCAAGGACGTAGAATCAGCATATAATGAGAGTCTGATAAGAAAAACTTCAACTGCCACGGGTTACAAGCCTTCACACACTGCACATTAGTGCGAAGCAACAAGAGCCTAAGGAGTGGTGATGGGAGGATTGTAGAAGGGAAGAGAGCTAGAGCTTATAATCAAAGGTCGACATTAGCAACAACGATGGCTCTGGTATCTTGGAACGAATATCTCATGAGAGAATATTCTACCAACAGGAATAAATGTTGTAAAAAACAAAATATTCGTACAAATTTGACGTCATTCACAATATACAGAACAGTGATAAAGAACACTGCCACATTTCGAAAATTGTTGACACGAAAGCCCTACACTTAATATCTCAATTTTGTTCATTCGTCTTCAACGGAACTGAAAAAACCGTTCCCAATATGGCTCAAGACAGACTCCGACTTGGAGAGCCATAGCGACCTAGCCCCCGACTCGAAGTGATTGAAAGTATAAGAGATACAGTAAATTTTTTTTTTTAATATTTATACACTAAATATTATTTTTTTTAAATCGTATTTTTATATTTTATATTTTGGCTCCCATTACATACAATGGCGTGCCGACTTCAATAAAGGCAAAGGTAGGAAAACCATTTCGACAGTCGATCGGAGCCTGGTTGTTAGTTATTGTGACAGGATTTTGAGTACTTGGCCTTTCAGGATGAATGACGAGTGGAAAGGATCTGTGTGAATTCGTGAGTGTGGGTTTCTTCTTGTTGTTTTAATTTTGGTTGTTTTTGTATTTGTGTTACTGTGTATTTTTTGTTTTAATTTTAATTCTTATGATTGTGTGCAGTATATTGTGGGATGAATATTTTTGGTCCTTCTGGAGTGATGATGTGTGAGGAGTTGAATTTTGCAAGATGTTTCCAGTTGTAGTTGAATGTCACTGTTTGTCAGGTTGATGAGAGCGTGCAACGGGTTTTTGTTTTTGTGTAATCAAAAATCGGAAAGAAGTATCGATTTATTTTTTCATGCTAAATATCCTCAGTGAGATACAGGCAAAAGCCTAGTTTACTGGGGATACGACAAATGAAAGGCAACAAACCCAGATCCATTAAAATTGTATGTCAAAATCAAATAACCTGTTGTTTTTTCGCAAATTGTGTATATTTCTTGACATGTGTAATAATAAATAAATAAAAAAAAAAATTTAAAAAATTAAATAAATGAGATAATTAATCACAAAAATGATATGCAAAACATGTCTTTCTGTGCTCTTTGCCTATCCCAAAAGTGATATAGCATGATGGTATGTATGTTTATTTAAAACAAAATTTGATTTCCGAATACTTTGTATGGGTATATATAGTACATCATTGAAATATGTTAAGTGCACGTAAATCTAAAAAGGATATATAAATTATTAGTGGCTTTGAATCCCGATTTATAGCGCACTTAAGGAGAGTCAGTTTTCTAAGCGGCGCGATATAAATTTTCATTTCATTATTATTATTATTATCGACGATACAAAATAGCCAGTTGATAGATATGGATAGAAATTTATATTCGAAGATATTCACAGCTGTTTTCCACTAGTTTAAACAGTTTTTCTCAGTTGCGGGCACGTTGAATTGTTTTATATGACGACCGACTTTATCCTCAGGGTGATATCGAAAACATTACCAAATGTATGGTATATTTGGTGATGTTTTTCTAAATCATATTGTAGAAAAAAGGCTACAATGACTTCGAAATGTCGGCAATCATTTGAGTCAACTGAAAACGGCAACAAATCCGAAAAACATTTTAAACTAATGAAAAGAAAGATTTCAATGCCCTTTCTCTCTTTCGGTATCAAAACAATAAGCCGTGATAGTAAATATAAATAAAACCCTTCCTCGAACGCCAAAAAGTAAAAAAAAACAACTTAAGTCATAAAACCAACATTCTTTAGCAATATTTGCTTTCTTTGGGTTGAGATATCTTCGATTTTTCACGGTAAAATCGTAACTCAAATTCTTCCCCGCAAGCAACTCTCCGAAAAGTATTAAACTTTTCCCTAACAATGCCTCAATATTGACGTTTTGCTTCGTTTCTTTTAATGCTTAATTAATGAAAACTTTTAAAAGTTGAACGTATTTTTCAACTCTTATAAAAAGTTTTACACCGAGATGAAGGGGAAAAACGTGAGAAAATGTTTAATTAATGCTCATTCATTTTGAAATAGGAAAAACGGTTCTGCAATATGCGAAAATCAGCCTCAAAATATTCAAAGGCTTTTTATTTCAAAAAGTTTTTCAACTTTTAAAGTAGTTATGAATAATGTATTTCTACACAGAATTAAGTTAGATTTTTTTTCGATTGCTCTTTCATTTAATACAATCAAAGTTTATTTTTATGTTAACAATCTCAACTTCAACTTGGTTACTTTCAGTAATCAAATCTAAAACCATAGAAAGTAAGTCTTAAGCCCGAATTAATATTCCGATCTAAATACTAAAGACTTCACGATTTATATTCAGAGTCGAACTTCATACGCTTCAACTTTCAAGTGACGTAATGACACCATGTGACTTTTATTTAAAGAATCTACAACAAATTTGAACAAAGTTTAACTATAATTTAACTTTCTATAACAAGAAAAATTGTTAACATTCGGTATTTAGTGTTAACGTTCGTCCAACGAATCCGAACAGCAGTCGCTCGTTAGATTTAAGAACTCAGCAAAAAATACTCGTATATGATACATCGACACAATTTGATGGGCACACCCATATTTTATATCATTAATTAGAAATATAAATTTACGAATGAAACTCTCTAACCAGCTTTTATGTGGACATGGACATTTCATGGACAGTTTATCTCAAATTTGTTTATTATAATAATAATAGAAACGTTTGTCATTTAAATTCATAATATAATAAAAAAACCGATTGCTTATATTTCTCACTAAACAATAGTGAATTC
Source organism: Odontocerum albicorne (assembly GCA_949825065.1). NCBI lineage: Eukaryota > Metazoa > Arthropoda > Insecta > Trichoptera > Odontoceridae > Odontocerum > Odontocerum albicorne. Next base: position 13,746,544 of record OX463840.1, on the reverse strand, counting down.
GCATCGCAGAATATATACTCGTAGTATATTCCCTATTTGCTATTATATACTCTCGCTATCCAGTCGCTTGGTTCATTAAATTCTCTCGTCGCGCTCAACTCGCTTTATGACTTCGGTCTCTTGACGTTTGACAAGAACTTATTTCATTCGATTAAGTCAGGTAGCAAAGTTGGAATAGTTTGCTAGAAAATGTTATTAAAACACATGATAAGATTATATCTAGAATAATAATACTGAAAGGACGATTCCTATAGTGACATTAAGTGGGTAAACTCTCCTCAAGGGTGCTTTACACGCAAATACTAAGACCGACTTAAAAAGACAATCAAGTTTACAAAGACGAGGTAATCTTTTTTGATTAATAATTATCGAGACTTGTTAAGATAATAGAATAAAAGAGTTTCGTAAAATCAATTTTTTATGAAGGATAAATCAGTTTTTCAAGAAAATTCAGCCTGGGAATAGGGGGTAGAAAAACATGTCGCTGGGTTTAGTGAAATAATGAAGATACTTTTTATTCAATATTTTAATATGGAGTTTCACAAAGTAAATGCCGAAATCTTAGTATTATATTTTATTGTACTACACTTTCGTTGTATACAGTATAGCCTGACGATTGCCATGTAGTAATATCTTGCAACCAACTAGAAAGATGTTTAGGGTGCCTCAAGTGAAAATCAAACTGGAATCCTTTTTTTTTTAATCTGGGTTCCATCAAGAAGAACCCGTAACCTCCGGATCGGGCGACAAGCAAGTGTTACCATCTAGGCCACGGAGTTCGTCTTTGATAAACTTTTAAATTCAACGTTAGTATTGTAACGTGTTACATTCCTGATATTTATTTCCTCTTCTCCATCACTTCTTTTTTCCTTTGATTGATGATATCCCAGATGTTGCGGGTACGATTCCCATTGTCTCAATTATTTGCCCCTTATAAGGTATTCGTTTCTACACTAGGCGCTCCTGTCAAAATCGTAAGAAGAAAATGATATAAAAGGGGCAATGTGAAAATATATACAGTTGACATGAAACAAGTTAATTTCAGTAACCTATCTTCTGTTATTTTGTCTATTTGTTATTTTTAAAGACAATATATATAAATATATTCTCAATATTTTACCCGTACTGAAAAGGCTTTGTAAATTTACAGCTGTCTGATTCCGTCCTTTATATTTGGTTCTCATTTTGTTGTTCAGTGGCCGGTATTTTATGTCTAATTTTTCTATTTATTTAACTTGATTATATGTATTGGCGCATCTTGAGAAATTGTGTATTGTGAGGATGATTATGTATTTTGGTTGCACTTGTGGTATGCACATTTTGATTTTAATTTGTATGCATATTTCACATGAATGTCGAGAGTGACACCCGGCTTGGTTAAGTGCGCGTTCTCCATCATTAGACGATCCGATATTGTGTCGGTAACTTGCATACATATGTATTGCTTAATTTTTTGGTTTCGATTATTTCTGTGCATTTTCTTTTTTAATTGTTTGTATATTCTGTTTTTTTTACTATGTATGAAACACAAGTTTTTTTTTATTATTAGTATTTTTTGTCGTATTGTACCGTTTAGTAACAAATAAATAAATATTTGGAGACGTCGGATAGATTAACTCATCAGAATTTTTTGTCGCAGCTAGTTTGTTATCAATTTTATTGTTTCCAGTTTGGTTTCTGCCAGAATTCAAGCAAATATATCTTTAAAACTAATCTTCATGCTCATATTTTTTTTAAATATTGACATAAGTATATTAATATATATATATGTCAATATTTTAAAAATCCTTTTCACATGAATGTCAAGCAAGAGTGACTCTCGATTTGGTGCAGTGCGGGCTGTCCGACTTTAAACGATCCCATTTTGTAATGATATGTAGCTATGATTATAGATTTTTTTTTCATTTTTGTAAAAGTGTTGACGTGTATACTTGTACATTTGTACTTACGTATTGTTTGGTTTTTTCAATGTGTTTTTTTTCTATGCATTATTTTTTTAAATAATTGTTACAAATTGTTTTTTGTATCTCATTTTTTCTAATGTATGAAGTACATAACATACTGTTTTTTTGTTATTGTTTGTTATAAGGCACATTGTACAGTTTATTAACAAATATTCGTAAATAAAAATAAATAAACTAACTCCTTATGTAAGGAGAAGTGATTGTGGCGTATTGTTATTTTTTTATATTTATATTTTTTTTATTTTATACAAAATTATTTTTCTGGGTTAATCTTAGTTTCATTTAAACTTTTAGACTGATAAATTGAAGCTTATTATTAGGTACTCTTTTCTTTGTGTTTGGCGCAATTTATTTTGCTCGCTTAATGCGCCACTTTGTACATTTCACTTCTAAAACATGGCATTGCCAAAAAAAGTTTCTCAAAATAGTTTAGTTGTTAAAGTACTGTCGTGTCTCCCAGAGGTAAAAAAAGTTTTTGTCTACCACTGGAACGGAAAGCCTTTCAGCAATGATTCCCAAGCTGTTAAACAACTAAAAACCATTTAAAACTTAAAACTCGAAATGTATTCACTGAACATACCGCATATACTTATAGTATTCCTATATATTGCTTGATACAGAAATTCACTGAACAGATACACAGCTGAAATCTCCGAAAACTTTATAGAAACCTTCAAGACATGTTAATAATAAATTAGAAAATTAATTCATTTAACCGTTCAAAAACCTATAATTTGAAACGAACTTTTGAATTAAATACAAAATTATCAATCGGCGTGCTTATCAATATATTTGACTTCTACGCAGCAAGATTTCCAACATATTGTACGCTCGTATATAGAAAAAAACTTGAAGTTTTATCAATAGTACTATCATTCCCTCGTATAATACACAAAAATTCATCGCTTAGTGGTACTTGACTTCCACCCTAAGGTGTCGGATTCGATACCCAATGATACCCGAAAAAAAGGATCCAGGTCTGGTAAAGAGTCGATCTTGTTACCATACTCATACGCCACAGACGTGTGTGAGTTTTATTACCTTTCACGCACTGTGTAGTATTACCAACACATGCGATGACGAGCCGCGAATTCCCTACCTTCTGATGTGGCAATAAACCCGAAAACACGATAAATGAGCCTAAAAACAATGTTGTCACGTTCTCCAATATGTTCCAGTCACTAAATCACATTTGCCAAAAAGTTCCATAATAACGATTCCAAATTATTGATGCAAACAGTTTCGAGAGCGTTCACGATAGACATTATTTTCGGACCTTTTAATCAAGCTTTGGACTTAGACCCACTGGATTGGATACGTTATTTACAATTCATTATATATTACTTGTTGAAAAAACTTCTGATAATGGAGAAGTAACAGCACTTGAACACGTTTAGCACGTATAAGATTGTAATCATATGAACTCTGTAACCAAACTAGTATTCTTTTTTTAATACAAAACCCAAAACATGAGTGTAAATGATATGCATCTTAGCAATAAGTCCATTTGATGCTCGCCATAATTATATATTCATAATTTCATAACATTAGGTCGGTCCTGCAACGCTCCAACTGTAAATCCAATAGAATATATGGTTGTAAAGGCGAAATTGCGGTGGACCGGGCACGTGATACGCATGGGCGATCATAGACTCCCAAAATGCGTCTTGTACGTGGAAGTGGTGGGCAAGCGAAGAGTTGGTGGGCAGAGGAGGCGCTATAAGGATAGTCTGCGAGAGTCGCTTACTTTATGCGGGGTGCCTGAGGACTGAGAGCAGGTGTCTCGGGACAATGAGGGGGGAGCCGTATGTTCTCAGGTTGATGGCGTATCAGCGACTAGACGTGTTAGAAACAGTCAGCGCGCTGCGAAAATGCGTCAGCATGGCCAGGCAGCTCAGCAGGGTCCACATATCTGTGTCATTTGCGGGAAGGACTGTGCATCTAGGATCGGGCTGTTTTTTCACTGATCATATGATCAAAGTGGAAGAACGGTTCAAGATTAACGTTGGAGTGGCGAAGGGATCCTCGACTACGAGGCCCGGCAACGATGTCGTCATTAGATCGATATCTTCATATACCCGAGATCAGCAAACAGACGATTGCGATGCATTCATAGAGAAACAAAAATATTGATATGTGGGGACTAGCAATAAGCAGAATTAACTTGCCAAAAGATTTCCTTTCTTTTCACGGGATACTCATTTTGAATTAGGCTTGAAATATTTACACCTTTAGCATTTCAGAATATGTTTTAAAGAATGCATATTTAGTTTTCCTAGTAATGGGAGTTAGTTGTTTCGGCTTAAAAATTATTGCTTATATGTTAACATTTATTTATTGTTAGTACATATTTCTCTTAAAGTTTTTTATACGAGTATAATTTAATTCAACCAGAATATACACATAAGCTTTATAAAATAAATTAATAAAACATAACATTAAAAGTAAAATAGTTATATACCCCAAACGACACACTATATTAGTATAAAAGAGAAATATACCTCAAACAGTACATAAAATACTCGTATTAATGTAAAAGAGCTATAATTCCCAAATAGCACATATAATACAAACTAATAATATAACCTAAAACAGCACATAATGTATAAAAGAGTTAAATAAAAATCTTGGACAATTTCAAATTGTCGAATAAAATTGAATAAAAGTCAAAATGAAAAAAAACGATGGCGAAAACACGTCCAGAAATAATTTATCAACATTATTTTCCATTGATTTAGTGGTCAGAATTACGTATTCAGGGAGTGTATTGTCGCTTTTAAGGTTTTTGGAGCAAATAAAGTGGCCGATAGATTTGAATCGCCTCTCGGCCGGATATTGCGCCACTCCATGGAATTGACGTTGTGCATTCATAAAATCTCCAGGGATTTCGTGATAACAGCTCGGGATTCGTAATAACGCTTTGGGATTCGTAATAACCGATTAGATGTGTTGGATAGCCCGGTAATAAAGTGAGAGTACCGTCAGTGTATTTGTAAGAAGAATAAATAGAATGAAAACTATCGTCAACATTATTTTCACAGTTATTTATTTGAATTTAAGTTTTAAATAATGCAGATTAAAAGTTCATCCTATATTTTATTGCAGCAAAAGACTGCTGAAGAACTTTTGATGAAGAATTTATATATTTAACACTCCATGGCATAAAAATCTGGTGGGTGTGTTACCAGTTGGCAATCACTTCCAACCAACTTGTAAAATGTAAATAAAGGATATTACATGGTCATAAAAAATAATCGAATTACTATTAATTTATATAAATTATAATATATATATATATATATATATATATATATATATATATATATATATATATATATATATATATATATATATATATATATATATATATATATATATATATATATATATATATATATATATATATATATATATATATATATATATATATATATATATATATATATATATATATATATATATATATATATATCACCATCATCACCATCACCATCAGCCTGTATCTATCCACTGCAGGATGTAGGCCTCTCCAAGTTGTCTCCACAAAATCCTGTCCTTTGCACATTGCTGCCACATAATACCTGCATGCTTACGTATTTCGTCCACCCAGCGCGCCTTAGGTCTTCTTACAGGCCTTTTTATACCTATTGGGTACCACTGGATTACTTCATACGTCCAACGATGGTCTGTTGCTCGGGCGATATGTCCAGCCCACTTCCACTTGAGTCTTTTTGCAACCTCTATAACATCTTCAACCTTTGTTTGGGCTCGTATCCACTCATTACGTTTTCGGTCTCTTCTGGTATAACCTAGCATGCACCTCTCCATGCTGCGTTGTGTTGTTTGGAGCTTTTGTAACATTCGTACCGATAAAGTCCAAGTCTCGCATCCATATGTTAGTACTGGCAAGATGCATTGGTTAAATACCTTCCGTTTGAGGCAGATTGGGAGATTGCTCTTGAAGATGTAGTTTAGTCGTCCAAAGGAACTCCAAGCTAGTTTTGATCTTCTATTTATTTCATTTAAAGTACAGTCTTCAAATGTAATACTTTGTCCTAAGTAGATATATTGTTGGACTTGTTCTAGCTGTGTACCGTCCACCTGGATAGTTGTGGCATCAGCAAAGCGGTTTAACATATATTTTGTTTTATCAATATTCATTTTTAAACCTGCTAATTTGCTTGCCTCCGCTAATTCCAGTATTTGGCTCTGCAGTTCCTCAGGACGTGTAGCGAAGGTAATAATATCGTCTGCAAATCTAAGGTATAATATATATATATATATATATATATATATATATATATATATATATATATATATATATATATATATATATATATATATATATATATATATATATATATATATATATATTATATATATATATATATATATATATATATATATATATATATATATATATATATATATATATATATATATATATATATATATATATATTATATATAATATATATTTATATATATATATATATATATATATATATATATATAATATATATATATATATATATATATATATATATATATATATATATATACATATATATATATATATATATATATATATATATATATATATATATATATATATATATATATATATATATATATATATATATATATGATGCAAACACATCCCACTTCAAATTTGTAATCGGAGATTTCAACGCAAGAATCGGGCGGCCTCCACAAAGATGACGAATCAGTGGTAAAAAAGATTTACTGTTTAAGACTGCACTGTTCTCAACAGCTTTAAAACAGGCAGCAATCACCGCCTAGTAAGAGCCAAAATAAGGATCAACACCAAAACTGAAAGTCTCAAAGTGGTTAAGAAAAAAGAGAAAAGAATAATAAACAATGATCTACTTGCTAAAAACAAAAATGAATTTCAACTAGACCTCAAAAATCGATTTGAAATCCTCAGCGAACCAGAGCTTCCGATTACAATAGAATCAATAGAATAAAAGGTAGTACAGAGTGCAACAAACTACGGTGGGTTATATTCCCAAAAATAATCAAAATTGTCGCAGCAAACGTTAGATCTTATGAAACAAAGAAGAAAAATGATATCTACACAACCCGCTTCTACATCATCATCTTTCTCAGAGATCAATAGAAAGCTACGTAAAAATATTCGTAAAGATATCCGCGAATATAATACAAAAATAGTTCAAAGGACGATTGAGAATAGAAGAAGTCTGAAAAAGCTAAAGCAAAATATGTCTTTAGGAAAACGCCACATCATTGCACATAAACTGTCTGATAATACTGTAACTAAGCAACGAGACCTTATCCTGAAGAGAGTGGAAGAATTTTATAGAGAACTATATGCCGATACAGATACGGTAACTATACCAATACAAATTTGAATCTAGAAACAACTAAGGATGAAAATATCCCAATGGTCTTACCGGGAGAAATCAGATACGCAATCAACGGAATGAAATCAGGTAAGGCCACTGGTACCGACGGTTTGTCTATTGATGTCCTTAAACAAACAGGTCGAGAATTGGATACCATCTTATCAACACTTTTCCATAAGAAAGGTGTAATACTTCTCCATAAGAAAGGTGATCAAGAGGATCTTAAGAACTACCGTCCAATTAGCATGCTACCTACCCTATACAATTTGTTTACCAAGATATAACAACAATAAAAATTAGATATTGTCAATCAAAGGAAAAAGAAAGGAATGCTGGATAGGAATGGAAAATTGTGAATGAAACACGTTACATTACTGTATTGAAATTAAGAGTTTTTTCAGTCACTTTTTTTAAAATGCCGATGATAGAGCGAATTCATCATTAGTTGGTAACTGGTCCCAGAGTCTCACTGAATCAACAGTAAAGTGCGACGTAAAAAAGATGAGTAGTTTACTGAGAAAACCAATAAACAATATGTTCTAGAAAAAGAATGGCCAACCCACGGTTCGCGGGTCACATGCGGCCCGCGGCGCCCTTATGTGCGACCTGCGGTCATATATGACGAATTATGTTTTTTGTTTTATTACCATACAAATATATTTACGAATTAATAACTTAGAAGTTTAATAACTTAGAAGTCATTATATTATATACAAATACATTTTGTTGTTGGTTCAAATACATGTTTTCTCTTCATATCTAGTTGTAGTATCGTTTTTTTTTTTCAGATTTACACTGATTGAACTCTTTCTGTTTACCTCTATGCATCCAAATCAATCACTTACAAAGAAAAATTAATAAGTACGAATTTCGTTGTAAAGTCAGGTATCGAAAAAAAATATTGGAACAAAATTTGTAATTATTCTTATTTATGTGCGGTCCTTGAAAAATTATAGGTCGTCAATACAGCCCGTGGAGCAATTTGGATTGGCCAGGCCTGTTCTAGAGCTGAGTGCAAGTTCGCGATCAGAATAAGATTGAATATTTCGGCGAGATAGAAGGGGGGGTAGCGGGGAAAGTTGAGTACATTAAACAATAATGAAAGTATATGAATTTCGCTTCTATTTCTCACAATCAACCAATTAAGCTCTTTCTGATAAGTGATATGATCGAAATGAAAGACGCTTAAAATGACATTGGTACAGCAGGAATATACTTGTTGACGAAATAATGTCGAAATCTCTACATTTTCAACGTTTAAAAAACTTGTTTTTTTTTCTAATATTTTAATGAAATACTATGTAAGTGTTCAAATTATGGTTAACAATAGTATTTTAATGCTAACTTTGGAGGATGAGAAAAAAGAATAAAAAAACTGAGAGGATAGGAATAAATGACACATTAACCAGTGGAGTATAGTCAAATAGCATTTAATATTTTTTTAAAGCTACATCTTGAACACTTTTTGAGCTGCTGTTCATCAAAAGAGCATATTTTCTTTTGAAAAATACTAATTTTGTAAAAAAATATACAAAAATAAATATTGTAATATACAGTTTTTTTGTACTTTAAAAAAACAACTAACACTCAACGATTGTTATCAACTTCTTTGTATGGAATCTAACAAACAAACTTAATGGCACCTATTTTGTATGGCATCTACCAAACAGAAACTTTGTTACTAAAAACAAACTTTTAGAGATCTCCACATACTATACATATATAGATGAGTGAATGACTAATACAACTGTAATGTATAATGAAGAATGTTTGACAAGGTTTGGAGATCTCCACATATACGGATGAGTGAATGACTAATACAACTGTAATGTATAAGAAGAATGTTTGACAAGGCTTAGAGATATCCACATGTACAGATGAGTGAATGACTATTACAACTGTAATGTATAATGAGGAATGTTTGACAAGGTTTAGAGATATCCACATACGAGTATACAGATGAATGAATGACTAATACAACTTTAATGAGGAATGTTTGACAAGTGTTTTATATGATTGTTTAGATTACCATAAAGTTGGAGTTGTTAATTGGATAACTTTGTATTTAAGTGCGTCTAAGGTTGTGTATACAAGGTGTGAATGTTTTACCTGGGTGTAATAGTCTTTTTCTTTATTTCTTATTCAATAATGAGCGTCGTTGACCTCTGATATACCTCAAACTCTGTCTCCATTCCTTTCGGTCCTGGGGCATGCTCATGCAGCGTTTAAAGAGGATCCTGTGAACTTCTTTATTTGATCCATCCATCTTCTAGGAGATCTTCCTCTTACTTGCCTCTCTTCAACAGTCAATTACTGTCCAACACAAGTTTCTCCAGTTTCTCATCATCTTTTATAGCAACTTGCTCAAAGGACGCTAAGATTATTTTTCTGCATGTTGTCGAAATTTTTTCGGTAATCTCCGATTCTTGGATTATAGAGATGTTGGTGCACCTCAAGGCCCATGGGATACGGAGCATCCGCCTCCAACAACACATTTTTAAGTCATATATCACGTTTATTTCTTTCCTCTAGTATTTAGGATAAATATACAATATGAAATTTGTGACTTAGAAATGACATCATTCCGTCAGATGCCTATGGTTGTCTATGTTCACAAAATGGAGCATTTTTAACATCGTTTTTTTACGTATACTCTACGGTTTGCGTATCCATCAATATAATGTCAATTTTAAATTATGCATGGTGGAAAATAAATTTAAATTATGCATGGTGGAAAATAAAAAAACAAAAGGGTGCAACCATGGAGAAAACAGATGAGCTACATATGTACGAGTATGGTGAATACGGAATGAATGTTAACAAAAGACTGGTGTGATAAGGAAGATGAAGTGGAACACTGCATGTAGGTTTGTAGAAAGGATGAATAAAGTAAACTATCAAAACAAATTAACAGTTCAATTCTTAATAAAAAAAACATGAAAGAGAAAGACCAAAAAATAACGGGTTGATCAAGTGAGTGAAACTTAAAAAAAAGGCATGTAATTTTTTTAAGAAATCGTAGAAGTTGCTTAAGAAGGAATGTGTGTCTGGGGAAATTCGTCTTTTCTGCCTACCTTATAGTAAAATGTCATAATGTCATAAATTTGCCAACCCTTTTTTTTAATGCTTCAGTACTTCGTTCTTTCTACGAATTTTATTCCCATTTATCACGTTAACCACTTGTTTCATATGCTTTGTGAAAAAATATTTTCTTGAAAGAAATAAATTTTATTGCAACACTTTCATCAATTCTTCATTGCTCAAAAACTTAGAAAAACATCTGACCTGAGAACGAGAGACATTGTTAGATTTATAGCTCTCAATTTTCCGGACAATGGAACTCAATACTGTTTATATCTTAAGAAACCTGTGATTCAATAAATCTAACTTATTTCTAATATTATTAATGTTCTTTGTAAAAAGGGGTGAAATCACTTTTATTACTTTTGATACATCATTTATAAAGCAATACCTTATAATAATTATTATAAAAGGACAATTTATATAGCACAATTTAGAGACCTTATTTTCCTCGATTATGTTCTTACTCGGAAATTGCACCCACTATTATTTACAGATTAAAAATTATAACAAAAAAAATAAAATAAGTAAAGTATACGCATAGATATAAAGTGGGGGTGGTTATGGGATTGAGTTAAACAACTAAGGTATTTAGTAAAAAAGACCGTTGGAAACTTACCAAAGGAAAACGAACTACAAACAAACCTTTGTACGTCTTCCAATATGTGATAGTAACACATTTGACTTAAGGTGGATAGCAGTGAATATCTGTGGTGTTCATATATAATTTAAAAAAATGCTAAACAACCCAAACTGGGGTTGTATTTCAAGTGCTTTACAAAACTGCATACGCTACCCTTATCTCTTATACTTTTAGACACGCAATTTCATGGCACAGGGCCAGCAATAGCATAAGCCCTATCATAATTTAACGACCATAATTTGGAACAATAAATTTTTCGATGAAGACGTTTTGCTCTTCTCCGAAACAACATCTCTCAAATACAGATTCGAAAGGTATAATAAAGAAATCTCATAGAGAGACTTAGTGAATACAAAGCGTGCACGAAATATATTATGAAAAATGTATCTTCGTAAATAATCAACAAATTAAATATAATCTATTTACTACGCTGACATAGAAATAATATATTAAATATGAAAACAGCTTTTAGTAAAAGATGATAGAGGATATTAATCATATTGTTTTGCGGTAAAATTATATAATTGGCGTTACCTTTATATAAACATTTTCTATATTTATTTATTACAATATACGTTCTTATATCAACCATTAAAAATAGTTACAATATTAAAATTAAATAAAGATTTTTTAGTTCGTATGAATACAAAATCAACACGTTACAAAAAGTATAAACATTAACACTACTCGTACACAAAAAATATCATAAAAGTACGTACGTACATACTGAACTTCTATACAGTTAAAACATACGACAGGCAACGACTCAGAAAGCCCAAAACAAATTATCTGTTTGAAAAAAATAGAAACAAAAATAAATTCGTGTAATTTATCGTCTCAATCAATACACATAAAAACATGTATCGAAATTTCAACATATTTTCAAACTTTTGACCCTTTAATTAATTAATTCTGTTGGATTACTAAAAGCCTGGATGTTACAATGTATGACTCTTACTCCGGTAGCTCAGTATAGGTAAAACAAGGCTCAATAAGATCTCAAGATGTCGTGGGAAGAGGTAGGCATTCGTCAGTGCTTGGGTAGGTATAAATACATAATGAAACACATATTTGCTGTTAATTGGTTATATATTTAATCCTGACGAGCTGATACTCCGTCAGGAAAATCAAATGGGCAGATTAGTCTCTGCTACTCCGCTAGCCTTTCAGATGGACAGGCAGCCGAAGGAATTTATTATCAGGGGTAATCTCACAACAGTCCGTTGCGGATTGTGCAATTCTCAAAGATTAGATATCGCCAATCTCTAGAATACTCAATTATCACCATAAAATGACAAGCAAAAGAGGATAAATAAGGTTGATCTTACTCCAATACAAGACACAATGTATTATCCCAGATCCGCTTCAAGTGTATGACCAGGTCGACTCGTATATGGCCCTCTGACCTTATACTGTTACTACAGGGCCGCTGATGTGAAGAAATTCCCTCAGTGGTTGCCGACCGCCAATTCGTGCCGTAATACACCCACACGACTCGGTCCGGTGTGGAAGACTCCCGAATCTGGCGCGCACTCGATATTGCTGGTAGAATCAGTTAACTTTGACCCGCGAATGAGTTGTACGCCTAACTCGAGATCGTCGTTTGGACAACAGTCCAGAATCTGCTCAATCAAAAGACTGAGGTGAAACGAGATCCCCGTTTGTAGATTATCCAGAATTTACCGGACAAATTGTATCAAATAAGAATGAACAATCAAATGTGAGAAAAGCTTGTTCAAGTTCGCGAACAGCGTCAAGACGAAAATGATGTTGACTTGACAACTTCGTGGCGAGAATGGAGGTGGGAAGATCGCGGTCCCTTAATTTAAGGGATCTCAGCCAAGCTCCGCCATTTTGGAACTCTATAGAAAGTCCCTCGCGACCGTTAAAAAAATCATAAATCTTTTCGTCCGGCCGAACGTTATTTTGCCAATGAATAGTCTATTTAAACTTTCACAGCGTAATTAAGTCGAGAATCCTTTTTGTATAACATCCGGTAACCTTAGGCGAAACTTATTGTTTAAGAGACAATACTGTACCCTTCTTTTTTGAATGTATCTCGAGTGAAGTGTTATTCCCAGCCGTTGTTTTCAATATTTAACTATGACTGCAATAAACTAAGCGCGACGTATTTCTTTAGAAAAGGAGAAGAGAAATTTTTTGACCCTTTATCCTCGCCTAACAATCGCGGTCATAAAAGCGCATTCAGCCTCTGAAATATATCTTGCGCAAAGTTTTATTTTTTTCTTAGTAAAAATAGTTATCTGTGACTGCAATAAATCAGATCGTAAGATGGAAACCAATTACAGATCTTTACAAAGACAAACGTTCTGCATTCTTTTGAAAAAAGGGAAGAGAAATCTGACACTGAGCCATGTTACAATAGAAGCTCTTCTCCTTTGTTTTTGATTCTCCCGGTTTACTATTTTTAATGGTTATTTTTAACTGCAATAAACTAATTGGTCAACCGTACCCAAGTCCTGACAATATGTTTGAAAGATCATGAAAAGTTTGTCAAAAAATCAACATGAAGAAGGAAAAATCAATTAGAGTCACGCTGTGGCGCCGGATTTATGGTTCAAATAAATAAAAATGCTCCCTGAGAGAACTTTTAAAGGCATTGAAACTCTCTCCAAATACGAATATGTTCGAGACTGCAGCCATACTCATTAACCAATCGATATTACATATGTACGAGATAATTCTAGTAGTACTTTGCTAGTTCTACAATTCTTGCAGACGAGTATATCTTGCAATATCGTGTCTATATATTTCTATTATACAATAACTATTATACGAGTATATACTCCTCTCGTGGAAAGAGAACGTGATATAAAGCAATGCATAATGATGTACCTAGTAATTCCTATCATGAGCACATTGCTTCCAGTTGCTCCCATCCACTTTTCTGATGTCATCGGATAATCTTGCTAGAGCTCTTCTACGTATCTTTTCGCTGTCATTGGTCTCCACTTCAACATTTTCTGGAGCCGCCTATCATCGAAACGTCTAGCAATGAGCCCTACCCAGTTCCACTTTTGGGTGGTAAACCCTCTCAGCGACATTTGTGATTTTGGTGTGTTGCCTTATCTATACAATCAATTCAGAATAATAATATATTTTTAACATTACTTATAATATAACAGTGCTTTCTATATGAACGCAATCTACTATTATTTTTTAAATATTCTTTGCAAGACATATGTAAACAAATTAAATTTTTGTTACAGATAAATGGAGATTTTAAATGAAAAATACCTTACTAGAAGTAAAATACCAAATAAAATATTATAGAAAAATAACGGATAAGACATGAAAAATGCAAAACAAATTCCTTACATATTGTATAATATTAAAAATGATCAAGGAATTTTTCACTGTCACAAGTTATAATATATCAACAGCGTCATTTGTACGAAATTAATGTACTGAATTACTTATAATATTATTTGTAACCTGTTTGTGAATTTATTTAATTGTTTACAATTTAAAAGTAAGGACCTTAACTTAATTATAACCACGATTTTCAACTGAAACACAATATGATAAAATTTGATTTCACGAACTCTCCCACATATTGCAATTCGATCAAACATTGAATTTACCAAGATTCCGAGAATTGAATACGAACCACTGGAAAACTTCCGACACAACCCTCAAGAGAAGATACTTGTTCCTAATTCTAATTTTGTCATTATATTTCAATAAATAATTAAGACGATCCAGAACAAGCAAACTTGGTAGGAAACACTTCCAGTGCCAACTTGTTATATGAGATTGTGTGGAAACTTTGTTGGAAAGTTCCAAAATTGACTAAGAAAAGTTTTGCTGTAAACTTTGGGTGATACCGAAAATTGACGTTAGTCAAAATTTCTTTAATAAGAGACAGTAAAAGCAGCTTCAAAAATTTGGTGGGGAATATTAAGCTTATTTATTAAAGGCATTATTACAGACGTATTTATGAAATTGTATTAAAAGTTACATTTTAAAGCATAAAAATTCAACTTTTCAAAAATGGTTGTTCATCAACGTAGACATGAAAAAATTTTGATAGATACACGAAAAACATCGCACTCTTTAATTTTCTTACTGTATTTTTATTATCTGGTTTATAGTTTTTTCATACACACACTTCACAACGCTTATCGTTTTTAATTTTAATGAAGTGTGACGTTCCTTATAGCGAATGTTTGCAAATAAAATACAAAACAATGTAGTTATCAGCTTCAAGATGCCAATTTATCATTTAAACACACAAACAACCCTAGAAGCGCTACGCAACATTGCTACCCCGACACATCAACTGACAGCTGAATGTCAAAACTGTGAAATAAATTACTTTGTTATTCAACTTAACATCAACGTAATTTATTGTAGAATATTCTAATATTGCGAATATTGTTTATTCAACATCACATCAGGACGTGGATAAAAAGAAATCATTTAATTATAATAATACAAGTACTATTTATACGTATATCGCCATTTAGAGAGCAGACTCTTTTCAAGGGCGTTAGCTCGGTATTCAATCCCACTATTATTGACAAATTAAAAGTATTACAAAAAAAAAGTTGATTTTAAGGATAACAAGATAATGGCTGCGGAATAGGATAGTGGTTACATTTTGTATTGAATGTTTGCGTCTCATTTTAATTAGCAAAGTGGAAAAATATAATGCCACATCTGTTATTATAAATCAGAACTATCTAAATTGCATAAGAGTTGACAGTTTTTTTCCCCTCCGGACTAGCATTTAAATGTTCCAAATAGATCTGAGTAATTTATATTGTAATAAATCTTTCACTTCAGAGTTTTTCACTTATTAAAAGTTTTCATCACAAAACTTTCAGGTATCTCTCTCCAATATAATTAAACTTTTTAAACCATCGTTCTATTCAGGTCACCCTTTATATAAAGCATTTTGATTGAAACATAAAATTAAGATGGCGTTACCAAAGATGTCAGGCAATTTAACAAGCACGGTCGAGGGTCAGATTGACTTGAAACTATTCCAATAAATATTACAAACTTTGTCAAGTATTCAAATTAGAGGTCAAATTAACTGTTTCGTGTTTAGTTGAAATATTTGAGAGCGATACAATATTCATTACGTGCTCCTACCCTCGGTAAATTACACATATTATCAGGTAAAACGCATACTAGTTCATCTCTGTTCATTCATTTATATAGTATATTATATTTCAGCTTATTAAATTTGTATATAATCAAAGATATTGAATAGTGTGACCGCGAGACAACATTTTCTTCAGCCGCATTAATGGATCCTTTGGGTTTAGAACCACTGAAGTAAACATGGAACTCGTTGTTCGTAATCGTACATTTTAGCAGTATTACTGTACTTGAAGAGGCAACAACACTCGCTCGAGTATCAAGTCTAGCGTTTGCGAGTATTTTTACTAGATAAACTATTTTAGTAGACTGGGACCCGTTTTTTCTTCTTCGGGTACCATCGGGCATCAAGCTCGAATCTCGTCAATGGTGTCAAATGAGTTTTCTCGATAACAATATACGAGAGAGTTTTTTTTTTTTTTGTAAAATGGATAAAGAAAGGTTTAAAACTAAACTGTACGTGAATATGATTGTGCTACTCCCTTAAAAAAATACCTACGATTTAAACCTTATCTTTTTAAAAAGAAAGAGTGGCTACACGAATTTTAATGTAAGAAGTGCTAGGTGTGCGTGAAAGGGGTAAATCGATAAAAACGTACCTAGATCAAAAGGACACCCCCCCCCCAACGTCCATATATTTTATCTTCAATAACCTAGACCACACTGTGCCAATTAAAGACCTAAGAAGTGTTAACCCACGACCCCTTCTTGCAAGAAAACTGTTCTCATTAACCGAGTTTCAGCATACAATTTATTTTCACCTTTCGATGCCATTTGGGGTAAAGTTTTTCATTTATTAAAATTGTGTATTTGAAACATGGAGTGTGTTTCAAAATAATAAATATGTATCCGTACATATTCTCATATAATTCTTTCAGTTTCTTGGCTACCTCGTATTTTTTATTTCAAAAACTCATTCACTTGATCGAAAAATACTAAACTCATTTTTCTTCTCCCACGTCTTCAACTTATGTCCATGATTTTGTCAGCCTTTTCAGTCAATTGTCAGTCATTATTTTTACTTGTCCAAACCACCATATAGTGTTTTTCTTCATCATCAATGTCAACCCATGTTCCTAAAGGGGTTGTCAGAAAGAACATATATTCGCTTGATTACATCCTGGCGCACATATTTTGCTTCTACCACGTCCATACACCGTCACGCATTATCTCCTATTATAAAGAATTTTCCTTCTTTGAGAATTTAATTTATTTGGTCATGCCACGTTTTTTTTATATTACCCCTAACTTCTCTTGCCTTCTTTATTACTAGAAAATATTCTTTTTTTAAATCTTCATTCTTTCTACGTGGCTGAAATATCTCAAGACTCCCTTCATCATATTAAACAAGGAAGCTTCTTTTAATCCGCATTCATTCTTAATATCCTTATTCCGTCATACTTTATAATTCTACACAATATTTTCCCTAGCCAGCTTATAACATCAATTCCTACTTCACATTCATATTCATTTAATGCTAAAGTTATATTCCATAAAACCTGATTCAATTTAGAAGGTATGGAGCTCATGTTATAAGATCTTCTTAATTGATCATTAAATCGAGTAAAACGTCTTGTCTTGCATCAGAGATAAAAATTTAACTGAATTCACTATGCAAAAATTCCTCAGCTTTTGAAATACGTTTTTATTTTTCACGTCTAACTAAAATATTACGAGTGCCTATTCCTTCAGAAGAAAGAAGAACGTGTATATTTCTTACAATGCTTAGTAAAATGTTAAACAAACGTTCAAGACAAAAAAAAATGAATACTTTTTCTGTGTTTTCTTGAGCAGAATTAACTTACTGGCCTTCTTATCTGTATTTATTACTGTCCTATCACTAAGCTATCACTAAGTAGTTGCCTGATATAAAAAAACAAAGTGCAACGAAATAGCCTATTTAATTAATCATATGATACCCCTCAACATATACAAAATTATGGTTCAGACATGTTGAAGAACGTAGCAGGAAAACAATATTATCTTCAGTGCCAGTGATCAAGCTTTCGAGATAAGAGCCATTGGAGAAGGCAATTATCTCACAGTTCGGCATCGCGTGTGTTGGAAATACTACCGCACAAAGATCGGCAACAATACTCGAACACGTTTAGCGCGGAGTAGAATTGTTGCCGAACGAACTCTTTTATCAGACAAATACCATGTTTTAATCTTATTTTTTGGGGATGGAAAACCAGCGTCATAACAACCAGGTCACGGAATTCGTTGAAATAGCCCAATATACCTTTTTTTGGTTTTTGGATTACTTTTGTGTTTGTGTTCAAAAGTACTTAGAAACGTAACTCATCAAACCACCCTAAATCACTCTGATAATGAGAACACTCGAAGTGATGCGAACCAGGAAAAGAAATAAATCAATAAAAACCTAATTCTCGTTAATAGCAAATTATTTTAAAAAGAGTTCCAGTATGCTTTTTACTTGCGACTCAAATTGTCCCTTCATTATTATTATTTGCCGAAATTTCAAAGTTATATGAATATCATAAGTAAAATTTATTTTAATTAATAACTAAAATTTTGATTTAACCTCATTTTATCTCAATTTAGCCAGTGGTGCTTTTAATTTGTTTTTTTACTATAACGAAAGAGTACACAAATGAAAGTCATTTATTTATTATTGCTTTATAAAATTTGTCTTTTTCATTATTAATACTTTCTTTATATGAAAATCAAAATATATAAAGTAGGATGATGATTTACTTTAACTCTATCAACATAGTATTGGGAGAATTCGTAAACTAAATTATACCATAGTAATTATTGTAGAGTTCCACAAAGTAAAAATTAAAAAATATATTGTTTGTTTATAAATTTGAATACATTTATACATAGGGACAAAGTGCATAGAGGCGTCGAGGCGCATGGGATTGCAAGCTCCTTTTAGTATTTCCCATCTGATTATTTAACCCGGCTTTTTCATTTTTTTTATTTAGGCATTCCATCCCATAGAAAGGATGATTTGTGAAAGCCCGGCTTTTTCATAATTGGATTATGAATGGATTTGCGAGAGGAAATAACGAAAAACAAAATTATTTCTTATGTCGATTGAACGAAAAGCTCTGAATGCGAATATTTTTTTTTCAATCTGAATGTAGATTGGAATAACTCCACAAATCAACAGGGTTTCTCTTCATTCTTTTCAGTGTTGCCCTGCCTTTGTGTGACAACCAATATTTAATTCAATTGGAATGGGATCTTTCAATTACAGTTATGATAAACTGGTTTTATTCGTCAATAAAGCATAATAAATTGATAAATAAATTGTATAAAGCTATTATATTTGAAAAAATTCAATTTATATATATTAAGTAATTGTGTCGAGATGTAATTTTGTAAAGGTGACGGCGACCTCTGTGGTTTACTTGGTAAGATGCTTGACTTCCACCCGGGAGTTAGAGTTTGGGTTCCAGTCTGTTAAAAGAGTACTTTTAAAGGATCTTCAAAACCATCATTACTAGATAATATGGAATTGGTGAGGCTGAAAAGTTCTAACAGACAATGTTCTAACCAACAAAATAACCAAAACAGGAATAAAAAATAGAACCAGAACATGAGCAGCACTTTTCAAACTACTGAACTGTAAAGCCTTTTCCCGAAATGCCTAACTGAAGATATACTCTTTTGGCCCGTAATAACTTATGGATCCGAAGCACGGGTCATGACACTCAAAGATCGACAAAAGTTACTAAGCTTTGAAAAGCAAATTCCACGAAATATATTTGGACCTGAACAAGATGCTGGAGAGTGAAAACTGAAATCTAAAGTTGAAGTTCTAAAATTAGGGAAACAACTATGTATTACCTGCGAGATAAGGTTACAAATGTAGCATGAATAGGCCATAAAAGAATATTTCAGTTGACATGGTCAATAAAGATCATAAAGCGAGTCCAACAATGAGAAAGAAGAGTGGTTTGCAGACTGAGGCAGATACTTTTAGACAACGTGCAGCGAGATCTTACGAGGCTGGGAATAGAAGGAGACTGAAATGAGACAGTGACCAATAGGCCTGGAGAAAATGATCCGGGAGACATTTTTTTAAATACATTTTTTCTAAATGTAATAGACACGGGGAGGGGGAGGGGAAAAGTGGCTAGTAAGGGTAGGGGAATATGTATGTGTCAAAAGGATGGCTTTTGAACGCAAAACATATTTAGCAGAGGACTATTATTTAAATTAACTTAATTGTTTATAATGTTGAGACTTAATTTAACGCTTTTTAAATCTTCAAAATGTATAATTTGTTTAGCTTTTCTAAGTTGTCCAAAGTTTATTTTAGAGAAAAGAGTTAATGTACATTTGAGATTCTCAATAATAACAATTTTTCGGAGCTCGCCAACCACTTAATCGAAAAAACCCATTCGTTTGATATCGATCGTGGTTTGCGGATTTTGCACGCGAGCCGGGGGGGATTGCAGCTGAACAATTTCTACATAATTGAATTCGACTTCACCTGACGAGGAGACTTTGAAACCGGTAGTGAACTCAAGTAAAACAGTCGTGAATACAAAATAATTGTTTTATTTATTTTATTAAACATGTATAACTTATTCTTGTTCGATATTTCATATAAACAAAAAAAATGTTTCCTTTTTACATATACATGCCCAAGTAGTAAAAAATATAATTAATTGTAAAATAATTCATTGTCTGTTATTATATAACATAACAATTTAAGACATAAATTTAGCAGATTTATATACTTTTGAAGCCTAATAAATTACTGAAGAAATCTATTGAAGGTTTTTTTTTCATGAGTCCGCCTACATTTTTTAATATAAATTTACTCACAGATTTGCTTAATATATTTGAAGTGCTGTTAGAAAAAAATATCTGGTTTGAAATCACAAATGTTATGAACTATAGAGAGCATTCCACATTTTATAAACCATAGAGAGCATTCCACATTTTATGAACTATAGAGAATGAACCACAAAAACCAAGAATTGCATGCATGGCAACATTTATTATGTTACTATGAAAAATAATTCTCTTTCTAAAATAATACGAATAACTGCAGGAATGTGAACATCAGTATTCAGCACACAGAATATAACGCAATATCACCTCTTGTCGTGCATGTGGTCCGTAATCAATCAAAAAGAGGCTTCAAAACTCTGCAAACCACATTTTTGTGGGTCGAAAATTAGATTTTTTTTGTTGGTATCATCATCAACATCACACTATGCACCTGTTGATGTAGGCAGAGAGAATAGATATTTACTCCAAACTATCCTGTCACACATATTTCGGTTCTGCCACGTTCAAACACCTCGGGGTATATGCTATCTTATTATAAAGGCTTTTTATCCTTCTCTCTTTCAGAACTTGATTCATTTGACCTAGTGACATTTTTCAAGGTCTTCTAAAACCTCTTGAACTTTATAAACAACTAGTATACATTCTTTTTAAATGTACATTATTTTTACAGAACATTAATCAATTTGATTTTAAGTGGTACCACTTCAATACTTATAATTCTAGGACATCTTATATCATCTTCCCCGGCAGAAAAAGGTTAAGGCTTTGGATCCAATAAGAAAAGTCAAGAATTTGGAATTTGAAAAAAAATTGCTCAAAGCATGGACATGTGTTAATTTTGTTTTGTAATTCTTAAAATCAATGAGTCACTTAAATAAATATACTCAAACAGAGCAGTATCAAAATCTGTTAAGATGAAAGTCCACAATGGTATATTAGTGCCATATTTAATATATGGGAGTGAATCTTTGACGTGGAAAAATACTAGAAGGAGCTGAAAAAAACGTTAAAGAAATGCATGCACTTTTAAAAATTATGACAGAATACGGAATGAAGGGATAAATGTAAATTAAAGGCTGATATGTTGCGTAAGATGAAGAAGAGCTCTCTGAGATGGTTCGTGTATGTGGAACTTATGAATGAAGTAAGATCAACAAATAAAATGTACAGTGCAAATGTGAATGGAAGGCGTGGTAGAGGAATACCAAGAAAAGTTTGACTAGATCATGTAAATGCTATTTTGAAAGAAGGAAAATAAAGAAATAAGAGAAATCGTAGGAGCTCTATATGAAAGTATATGGATATGGAAGATCCGAAATATGTGTGTCACATGCATACTCTCAAATGCTAGGATAGAAAGATCTGCTTCCCAAAAGGGTCAAGGCTTAAATATAGCTTTCACGCCATTCCCTACTGGGTTAGACATAGAGAACAGAGCGTCAGACTTTCCTATATCGACATATATATTTCCCTTCTTCCACATCCATACACCTTCTCATACAGCTCCTGCGATTTCTCATACTTCTTTATTTTCCTTTTTTCAAGGTAACATTTACTTGGTTAAATCATAATTTCCTTGGTATCCCTCTTCTTCCTTTTCTACTCACATTTGAACTAAATATTTGTTTTGTTAATATTTCTTCATACATTCAATTTACATGTCCAAACCATTTCAGAGTGCTCTTCTTTATCTTACTCAACATATCAGCCTTGAGTTCACATTTATATCTAATCACTTCATTTCTTTTTATTTATTAATTTTCCCTGCTTCTCAATGCACGCATTTCTACAGATTTTGACGGTTCCAGTATAAATGTATTTGTGCCCCGTTAACCCTGTTTCCTATCGCTACATGACATTCGATATCCCTTTTAACCATTCCATCATGTGAGCAAAAAGCAGAAATCATCAAATTGTTCTAATTTTTCATAATTCACCCATTCATCGTATTTGTTTCTCTTTTCACATTTTTTTATCACCATGACTTTGAATTTTGCAATACAGGAAACCATTTTTGTACAATCAGGAATCAAACTCGAAACCCTAGGTAAAAGCCAAACGTCTTATGAACCAGGCCACAGATAACCTAATAATGGCATAGAAACTAAATTAGAAATCCTCTAGACATATTTTAAACCACTGCCACCAGTTTACACTGTACACTTGATAAAGTTTCTAAGTTGAACAATCAGACCTATTTAGAACTTTTAAACTGCTATCGACAACCTTCCCCTATTTCGAAAGTCTTGCTTTTCACCATAAAATGTTTACTATTGAAATTCAATATGTGTATTTGAGAGGTTTCAAATTTCTTCGAGTTTGAAGTAACAATCACTAACGACAAATCTTTATTACTTAACTATTAATTACAGGCATCAATAGCTTTATAGGTTCAACAATGGATATTCCGGGCTTTTGTTTATTTTGTTTGTTGTCTTATGTTTGATTAGACATTTCCTAGCTTTACCCTTCAATAAGGAGATGTTATTAACCCCAGTAAAGCTGTATTGAATCAACACATCTAACTCGAAGCTTTTACGATGAAACCAAAAGCCTTAATTGATTTTATACAGAGGAGTTCTCAATTTCCAGTTATCCAATTACCTATAATTTAATGTATTCATTCAAGATAGATATTTTCCCCGGGCTTTCTGATTTAATGTAGTCAGGCGCCATTTGTCTTTAATAAAATTCTGCAGAGCTTCCATTCGAATGAGGCACAATTTTTAAAGAAAAAAAGACACAATGGATGCACAGAGGTGTGCGATATGACTTCGGGATCTTGACTCTGGTTACGCGAAGGGCGGGGGCGGTGTGAGAGTGATGATGGTGAAGCTTTTGTCATGACGTATTTAAGATTTTATTGTTTATTTTCTTTTTAGTTTTTGATCGAATAAACAATCGAAGCTAGATGAAGAATAACCGACGCGCTCATTGTGTCAATAGTCGAGAAAATAGTTGCACCTTCAGAAATGCTCTGAAATGTTACCTTCTAAATAGGTAATGATTTGGACTTTTATTTGCTTTCTCTCTTTTCGCTGGTGGTGACTCGGGGGTTGTGTGTGCGTTCTCTTATCATTATTTTTTATATTACTGCTTATTTATTTTCATTTTTCGTATTGTGGTTGGTATGTGCGAGTTTGAATATCATTTTTCATTTGCGATTTTATTTTGATAAAATTTGGACTCCTGTCAGGTTTTCTCTCTTTTCGCTTACAGTCAATCGGAGGTAGTATTTGTGGATAAGCTTTTTTATTTCTGGTAATAGATAATAATTGTGTTAGTAAAGATGTAACTTGACAGGCCATATAGCGTTTTCAGCGCATAGGTACGCTTTATACTTAATGCAAATTCAACCAAATAACTCCCATATTGATGATGTTTCACTGATTGATGTATCCTTAGAGTGAAGTTTAACCTGTGTCATATGGTTTCAAAACTGTTTAGTGAGAGTTATTATTTCTGAGACATATGTTAAGACAGAAAAAGTGCATTGAATTCGGTAGATGGCTCCGAAATTTTGAGCTTAGGTATCCAAAAATATTTATTTTCCTCTCTGTTTCGATAATGTTGTCATCTCTACTAGCTCTACTAGCTGGCAATATCAGAATAACGGTGTGCTCTCTTTATTAGATGAATTAAGTTTTTTAAATACATGCATAAAAATATTGGGTTTCCGCACATAAATTATGATCAACAGTAACGTTTATATTGCACTCAATCTGGGTTGCTAGCAGCCTACCGCCATTTTTATATTCCAGAGTATATTAATCAATTAATTAAATTTTGGCACTCATAAGTGAAAGTGGTTGACAAAAATTATCCAGGATTAGGTTTACGGAAAACCATCCTTCCTCATTATTCCAAATACTTGTCAAAAAATCTCAGCTAGAGTTGACAGCATAAATTTTTCAATAGATCTAAATTTTTCAATATCCTTTCGGTCAATTTGTGACGACCTTTTTTTGTTGATTTTCAGGCTTTAACTGAATTGTTTTTTGAAATGATTGTTGAAAAGGAACACTTTTTTTACCTTAGTATTTTTGACGAAATAGATATATACAGGTTTGATTATTTTGAACGAAACAATGTGCCTTATAACAATATTTTAACTAAAAATGGTGACGGATTAATTACAAAAAAAAAACACAATATCTAACACGTTATATTTTTTTAATTCGTATGGTACCCTACAACATGTCCTAAGTGGGAATTCGGATATATTGAAGAGAGTGGCCGAGAAACAATAGACAACTCTTGACACGTGAGAGTACTCGTATTGTTGCTCGCCGAACTCTTATACCCGAATAGGAATCTTTAGGGTACCATCGTGAATATTCATCGTTTGAACCCGAAGCCTCCGAGTAGAAGTCAAACGTCTTGTCAATCAAGCCACGGAGTCGATTCCTATTGCAACACGTCACTATCGCTACATGAATCGAGTAATTTATCAATTCACTTAACACTTCGTATCTCAACATATGTTTGAACAATAGATAAACAAAATATTATAACACCGAAAACCTCTGAATATATGGTTCATCAGAGGTAAAATGAAGTACAAAGGTAAATACAAATATATCATGAAAGAATATTTCTTAGGCTTTAATTTCAATATAAAACCCTCTCAAGTCGGGAGGTTCTTTTGTTACTCAAATAATATATAATTTACGCATACAAAAGGTTTCCTATTGTAAATTGATATAATCGTACCAAATTGGTGTTTTCCACCTTGCAAAAATATATTCGAAGATGAAATAAACTCAAAACAATGCGGTAAACAATATATTATTTGAACTGGTGAAAATCAAACATGACTTACTCCACAAATTATCAAAAATATAATTTTTAAGCAATTTTTCTGCTCAAATAGTCGTTTCATAGGTTCCCACAATATCTTTATAATCGTTCATTATTAATAATTTTAAAAACATTATATTTTTTGTCAAAAATTCTAAACACTTTTCGGCGACGGTTCTTGCTATTTCAAATAAAATATTTAAAAAACATAAATTTTCAAATATAATATAAATAGAAATTGATAATTATATACCATCACGCCATTTCGCTGTGAGGGTAAGCAGAGAGAACAGAGCGCCATACTTTACGATGTTGACAAACACACATCCTTAGTCTCTTCTACGTATACACCTTGTCATACAACTTCTACGATTTCTCTAATTTTCTACGTTTCCTTTCAGAACGTCATTAATTGGATCCAACCATACTTTGCGAATCGTACAGAGTTAAATACTCGTATATAGCTTTTTTCGTAACTAAACACGTATGCTCACACATTAAAGATTATCTCATGTCACTATTTAATACATTAAAATTTCTAGAAACTACGTTTCAAAACGTTCTGTCACCATACACGTGATATAGTCTCGAAATCCTTTTAAGTCACCCTGCCGATCTAAATATATATATTTTTTAAATAATTTCTCTTAAATAATTTAAATGTTGTATTAATTAATATATTGTTTTCATGGGCCGAATACTCGGTAATGAAATTCTGCTAAGTTTAATTACTTGACCTGTTAAAATACAAATTTCAGTAAATAAGCGAATAATTTGGCGAGTCGACCTCCGAGATGAGTGGGTCGACTGCGCTCTTATTTATTCGGCCGAGTGACTCTGAAATTCTACGGCGCACTCCTCTCGTTGCTACATTCGGCGTATCTAATGTCGCCCCTGTGAATAAAACTAACGAGATCCTATGAATTGGACATCACTTGACACTGTCTTATACTCCTTTGTATATAGAACCCATTCACGGTCATTATTCAAGAAGAAGAATACTTTACTTGAGATTTTTTACGAGTGACCGGTGTGTGAGGGTTGGCACCAAATAAAACCATGTATACAATAAATATCAAATGTCTTTATTCCTTTCTAGGCCATGATATTTAAATAAATATAATATTATCTTGCATGGTTTATTTACTATTTTTTTAATAATGTGAAATTAACCATGAAATACTATATTTAAAGGCTTGGTATAAAGCACATATACAAGTACTAATGTACACGTATAAAACATAGATTAACGTTTATTCGATATTTCAGATAAATAAAAACAAAAGGCTTTTGTGGTTGAAAAACTATTTAAATATAAACGTTGAACTAATAATAACTCCGTGGTTTCGTTAGTAAAATAGTCTGCTTTTCTTTTAAGAGATCTTTAACAATTTTCTGGTTAGTTGGAATAGATTTCCTAATTTTAATAAGCTGTAAAGACTTTCTTGAATGGTATACACATTAATTTTGGTAATATTTACACTACCTTTAGTTGATATTGATCCAGCTTGTTCATTATATTCGCTAATAATATTCCTAATATATACAGTTTCCAAGACATCAATAATGTTTCTGATATCAGTTTTTAAATTAAACTTTATCCCATAAAGTATGATCATGCATATAGCATACCCATGCCATGTTGCAGTTAATAGCCACTTCCTAGTAGTCTGCGCCTGCCGGGGTGACCATTTGTAATATCCTGCTTGTTCTTGTCACGTGCATCTAAAGAGAATATTCATCGTTTGCGTTTTCCATCTTTTCTAAAATTATTCTTATTTTCTCCTTTAATTCTACCCCCTTCTTTGGTTGTCATTACATACCATGATCATGTAAAGTCGACTTAACTGTTGCTTTACCACAGAACAGTATACTTGTTCTTAAGTGAGAGTGTCCTTCTTTCTTAGGTGGGAGAATCTCAAGGGTCTTCTGGCGTTCAATGACAGTTTTTTTATGGTCTTGCATCACTTATGCTAGCAACATGATATGCTCACTCGTTTTTTTATACTTTCGGCACTCAAGTTCTATTTGGAGACCTGTAAAATATTACTCCTGCCAACAATAGTTCAATTTTTCATGGAATCGAGATCAGAATAGATACATAGAATACCAAAAACGCGCCGTGGAGTCTAATTATGAAGACCTTCAGGATGTTTTTAAGTGAATCGTTCAGATATAGAATACGTACAAAAAGTGACGATATGGGGAAGGCAGAAATAAGACAATGGCTTCATGTCTGGAAAGGATGACGTGTACTAGAATGCATGGAAAATCTTACGGCAATCGTCTCCCTAGATCTCCGAAAAGATGAAAGAACAATTCGGAGTCATTTTCCCATGACAGAGGCAAACCATGTGCGCGAACAAGACAAAAAAACCGAAAAGAAGAATAATACGTTTATCGTATAAGATATCATCACATTTTATGGAGTAAAATTATAGACCCAGGTTATATTCACTCTTTTATCACACACCTGCTGGGATGGTCATTTTTATCTACTTAGTTCCTTAAAGCAGAAATTTATCCCCTTTGTGATGGAGCGACAAGCAGAATAAAGCTACAGATCCGCCTATGTCCCAGGCTTTACGGACAGCGGAATGCTGGGAGGAGTGAAGAAGAATGTGCACAATATACAGCAGCTTCAGTGGGGATCACATTTTTTAGTATTGAGATAATGCTGTAAATTTTCCTTACGTACACGGCAAAGAAGTCTCTTTTGTGATTTGTATGATAGAATAGGAAATTAAATTATTGAAAACAAATATGAGCTACAAACTGATATGTTATATAGGATTAAAAAAGAGTGTGTTGAAGTGGTTTTTATGTGTTGAACGGATGAGTAATGAAAACCTCACTAAATACATTCATTTTTAATTCAAGGATAAGTGGGAGTCGTGGTAAAGTATAACCGAGAAAAATGTAGTTGAAATAAGTGAATTAAAATTTGAAAAAAAGAAAGGTAAGAAGTAAGAGAAACAGAAAGAGCTATACGAGAAGATGTATAGTATGGATATAGAGGAGGCGAAGAAAGTATGTAGGGATATAAATGTTTAGTAACAGAATAATGGCGTGATGAAATGTATTTTACATAAAAATGTCCTTTTTGTGAAACTTTTACAAGAAAGGCAATCCCTGAAATATACAAAAAGGAAAATAATATTGTATATTTTCTTTATGTAGTCCGTAAACGAACAGAAACCCCTATTTTGAAAACGGAAAAATTACTCTAAAAATGTTTTGTTTCCGGCTTTCGGCCGCTTCTCTCTCAAACCCAAAAAGTCCTTTTTGAAATTGGACCTGGCCAAGGAACGATATTGGTATATATTGTAAAAATAACATTTTCGGGGTAAATTTTTGTTACCCTATCCAAAAAGGCAGTGAATGGAAGATTGGCTGGGAACGAGCTATGAAATATGCCCTCCCTTGCACTCGAGCCATTCTCTCCTGACATTTCCCATTTTCCTCCGTTGTGTTACTTCAAATTCCAGTTCAATAAATTCCCTTCCAGTTATACTTTTCACCTGATGGAATATTTACTGTAATATTCCCATTTTACGTTGTTTTAACAATTCTAAACCAACACTTGAAAAGGCTTCTGAAGGATTATCGTAGAGTTTAATAGATGTTACCATATTTAAAAAAAATGATTCTGCTTCTAAAAGGTTTTTTGCTTCCAATGGTATAGTAGCACGAGTACTGCCTAAGCAATGTGGCATCCTGAGTTGGAACTCGAATTGGTCTCCATTCTAGAACTTATTTGGTATGAACGAAAATTGTTAAGGATGTCTTTCACAAATTCTATGAATAGTAAAAATAAAACGAAAATTAGTTCAATACAAATCTGCTTGAGTACTAATCGATCCTTTCCTATTTATTTTTTCGTATTGTACTCCTTAATATAACCAAATTGGTGATGCAGACATATTGAAGTTCGTGGTCGAGAGGCAGCATTGTTTTCAACCCAATTGATTGTGCCTTCAGGTTTCGAACTATTGGAGTTGGCAAAACACTCACTCTTGTTGGTTGGAAGAGATTGGCACATGGCAAGAAGCCCGCCAGGTTGTACTATATACAACAAAAGTGTAATACAATACAATACAATTGATCGTGAACATATACGACACGTAATTCCACCACAAAATATATGCTTCCACACATAATGATGGTGTCTGGTGGACATACAATTTAGAACATAAGAACCTGTATAGATGAATCTACTCGTATATATGAAGGTAGACTATTATGAATTGAAAAGATGAGCTGGGAAAGAGATCCCGTAGACAGACAGCCAAGACCCAATTTAGTTTGCAGATCTGATGATTAATAGTCCAAAAGTATTTCCCATTTCAAGATTCAATCTATCAAGATTATTAATTTAATTTATCAAAATTTTAAAACAGCATCATGTTAATATTGAAATTATCGATGTACTTACTGATGACCCCCATGGCCTAGCTGGTAAGACGCCTGCCTTCTGACCCGAGGGTTGCGGGATTATTCACTTAACGCCTCTTTAACATCTTTCTGGTTGTTTGGTAGAGTTGTTTATTGCAATAAAGCCGCACCGTATACAACACAAGTGTAATACAATAAACTCATTCCAACACAAATGAAAAGGCTCAAAATAAATGTATGTGGCATATTGAATGTCGTCTCAACATACGAATACTTGACTTCCACGATCCGTTGTCGGATTACATCCGTCTTCTTAAACTCGCTAAAAGAAACGAATCGATTTGATTTCTTTATAAAGACATTCACAATACCGTTGATAGCCCCGATATATTGACTCAAATATGATTCCACATTCTTACTAGAAAAAAAGGAAATTTGATAAATTTACTAACGACAGATGTACAATATAATTCATCGATTGTGAGAATGCTACATTTGCTAACGACAGATGTACAGCATAATTCATCGATTATGAGAATGCTACATTTGCTAATGACATATGTACAGTATAATTAATCGATTGTGAGAATACAACATTTGCTGACGACAGATGTACAGTATAATTCATTGATTGTGAGAATGCTACATTAGCTAACGACAGATGTATGGTATAATTAATTCATCGATTGTGAGAATGCTACATTTGCTTACGACAGATGTACAGTATAATTCATCGATTGTAAGAATGCTACATTTGAATTCCATGTCTGGATTGTTGAATACGCTTAATGCGTATGTTAGTGACTTCAGGAGAGGACTACTCCGATATTTACTCAACTTAGATCTTTACTGACATATAAGTTATTCCATTTGTATTATATATTATTTATAGTTAAGGCATTAATATTGTGGAGGTTAAAAGATAGTGTAATTGTTTTTAACAAGTCTTGTCTGAGCGCATGTGCGTGTTCGTGCGCGTGCGCGTCGTGTGCGTGCGTGTGTGTGTGTGTATGTGTGCATATGAATGCGCGTGTGTATGTCTGTGTGTGTGTTTTAATGTACACAGTATTTTTTATTAAAAAATAAGGAAAAATAAAAGCAACCAGCATTAACCGTTCCTGACCATTCCCCCTTGTCACTTTATTTAGCTGAAGTAACTGTGCAGTAAACTTTTCAACAACAAATTCAGTTTGAGAGCCTCGTCAAGGATGTAGAACGTGCTGACGTGTCGTAGAGGGCGCCAATGATAACGACAGGTTCGAAAAGGGGCCTCAGTACCCTACGTGAGAAGAAAGAGGATTTCACGGATCCCTGGTAGCGTATCTTCTAAACTTCCTCCTCATTTAATATTCTATAAAGTGTTTAGATTTTAACGTCATTTCTTTCTTGTTGACGTAATCGAGGAATATGTAAAAAAAAGCAGGAGCGGTAAAGGAAACGTTACATCTTTAATATTTACTTTTTCTTCACCCCCATCACGTTTTGTCCCTATTTGGGTAAGCAGAAGAAACACAAATTCACTTCATTATAACCTGACATACTTAATAATAAAATGACAATTTATATAGCGCCGTTTAGAAAACAAACATTCAAGTACACTCCAACTCGGAACTCGAACCCATTAGTATTGACGGATGGAAAATATTACAACATAAATACATACTACATTAGTTGAGTGTAATGATAGTAAGGTAGTGGCTGCGAACGTTAGATTAGAAACCTCCCCGCATCTCATAACATATATTCATAAAACATATTTAGCAATAAAACCGCAGAAACATTATGAAACTTTATAGATCTTCCGGTTTGTTATAATAACACGTACGACTTTAGATAGTGTCCATATACCATCATAAATGTTGATAAGACCTCTCAAAAAAAGTATTCAAGTCCTTCTTTAAACTGCACACGCCATCCATATATATTACACTAAGAGGTAGACTATTCGACGCCACAGAACCAGCACTAGCAAAATCTGTATCATAATTCCTTGCCCAATTCGATCGATTTGGAACAATCAACTAATTAGATGATGAAGAAATTAACCTCAA
The DNA here is from genome assembly GCA_949825065.1 of Odontocerum albicorne. Lineage (NCBI taxonomy): Eukaryota > Metazoa > Arthropoda > Insecta > Trichoptera > Odontoceridae > Odontocerum > Odontocerum albicorne. The sequence goes on along the minus strand of OX463840.1, from coordinate 13,714,318 downwards.
AGTTTCATCTTTTATCCAACGTTTTACGCATTTGTCTTAATTTCATCACTCATTTGCTAAGTTTAAGGATCGCTTTCATATTTCGCATATGACACAAAATATATATGATTACTTCTCTTTCGGTATCACATGTCATGCAGTACTCTGAAGTCAGCGTCCAATTTTATAAAATAAACATGCTCCGGTTCGTCAAGACATTGTGTAACCTACCATTCTGTCTTTCTGGCTAATTTTCTTTTAGTATCACCTGTAATGCGGTACCCGATGTCAGCATTCAATTTAGTAAAATGAAAATGCTCCGGTTCGTTAAAACATTGTGTAACCCACCATTCTCTTTTTCTGTCTATTTTTCTTACAATATCATCTGTCATGCGGTACTCCAATGTCAGCATCTAATTTTGTAAATTGAAAATACTCCGGTTTGTTAAGACATTGTGTAACTTACCATTCTCTCTCTCTCTGGATAATTTTCTTTCAGTATCAGAACAAGCTTCCTCAACATACACAGATCTTTTTCTTTTTTTAAACATATCTATCGGATTCTTCAAGTTCTTGGCATTTATTTTAATGAGCAGCCCAAAGTACCTCTGACAACATTATTATTCACATAAATTACTTGACGAGGGATATTGAACGGCGTGTAGCGATAGAAAACAGTACCAATAGGTCACCAAAACATATATACTCGTACTGGACAGTGTCAAAATCTTCAAAAATGATAGTGCATAACAATTTTTACTACCAACTATGATGTACAAGAGCAAAATGTGGGCGTGGAAAAAGACTGAAAGGACTAAATGATTGCTGAAGAAACCGAGTAAATGCTGAAAAAGGTTCGCACTGAGAAGAATACATTAGGTAATAATGTACGACTGAAAACAGAATTAAGTGATTACGGATGAATATGAAACAGAATTAAGGGATTACGGATGAATATGAAACAGAATTAAGTGATTACGAATGAATATGAAACAGAATTAAGTGATTACGGATGAATGTGAAACATAATAAAGTGATTACGGATAAATGTGAACTTAAGGAAGATGTTTTGAGTAAAATGAAAATGAGTACTCTGATATGGTTTGGGCATATGGGACGAATTAATTAAGAAAGATTATCAAAACAAATATACAGTGTAAGTATGAATGGAAATCGTAGTAAAAGAAGACCAAGAAAAGTATGGTTGAATCAAGTAAATAATGATTTGAAAGAAGGAAACTAAAAAGTCAGAAGAATCATCGGATCGGGGTTGTATGAGGAGTTTAGATGTAGAAGAAGCGTAAGATGTGTGTCAAGATATGAAATTCTGGCGCTCTGTTCTCTCTGCCTACCTCGATCGGTAAATGCGTGTTGGTATGTATGTGTGTATGTTAATTAAACAATGTAAATAATTTAAAAAATAATAAGAAATACAGCACTTCAATATTTTTTAATTGCAGGTGAATTTATAAGGACAGCTTCATAACATTTTGTAAATGTAATAATAAGCCTCCTTATAGCCTATAGTCTATGGATTATCCCATTATAAAAAAAACTAAACGGGCAAGTATTTTGTTTCACCCACTATTGGGCATAAGAGATTATAAGTCAGAATAATCCAAAACAAGAGTATCTACAAAAACACTTTCTGATTCGCATTTTTTTAATAACGTTATGCTATTTTTTTTTTAATATTTCGCAATATCGATATCCGCAAAAAAGGTTTAGTATCAATCACTTGTCTAACCCTTATAAAAGGGGCTTATCTCGTATGACATGACGTCTCCGTATCTTGCATGGGATAAAAGCAGAAAAAGGTTTTTTTCAGATTTGTAACACGGGGGATGAAAAGGTATTTATTTTGTTCAACGGTGTGACGAGTCCTTATTCTTCCACGATAAGTAGAGAATTTCGGGTGAAAATCTCAACGAATTCCGATTACAAATGTTATCAAAAACTTTCCAATTTAGCTTCAATTGGATTTGACTATTCGGAATAAATATTTCCAATATAGCTATTGAAATTTACAGAAAATCTTATAATATCGATCTACTGAAATGTCACTTTGGCTAAGATAATGTAAGGTTATTTTCACTTTGCGTAATACATGTTTTAAACGAATCTCACAAACATAGAAGTGTTTTCTGTCGTAATATACCGCCCAATTGAATGGATTCGGAACATTCAATTTATAGATGACGAAGAAATCGATTTTTAAGTTCTAATTATCTCCGAATAAACAGCTCTCAGACAGAGCTTCGAAAGACACAGTTGAGACCATTAAGAAACTTTAATACCAAAAATACAAAGTTTCAATTCAATCCGTTCGTGATACTAAGCTAATATAGATTTTTTGGCAGTTGACTAATATGACAATATACAATATAACAAGCAGCTGCATTGAAATCAAACTGAAATCTAAAAATGTATTAAATTTGCAAAATAAATAGAATCATAATAATCTAGACGCAAGACAACAAATAAATAGAATCACAATAATCTAGACACAACACAACATATAAATATAATCACAATAATCTAGACGCAACACAACATATAAATAGAATCACAATAATCTAGACGCAACACAACAAATAAATATTATAGAATCACGGTAATCTAGACGCAACACAACAAATAAATAGAATCACAATAATCTAGACGCAACACAACAAATGAATTAATAAGAATTCTTATTTCTCTTTTTGGAGGACATCGACGTAACAAATTTCAACTCTCTAAGGCTATAAAAACCTGGAAAAAATATATAACCTTTGTCTATGGATAAAGAGTATCAAAAAAGACACCATGAAAATTCCAAAATTCTCACATCCATGACTGATAAAGCATCACCATCACGAAAATTTTGTATATGCGTTTAAGTCACGCAGAGATTCTGTTATTTTTTATTTATTTTCAGACATTAAGTTTGAGACATAGCAAAAGGCAATTAGAAGTATCTTCATCCGCATAAACCTGAGACTCAAAATCCTCCGTGTCAATGAGATCACTTATATGATTAGTTTAAAGAAAAAAATACGATCATGGTTTTTCCATACGCGTTACATCAGCAGTACATATAATTAATATTTTAATTAACTTTAACCATGTTACAATTCATAGAATTTCTCTTCTGTGTCGTGAAAGTATTGCTGAAATATGCAACCCACCCTGGAATAGATACTCGGATATTGTATTATTCTATTATACACATTATTCTCCCGTCTTCCTGACTTTTTGCTGTACGCAGAACTTGTTGCAATGGCAGAACCGCAGCACTTATCACCTGGTCGCTTAAGTTCGTACTCGTACATGATAAAGTTCAGCTCCTTCGATCCTTTATATTGCCAGTAAGATCAATCATGAGTTTTTCCATGGTCTCCCCGTATAAAATGTGACCGAAAAACTGAAGAATTCTCAGGTGCAGAATGCCGATAGTCTCTACCGAAATGTTAATTTATTCTTTTATAAACGCATTTGTTCATCGCTCTGTCAATTAAACACCCAGTTATAAAATATTGCGGATACACAAGAGTAATTTGTTTACATTTGGAAACACTTATTTCCAAAAACTCAAGATATTTAAAAATTAAATATGGTTTTTCCCGTTTCAAAATATTCTACGAAAATATGTTATATGCATGGTTCAAGATTTTCAATATGTAAATTTTAGTAAACTTATCCATGATGCACAATGCAATTGAAGGTTGCACTGTACGTCTGTCTTTCTTTCGAAGTTGACAAAAATCGCCTCAGCGATAAACAAATAAATATTATCTCTGTTCAACATAAATTATATAATATTTAAGAAGCATAAAAATGTAAGCATTATAACGAATTATTCTTAATCTCGTGAATTCTTTCAACGTATTTAATTATCTTTTGACCTTGAAATGCATAATATTTGACACCCTCTTAATTGTTTAGTCTAGAATTTTCATTCAGACCAGCTTTACAGCCAAACTAAGATTTTTTATCATTAGAATATTTACTAAATACCACAATAAACCCTTTGAAAGCCCTTTCATCCCCCAGAGGGTTGATAAAGCTCCCGTTAGGAATCACTGGTCCATATCAATCACATTTATTGTACATCATACGTCCATATTTGGTTCTTCTCCCTGCGGTTAAAGAATTACACTAATATGCAGAATGTCGCCAATTCTAAGTGCATGTATAGTTACTTTCATCAGAAAGCACGCATATGTTAACCGCCGTGATATCGAGGGTTTATATACCACGTGGTTTTGCGGCCCGATAGCATTGCAAACATAAGCTCAAAATAAGAACAGCCCAGGTGCAGAGAGAAAACAGCGTGAAGGGATTAATTCTGACTTTAGGATTCGCAGACACGTTTTACTTTATCCCATATAAAAACACTTTCGAATGTATGTAAATATCCACACAACAGTGTAGGACGTGGTTACAATTACGCACGCCACGTTACTCAAACAACTAACGGGCTCTTTAATTTAGTCGAAATTTAATCTATAGAACTCCACTTTAACGGAAATTTTTAAATTAAACATTAGTATAATATGTCATTAAATAACAATTATTAAATAACTATACGAGTATGTCATTCAATTACAATTATTTCCCCGTGAGTTGGCATTGTCAACCAGTTTGACAAAGTCATCATAACATTTTTTTAAATTAGGGTTCGAATCTGGTTTTCACTTAAAGCCTGATTATTGTTGGTTGTAAGAGCAATTTTGCCACAAGGCAATTAGATTACCAGGTTATATTACTATGCGTATCCAGAAAGTAAGTGTACTGAGGCTCTCACGACCGGGTGGATTTTATTTTCGACATGTTGGCTACACTTCCGTGTAGCCTGACCCTTCCCCTCCGCAACGAGACCAGTTCGAGGTCAATACGTTGAGAAGTGTCGACGCGACAACACGTTTTGTGAAAAATGTCAATCCAATCTCCCGCCAAGTGCAAAATACGCGGCGTCATCCATTATCTCGTTTGGAAGGGAAAACCTCCGGTTGAGGTTTATAATGAGGGGAAAACTGCATATGGTGATAAAGCTATGAATCGTACGAGTGTGTACAAGTGGTGTCGCGAGTTTAAAAACGGTCACGTCACACCTCTTCACCCTCCGCCAAATAGTTCAAAACCACAATTTCAGCCAAGAAAATCATGGCATCCGTGTTTTGGGACTGTCAAGGCGTTATTTTAATTGAATATATGCCTCAAGGGGAGACCATCAACTCTGCAAGATACTGTGAGACCCTAAAAAAATGCGGAGGGCGATTCAGAACAAGAGGAGAAGCATGCTGACAAAGGGAGTCTGCCTGTTACACGACAATGCCAGACCACACACGGCCAACGCCACGAAAGAATTGCTCGCCTCGTTTAAATGGGATGTCCTGAACCATCCCGCGCATTCCCCTGACCTAGCACCTTCAGATTACTATCTATTTACCTCCCTGAAGCTGCAAATGGGTGGAAAAAGGTTTTCAACCGACGAGGAGGTAAAGGAGGAGGTGGAGAAGTGGACGGAGGGGTTGGCGGGAAACTACTTCGAGGAAGGCATCAAAAAGTTGATACCCCGCTTCACCACCTGCATTGAGAGGAATGGCGACTATGTCGAAAAATAGCTTACATATGTACTACGGTAACCACGTAATTTTTTTGTTTAAATAAAAAAAATTGTAACCTACAAAAATTCAGTACACTTACTTTCTGGATATGCCTCGTATATACAGAAATATCTTTCTTGTTGGTTGAAAGAGCAATATTGCCACATGGCAATTATCTCATCAGGTTGTGTTATATACAGTGAAAGAGTAATATAATTTAATTAAACCATAAAAAATCACTTAAAAACTTACAATTTTCATGTCAAAACACATCGCCTTGGTAATGGACTGCTACGTTTTCGAAACGTTAGCCATTTTTTAAGCCAGCCAAATACGGCAACATATTTTTTATGAAATTATGTTTATAAAAAAAATAAACAAATAGGTTATCCAACCTTAATATTATATTTACTCAGAATAACAACGATTTAAAGTCGATCCAATACAAAATACTCGCATAAAGCAAAATTTCGCAAGTTCATGTTTACTTCAGAAATTCAATTAAAAGTTCCCCCTAACAGCTACTTCGTCTTCTGCGATCTCATGAAAATTATTTGATATTATTATAGGTTATTAAAATTCTATTCGTGTTGTAATTTTGGGTTTTTCCACACAAAGGCTTTATATTGTATTTCATAATATTCGTATAATTAATCGAATATATTCATACAATCCATAATAAACTCAAAGACTAATATAAAGATCCTTCGATATCAAATATCATTGGATACAAAAAATAACACTCTACGAGTACACTAGTGGTGGAGAACCTTTTAGAAAAGTGGGTCAAATTTTGTTAGTTATTTTTTTTAATACTAACCCGTGGGTCACTAAGTCAGTGGCGTCACTTAGAAAGGGGTGGTGGGAGGAGGTGTGGTAAAAGGTGTACCAATAATTTGGAAACACCGAAATTTTGTTAACTTTTACTTTTGCAAGTGAAGAGCAAAAAATAAAGGTCGACGTCAAAAAATTGATATCAATGTGGTGATACCATGAATTACCGCACCAGGTGACACGTGGCGCCTGTCCAGTGACGCCTCTGCACTGAGTATTTGAATGAACAAGGAATAAAGAAAAGCACATATACGAGTATATTATGAAATATTCTTTATGAATACACATAGTTAAAGATATGTGTATGTATGGTATAATATAATAAAGTTGTTAAAAGTATATTTAATGTTAAATATGTTGTTGCTTATTTTCAGATAGTTTCTTAACATTAGTTTAACGCATTTCGCAGTCAATTAATTTCCAAGTTTATTCCTGTTGGTAGATTTTACAAAATTCATTGAGGAAAATAATTTTTCATACGAATATGTGGACCCTCTTTTATGATATAAAATATAAGTTTATAAAAATCAACGCGTGGGTCATTTAAAAAGCCTTCGTGGGTCAGTGTCTGACCCGCGGGTCATAGGTTCGCCACCACTGCTATACACCATAATTTTTCCATACAATGAACTTTCTAGGTAACCAACCCACTGTCGTGAGGAAGAACTATTTCAGCGTACTTAGAAGTCACCCATGGGTCTATGGATGAAGCAAAATTTAACAAACACTTGACATAAAACTTGTCATAAAAGCCAGATCTTGTTTCTTTTGCTTATTATTGGAACTCGGTTTCGTTTTTTAATGGTTATTTGTACTTTTGAACATTTTGTTACTATCGGGTTTTATCAAAAGACACGAGTGGTTGATTATATTTTTTACTAACCGAAATTAATCAAATGATAATAGCTTAATTATTGAAAATAGGCTTATTATAATTATTAAACCTTTGATAATATGCGAAGCAACGTACGCGTTGAACTTTAATTAATGAAGCGCCAGTATTTTTGTCATCTGCAATGTTTTCATTGATTGCTTGCTAAAAATCGAAAATTGAGTTTTATGGTGGTTTCGACAAATTGTACAGTTTTTTTTATTATTTTTATGATCGTGTATTAACACTATAATAATTTATATTTAATGTATATAAAATAACTGTTACCTTGAGTAGTGATTATAGTATTATTATTACGAAATAATATTTTTATGATCGTGTATTAACACTATAATAATTTATATTTAATGTATATAAAATAACTGTTACCTTGAGTAGTGATTATAGTATTATTATTACGAAATAATATTTTTATGATCGTGTATTAACACTATAATAATTTATATTTAATGTATATAAAATAACTGTTACCTTGAGTATTGATTATAGTATTATTATTACGAAATAATATTTTTATGATCGTGAATTAACACTATAATAATTTATATTTAATGTATATAAAATAACTGTTACCTTGAGTAGTGATTATAGTATTATTATTACGAAATAATATTTTTATGATCGTGTATTAACACTATAATAATTTATATTTAATGTATATAAAATAACTGTTACCTTGAGTAGTGATTATAGTATTATTATTACGAAATAATATTTTTATGATCGTGTATTAACACTATAATAATTTATATTTAATGTATATAAAATAACTGTTACCTTGAGTATTGATTATAGTATTATTATTACGAAATAATATTTTTATGATCGTGAATTAACACTATAATAATTTATATTTAATGTATATAAAATAACTGTTACCTTGAGTAGTGATTATAGTATTATTATTACGAAATAATATTTTTATGATCGTGTATTAACACTATAATAATTTATATTTAATGTATATAAAATAACTGTTACTTTGAGTAGTGATTATAGTATTATTATTACGAAATAATATTTTTTTACGAAAATAAAATATTGTCTATACAGAAAAAATATATAATTAAATTTTATATTTGTCAAGTAAAATTCACAATGTTTAAAAATATAAGCGCCGTATATGTTACTTAGAAATAACATTTAATGAACACTAAGGGAAAGTCATTTTAGACCAAGTATTTTGCTACAATTGTCTTTGTATAGCTATACCATACAAACAAATACTGATGTTATAATACTATCGTGAAACCTTAAAAAGCATAAATTTGATTCCTAAATTATTTATTTTACTTAAATCTAAAAAAACTTAGAAATACTTCGTAACACCGAGTCAATTTATAATTTTGTAAGTTAAATTCTTCTTCCAAGGAGATTCCAAGCACATTGATATGAAACCGAACTAAGAGATAAATCTATAAAACCAGGATTTGAACTGTATACTTAACTGTATAATGTTCTCGAGGATTGATTTAATGTCAATTACAGTCAAATATATCTCAATTTTGTTGTTGACAGTCTGAAAATAGTTTGATTAAATTGCGACGCAAAATTCGATAACAAAACCTCTATTCAATTCGCATTATGATGTATTGATGAAGTAAAATTTCCAACCAGCGAATATTTAAGTTTAATTAACTTCATCAAAATAAACGATGACTGATAAACGCAGAAATATTCCTCTCGAGTTAAATTCTATACAAAGTTTAATTTACAACTTGGAATTGCTACAGTTTATAATTTCAGAAACCTCCTAAGAAACAGGATGAATAAACCATAGGATCGCAAAAACGAAAGTTTTTACTGTCAAAAATAATTTTTTCGTTTCAGTGACTAAAGTTTTTCTACATATCTTTTCATTATCCATTAAAGTTGGGGCTAGAGCCATGGTACTCCCCCTGATGAATCTGTTATGGGCCTTCCTGGTAACTAGCCCACAGTCCAGCGAAAGTTCATCATCTTACAATCCCTTGTCATTTGTCAAGTACACCCTTCCTTGTCTTCCTTCGAAACGGTATACAAATTATCATAAATTTATTTGAACACTTTTCCACACCAAATCGATCTACACTTCTCAATACCAAAATTCGTATGGTAAGAAATCTGGTTTTATCATTTTTGAAAGGAGACGTTGGTGCCAAATGATTTGCATATCGTTATGTGACTGATATACGCACCAATGTGTCCATCTTTCAATATCTAGAAAGAAATGCAGCCAACGGCATGCAGAGAGAAAATATTGTCATACTTTGGACGTGTCGGTAAAAGAATTGAAGATATATGGAAAATCTGAAAGTATTGAATGAGAATGAGCAACAAGACGATGGATAAACCAAGTCAGAGTGATGACTAGTTACTCATTGAATGCTACGCTACACTGATCATGGTTCAGGACCAGGAAGAGTGAACTTGAATCATCCACTCAATTCCAGACCATCAGGAAACCACGACTCTTAACTGTTAGCAAGAAGACTAAGAAGAAATAATTTAAATAGCAATTTATACACATTATTGCTTCTAAATATTGTCACACAGCGTAATACGATCACCATAATGATTTGATTCTTAAATGAAGAAATGTTTTTAAATGGAGCGTCGTTTTTCAAGTTTTTTATTTACTCGAACATAAGTGTACTGACGCTTCATTTGGCTTTCCAATATAATAAAGCCCGCATTGGTAAGGGACTGAATGTGCCCCGGGTGACTATAAAGCCATTTTGACTTTCAATAACCAGCGGATACTCTATCCAAGAAAATCTCAGCAACTTGAAAGCAGGTTTATATCAAAAAACGTCTTCCCAAATAATCCAAACAAGTGTAATACAATGTAGTAATTTTCTACCAACAACTATCAATTTATTAGTTAAATAGTCACTTACCTCATAATCCGGATTCTCACTTGACTGCGGTCATAAGAAGATAAATTTGCCTCAAAATGTATTTATTATGATGGGTATGCCTAAACTCATCTACAGGTTCTGTGAGAATTAACCCCTGAAGATACCTGGCATCATCCAGTTGAAATTTTGGATCAAGAAGACCATTAGGACTACTCCAGAAAAGGATAAATCATATATAGTACACCTCCCCACAAAAGTATTAAATACAACATATTCATATTCAAGGCCAAAATATGAGATGATTTGATAACCTCTGATTAACAAGACATCCACTTATCCTTAAAAACTTGAACATAAATTAATTTATCCACAAGTCTTGCTCCATGGTAAAGTTATTTGCCTTCTTAGCTTTATGAAGATTATTTGAGCACTGTGTGTTATTATTACTCTCTCTGCCCTTCGAAGAAAGATACTTCAAATTATTATTAATTAGATGTAAATCTGTTGTATTTTATCTAAATTTGGAATATTAAACTAAAATTTAAGTCTTACGTCAAAATTCGATAAGTTCAATTGCAAAAAATAATCTATTTTTTTAATAAAATGTATTAGTGAAAGTGTTACTTCCACTACTTGTCGTTAGTTAACATTCTTAAATGTTAACGTCCATGAACTTTGACACGCAAGACTGATTTAGTTGCAAGAAAATTGACACAGAGTATTTAATTACTAGTTAATGTGGATTTATTTACTTACAGTGGTAAAAGTTTATATTCAGTGAACAATTTACTTTCATTGTGACATATATGAAAAAACTTGAATAAATCATGCGAAAATTTAAATGAACAGAGAACAAAGAATTTAGTACGACAAGTGACCAAAGTGTGCCCTCCTTCTTCAGATATTTTATTATAATCTATAACCGAACCACTAAGCTAACCAACAAAACTTAATAATGAACAGATAGCAAAACATTAAGATTGACAAGTGACAATAGTGTACCCTGGTTCTACAGATATTTTAGTATAATCTATAGCCGATCCACTAATCCTAAACAATAAACAGGAAACAAAACATTAAGAATGACAAGTGATAAAAGTGAACACTGATACTACAAATATTTAAGTATAATATATAGGCCGATACACTAATCTAACAAAACTAAATAAAAAACAGATAACATAACATTAAAAAAGACTAGTTACGATAGTGTACCCAGTCGATCCATTAATCTGACTAACAAAGTTTGACAATATTAATGGTGAAATAAAACAAATGCAAAAATATATATGTTATGTATAAAAAGAAAACGTAGTATAAAATTATGGAAATATTTTTATTACTTGTAAAATATGAAAGAAAACTTTGTCAATAATATTCTTAACTATCATTTATGCAACGAAATCACAATAATAAATAAGAGTATATATATTTTGTCACGCTTTATATGACACGAAACCATGAGATCGTTTGATTTTAACAAATGGTAATTAATGATACGAAAGTTCTAGCAATTAAATTAACGACCAAAAGATCCGAAGTTAAATAATAACGATGTTAATGAAGATAAAACACCCTTCCATTGTTTTACTTCTTTCCACTTGGTTTTCACTGATTAAAGTCTTTATCTCGCAGACTAATGAAACATGCCCTTTAAAAACGACCATCAAACTCAACTACACTTCATTTATGTTTCCACCCTTCCTCATCCTTCGCCACGGTATTGTTGCTCTGGGCAATTATCTTTAGCTTTTGTTAAAGGATGATTCCAAAGTTCTATCTCATAATACAGGTGCTTTTCATTAATAATATTTTTGGGGAAATTATTCAGTTATGTTTTTTTGTTAAAAATACAATTTCAAATTAGCTTACAGCATCAAAACTGTCTTTAAAATAAACATTAAATAACTTTACTATATTTTTATATATTAAGAGAGAACTTCACTCTCTTTTAATTATAGCATTAAGCTTACTAATTAACTTAATTAAATACGAAAATATTTTTCAACATTCCTCTGACTACTTAGTTTTCCTAGTACCTAAACAGTTTTCATAGTACCTAAACAGTTTTCAACATCCCATATACATTTAAACGTTAATGGATTCGAGCTTTTAGGCGGGTTTTTTTCTCAATACCTAAGTTGCTAAGACACCATCATAAAAAAAGAAGGCGAAATTTTATAATTTGCCAAATCGTTATTCTCAAATTTCACGATTTTTAGTATGAGATCAAAGAATAAAATTGAAGATGTCAAAAATGAAATCGCTTGATTGGTGATAAGATTAAGTAAAATAAAACTTACGTCATTCCAAAAATGTCTATAAAGCTTTTTATATTAAATAATGAACTCTTATATGTTTTCGATATTCTAAGACATGTTTATGTCAAAAACTAAGCTCGTGTGAAATTTTTAATTAATCAATAATAAAAAACATTTAACAATGACAAGTGGCAATACAGAAACCAAGCGGAGTTTCTATTAGAATTATAGTTTTCTCTGACTTTCATGTCTAATGAGTTTTTAGTTTTCTATAAACCGCGTCCCTACAGACGGGGTTGTAAGTCAGTGTTAACATAGTTTATAGCGCCATTTTTGGTAATGAATGTTTTAGCATAGAATCCATCATAAATATGATGCAAAAATGGTGTTTTTGGGGCTTAAGGATCATGACTCCCATGCAGTGTGCTGGTAGAGGTATTCCTAATAATCCACCCCCACAAGACTCTCGACTTCATGGCTAAGATATAGAGCCTTCACCTAGTTGGTCCATAGAATCAGGAGTCAGCCTCTTGGTATCTAACCTTCATCGTTTCTAGTCTCCAATTTTCACTCTCAATATTTTTTCGAGAGTCTTATGATGGTTTAAATCATATATAATTTTGACACGCTTTTGGCTTGTGTATCGGAATGTATACAATGAAATATATTTCAAACAACCTTCACTGGTCATTATGCAGTTATACATATTGTGTTCCACAAGGAATGCTAAAAATCAATCACTACGCCCATGAAGACATAAATTATAAATAAACCAGAACTTCTGAAACTAATCAAAGCTGGAAAAAAGCATGATACAATACTTGACATTCTCAAAATTGCTATGAGACAACTTGACTTGAATTCCATTAATCAAGTCTTCAAGTTTTATAGCCAAGGGAGTAGGAATGTAACTCATTATTGTATATCTTGGCGATACTACCGCATACGGAAAGGTAACAATAACTTCATCGACGAACTCGTAACCAGACTAACATCCTTTTTTGATTAAAATAAATTGTTAAAATTGAATAAGTATATAGCCCCTGGCTGGATAACGTTCTTCAAAACCACAAACGTCATCCTTTCTAGTAAATCGTGTATTTATTTATTTTTTATAAGGTCTGCTTATTTCAAATATTCTTATTTCAATTTACAAATATGTTGATACTGAAAACAACTTAAAAATGATTTTGTATGACGTCATCTAATTGGCAAGACATTTTTCTTTCAATCAGGAGGTTATGGGTTATTTTCTCATTGAAACCTTATGTATTTTAAGAAAAAGTAGCTTCAAGCCCCTTAAACATATTTCTTATTGGTTACAAGAGATTGCCGTAAAACAATAACATATACTCATCAAATTGTACTTTATTCAATGAAAGTGTAATATTATACATAATGAAAATTATCAAAAGAAAATCAGAATACAATACGTTAAATAGTAATGTTAACAACAATAGATTTAAGTTGTAGTATGGTCGAGTGGTAACGCGCTGGACATCCGTGCGGGACGTCGCTTGTTAGAATCTCATGCATTGCTACTCCCCTCGAACTACAAATAGCATTTTTTCCATGTGGTATAACGGGGTATAAGAATACCTTTGACTTCGGTCATCTATATTCTTTAACAATCTGTTTACAATATCAAATTTACAATAATACAATATCAAATTTACAAAAATACGTTAACTTTTATGCCCGTCAGGTTGTACTGTATACGGCAGAGTACGAGTATTACAATGGAAATTCGAAAGTTATAATAATCAAGAAAGTATGTGAAATAAAAGTGAGGAATGAAACAAGTTGAGAAATTTGTTTGTTTTGGAAGGATGTTCATATCGGATGGATGCGATAACTTATAATTTGGGAATTGAAGCAGCCGGAGGCAATACACAGAATGAATGGTTCATTATACATTTGATTACAAACCGAAGCATTCCCAGAGAAGAAAAGTTGGAATCACTCTCAATGAAATATACGGATTTTTTCGTAAATGGTTTATTAAAAGTTTTATACAGATATTTAGAAAAAATAACAAGTTAAACTGCTTAACAGTTTTTCAATAATACTCAATATAACAATTTTTCATAAAAAATTCAAACAAATATACGAGGCATATCCAGAAAGTAAGTGTACTGAATTTTTTAAGGTTACAATTTTTTTAATTTAAACAAAAACATTACGTGGTTACCGTAGTATATATGTAAGCTATTTTTAGACATAGTCGCCATTCCTCTCAATGCAGGTGGTGAAGCGGGGTATCAACTTTTTGATGCCTTCCTCGAAGTAGTTTCCCGCCAACCCCTCCGTCCACTTCTCCACCTCCTACTTTACCTCCTCGTCGGGTGAAAACCTTTTTCCACCCATGTGCAGCTTCAGGGAGGTAAAGAGATAATAATCTGAAGGTGCTAGGTCAGGGGAATGCGCAGGATGGTTCAGGACATCCCATTTAAACGAGGCGAGCAGTTCCTTCGTGGCGTTGGCCGTGTGTGGTCTGGCATTGTCGTGCAGCAGGCAGACTCCCTTTGTCAGCATGCCTCTCTTCTTGTTCTGAATCGCCCTCCGCAATTTTTTTAGGGTCTCACAGTATCTTGCAGAGTTGATGGTCTCCCCTTGAGGCATATATTCAATTAAAATTATGCCTTGACAGTCCCAAAACACGGATGCCATGATTTTTATGGCTGAAATTGTGGTTTTGAACTTTTTGGCGGAGGGTGAAGAGGTGTGACGCCACTGTTGAGACTGCCTTTTGGTTTCAGGCGTGTAGTGTGCAACCCAAGTTTCATCTCCAGTAACGACGGAGCGGAGAAATTCATCTCCATGGAGTTTGCAGCGCCTCAAAAACTCTTGCCCGGCATTATTTATTTCGCACTTGGCGGGAGATTGGATTGACATTTTTCACGAAACGTGTTGTCGCGTCGACACTTCTCAACGTACTGACCTCGAACCGGTCTCGTTGCGGAGGGGAAGGGTCAGGCTACACGGAAGTGTAGCCAACATGTTGAAAATAAAATCCATCCGGTCGTGAGAGCCTCAGTACACTTACTTTCTGGATACGCCTAGTAATACAAATAAATTAACAAAATTAAAGTAGAAATGCAATGGTTGGTTAATGATGACGATGGTAACATTCTTCTATTATTCTCTTCTGATCAAAATATTCAATCTAATTGTATATTCTTAACAAATACAAAATACAATACGGTTTTATTGTCTCGGGATTGAAAGAATTTTTTTTTCTCGATAAAATAAGAAAACGAATCAATCAAACTACACCCACGCCCGCCCTTCACGGCTTTCGAATGAATGTTTAATTGACAAATGAGTTTCTTCGATTTGTTCGAGTTTGGGAGTTCTCATTTATTATTCAGTCTGAACACCTGCTCCAAGTATCGGGGCCGGGCCTTATTTCTAAATTGTACTTTGTCAACGTCTATGAAAAATAAAATAACCTTTTTCCTATGGTGAGATTTATTATGTGACCCCTTATCCAGGCGGAAAAGTTCCGCTCAATCGATATCTTTGTTTGCTTCACTATTTCTATTGAACCGAATGAATTATTATCGTCCTCTGTTGGGAACTTTTCCGGAACGTATATTGCGACAAGGTCCGTAAAATGCGACCATTCTCGTTGTTAACCTGCTACACCACAGTCATAAAAAGGAACGAAATTGTACGATTTTCGTCAAATCCATTACATTCCTCGATTACTTATATTCCATTTTTATTTGGTATGCAATCAACAATTAAAATCGACCGACCGCAGCCTCATCCTTCCTATCCTTATACTGAAATTATGTATATTTATTTTATTATATTTTTAATCTGTCAATAATAGTGGATTCGACTCCCACGTTAAAGCATCTTTGAGGAGAGTTTGTTATCTTAACGATGTAAATAAATATTATTATAAAATTGAAGGTGTCAAAATACTGGTACTTATTAAGTTTAAGCTTCAACTATAAGCAGAAAAAAATGTCGACCAACGTGGTCTAGTTAGAAAGCCGCCTTTACGAGGACATTTGTCCATCCTCCACCCGCACTGTCAAGCGACACATAAGGTTATCTTGCAATCCGATCGTTCACTCGTAAGAAAATTACATATAGTCAGTCATACTTGGATGAAAGAGCTGTCCCCGGGGGGAGGTATTCCTCTACTAGCGACACACCGTAAAGTGAAAAGGATAGTGGTAGCACCTACAGAAGATCAGATACCACGGTCAGAGATGCTAAATGGGAGAATAGAAAGATATAAAAAAAGACTTATTTTCTGTAAAAGTCATTTTGGTCCACACAAAGATTCTTCTACGGAAATTTATTGATGGAATCCATCATAAATATTATGTTAAATTGTTTCGTGGCTTTGTGGGTTTAACAAAACCCGAGATTTTTTTTTATGATTTTCAACTTTTTCTCAAAATGTCATTTCTAGCCGTTTTCTTTTTTTTCTTATATGTCCTGTTCTCCTGATTTTGTCGATTACTCTTGAGAAAATATTTCTGCCTTTGGCAGCACGGAATAACTCATCAACTATCTGGATACCTGGGCATTCGTAAATGTTGTAAAACCAAGACAGGCGCCTTCTACCGATTCCGCGTCGAGTCTCGATTTTGCCCATCAATATTAATTTCAGGAAGTAATATTTCCCTTCTCTCAGTACTTTCGTTATTTTGGATGGGGTAAATAAAAAAAGTAGTAAAATCTTGTAGAAAACTTGTTTTTTACGTGTTTATCTTTTTTATAGTATAATAAAAATATTCATTGTATGACTTCAGTAACGTTTTGGGAGAGCAAACGTTTCCCATGAGCCCTTGTGCTTATTTGTATATATATTATAACCAATAGTAGTTGTTATTGATTTTTACTTGTGATTTCGCTTACCAAGCCTGTGTAACTTATCATCATATTGTGACAAAAAAATCTAAATAACTATCCAAACATCTCAGGCAGCATTACCTGCGCTAACAATTTTGTGAATTTGGCTCATTATTCACTATTGGCATCCAGGTTTTTTTATATATAATACTATCAGGCATTATTTCAGCTTAACCCTTTTAATCTCAGTATATTTTGCATAAAATGTCCGAAAAATCCCAGCATTTTTTGGCAAAAAAAAACAGTAGTTTTATTTATTTTTTTATCTCAGTTAATATTTAGTTTTAAACCCTAATTTTTTTGTGGAGACCTCCCTGTAGAGTGTAAAATAATAAGTTATTTTCATATTTCATAAATAAAAATTTATTCAACATAAAAACTTGTATGAAAACTTTGAGGCCGATGAATATATTGTATTGCACTTTCATCATATACAGTACAACCTGAAAGACATATTGCCATAAGGCAATCTCTTCCAACTAATCAAAAATATTTTAGAGGCTTTAAGGGAGAACCGAACTAAATCCCTATTTAAAAAAAACTAGTTTCCAAAGGGAATCACGTTAAGAGACAGGCGTTTTACCAACTTGGCCACGAATGTCGTGGTCACGTTCGGGGGAAGAAAGACTAAATGAGACAACGCTGACAGAAAATCGGTAAAGTTGTGTTTCCACAACCCCGTCCTAGGCAACGCAGCGACCATGAAGAGAATACTTTATTTTTGCTTACTGTTGTCAGCAAATATAAAGTCTCCTCTCTTTCGGAGTTGCCTGGCTTCCCATAGAGTAATCATGAGAAACTTGGCTAGAATTTGGAGTCTCATCCATTCTTTAAATATAATCCTTACAACGTCTTCTCTGACATTTTTATTGTTTCTGTGTTTCTTATTGTCACTGAGTGTTTTCCAGATTTTCATGGTAAGACCTACATTTCTGATATTCTAAGGAGTGTCTCCGTTCGTTTAGCATCACTTCTAGTTTATCATATTTCCTTAATTACAGGTCTAAAACATGTTTTATAGATCCTGACTTTTCTTTCTGTTGCTATTTACTTATTTTTCCTTATGGTATATTTAATGCATCCAAATATTGCAGAGGTATGGTTTGTCTACTTTAAAGCTAAATATGAAATATGTCAAATTCTAATCTGTTAACGCTACGTCAAATATTTAAATGAATCACATGCGGTTATTTAATTATTTTTTGTGATATTGGTTTGAAAATCCCATCAATCTTTCTTTATGTCTGCTGCAATTTATTAATAATCATAAATCATCTGTGAGCCACTCCTCAATCATATGTCATTATGAAAACTGGATTATGACAATGTATTTTATTCAAAAAACAAACCAAGGCTGCACTAAAAATACCTCAACACTTTCATTAGCAATAATAAGTCACAAACACAAATATATAAGTTATGTTCACTTGTTACTAGTTCTATAACATTCGAGGAGGACCGTTTGTTGCCGGTTTTTTTTAGCAACCCCCGTGGTCTTGCGGGTAAGACGCTTAACTTTCCCCCCCGCGGTTTTAGTTCGATTACCGATGGTACTCGAAAAAAAAGGAAGTCCTTATCTGGTATCGAGAATGCGTTTAATAACAATACTTGCGCGCGATAAACAAATGAGTTTTGCCACTCCTTCATGTGCGGTAGTATTGATAATACGTGTGATGACGAACTACTAGCTCCGTGGCTATTCTAGTCAAATCCGAACCGAGGTTAATTTTATCTCCCAGCCATTATTTTTTATATTTCTGCATCACCAATTCGAATATGTTAAATGGTACCATACGAATGAATAAATAAACCGGCTTGTTAGGTCATTGTCAATTGTTGACAGACAACTAATATCAGTTTTTCTGATTAACCAGAAGATTAACTCGTATCATATACAGTTTCAGAGATTTTTTATAATGTTCTTGAACTGTTATAAAACGTTGCTTGAGGACAAACATACTGCATATATTCTCTAAAACAAAAAAAAATGTTTAAAAAACTTACCTCCAAAAAGCCATATTAAGCATAACAATACCGCCCCGGCATATCAACCGAAAACTAAATGTCAACACTACAAAAACGTCACTCGCGAATATTATTTATTCAACACTTCACCAGGACGTAGATAAAAAGAAATGATTGCAAAATGAACTAATATTTGTTGTTACAAATCAAAACTATTTAAAAAAAATGATTTTTTTGACTTAGGACAATCATTAGAACGTTCCGGATAAACCTTGATATTTTTTTTATAATTTGCAGCTTTATCTAGTCATAATAACGCTGCATGCATAAAATTGAGAAATGGACAATTTTATTATTACACGCCCACAAACTATGATACATTCCCAATACGTGTACAATAAATACTTTTTTACTGGAAACGCAAAGCCAAAGGCACAAATACATCATAACATATCTACAACTATTTTCAAAATCAAAATTTCGTGAATTTAAAGATGTTGAAGCTTTAATCGAAATGTTAAAGATGACATTTAATACTATATTCAAACCAGAAATCACAAATAAAATAGAGACATTGATGATAAACCTTAAGGAACAATATCAAGTGCTATGGTATGAAAACAAGGTATAGATCATTCAGCTAGAAGTCATTTTGCAATAGTGTGATTAACAGTGCGTTTACAAAAACTTGTCCCTTTATTTTTTTATTGAAGTGAGAAAGCAAAATAACATAAAAAATATAGTTTATATTCAAAGATTGAAATGAACACACACGTTTTGTAAATTAAAAATGCTGTCCGCTTAAATTGTAATAATCATAAAAATAAAATGAAAGGAAGTTTATTTTACATATTAATTGGTTAGGCATGACAGATTCTAGGAAACATTAAATAACAATAAACTTAAAATGCCGATGATGATCGACAGGTTAAATCTGCTACATCACTTCGTCAGACATTGTTTTATATAGCGCTATAAATAACACAAATGTGTTACTTAATAGTATGTACTTAATAATATGGTAAACTGCTTAAAATCTAAATAAAAAACATAAATTCAGATTTAAAACGGTCTAAGAGTAAAAACCAGTGTGTTAAACCATGGCCATCAGACCACGACCGTCGACTTCAAAATATAAGAGCAGTTTGAAAGCATTTGATTACTTAACTAAGCGCCTTCATTGTTGTGGTTACATACCCCAGCTCCATAGTTAATAAGACGAGCAGTCTCTATGCCATTTGCGGCTTCTCATGACCGCCCCCGCGCGCACTGTGCCGCGATGTTCGCTGCTTGCTAAATAACACAGCATACTGCCCCTGCGGTTATTACCCAGGGTAGAAGTACTTGTAAATGCTACTACAAGAATACGCCATGTGACTAATTGACATTTTAGCACATCCGATATTTATTTTATTTTACATGAGATACAGGTTTTACCCATTGACATCAGTCAAATGCATAATACAAGAAAAAAAACATGTAAATTTAAAAAATAACACAAATAAGAACAATGATTACTCATGCTTACCTGTGAAGTGATTCAATTATATTTTAATGAGCCTAGTTCTTAATTTATCCAGTGGGAGATGAAATACTCGTATATCAATATCAAAAAATTCGTTTAACAAGGTCATTCCGTGTGCGAATGGTGACGATCTTAATAACTCAGTTCGTAAATACAGGACCGAAAATAATATTTATTTACAATGACTTAAATGTTTTTCTGGTACATTAAACATTCAAAGTAACAGGAAAGAAATTAATCACATAGTTTTAATTGTAGATAGAGAGTTTCTTACTTTTATGGCTAATGAGTATTTTAAATCATGTCAACCATACAAATATTCTATTACAGAAATAAATACACTCTAAATGCATTTTTGCCTCGTTTCTTCCTCTTCACAACATTCGTGTATATTTTCTGTGAACGACCTGGTCTTAATCTTACGTCAACCTCTAGCATAAGTAACGATCTGTATTTTAGGCCTCCAATTTTATTTAAAATCCAGAATTAATTGAATTTAGAGTGATTTCGTGTCTTTCGGCCTTTACTATAATAATAAGATATTTTTACTCTCAAGAATGAACAAAACAAATTTCAGCCTTAATATAATATTATTTGATGAGTTCACTTCAAGTACAAAAATCAAGAAAGTACACTCAAAATCCCTCTTGAAATTTTGAGAGATTTCAGACTATACTTTAGCCACGGCGTTAAATATTGGTACCTTCATCAATGGGTTTTATTCAGTGTGGGATGGGGCAAAAAGAGATTTAAAGTTTCAATTTCCTTCATGGAATCAGAAAAATAAATTATTGACTTGTATAACTCTGTGTCATAATAGAATATAATATCAAGAGCTTTGGTTTTTGAATATACATAATAAAAGGTATGTAGAATTATATCCAAAAGTATATAAAAAATCAGGTCGTCGTTGCAGATTTCTTGGTCGAGGATTCCCTCGCCACTCCAACGTAAATCTTGAACTGCTCTTTCACGTTAATAAGGTGATTTTCTGCGTCGACCATGTGATATTATGTGATAAAATCAGGATGGCAACAAAAAATAACCATTAACTTTAGAAAATATTTTCGGAGTTTTTTACCACATGATTTGGCTTATAATGTCAACGTTTCAAATCGTTGCAATTTTCATAGTTAGTCAACCGTAACTTGAGCGCATCAACCGTTACTTGACAAGAAATTAGCGTGGGGGTGGTCATGAGAAGCCGCAAATGGCATAGAGACTGTTCGTCGTATTAAATATGGAGCTGGGGTATGTAACCACAACGATGAAGGCGCTTGCAAAGGATGCGCTTAGTTAAGTAATCAACACAATTTGCGAAAAAACAACAGGTAATTTAATTTGGACACACCATTTTAATCAATCTGGGTTTGTTGCCTTTCATTTATTGTGTCCCTAGTAAACTAGGCTTTTGTCTGTATCTCACTGAGGACATATATCATGAAAATATAAATCGATACTTCTTTCCGATTTTTCATTATATAAAACTCCGTTGCACATTCTCATCAACCTGACAAACAGTGACACTCAATTACATATGTATACATCACACGAATCAAACCCCTCACACGTTATCACTCTAAACAGACCAAAACGTTCATCACACGATATACCGCACATAATAATAATAAAAAAATCACAAAAAACACCACACTCAAGAGCTCGCGCAAACATTTGCTACAAGTCATTCCTCTTGCAAGTCCAAGTATTCAAATCTTGTCGCAATAACAAACACGCTCCGATCGACTTCCTAAATTGTTTTCCTCATTTTGCCTTTATTGAATTCGGCACCCCATTGTATGTCACGGAAGCCAAATATGCATTTTACCTTTGAGCAAAAGATGTTTTAACTCTAGGGATGGTTAACATTGATCAGGTGCCATGCGTGTCATGTGTCTCTGCTGAGTCTGCATCTTCACCTCATCTCGACGATAGTGCCAGAAAATGGATTTGAAATGTAAATTGGCTATGTTCAGGACCCGATACTCCCTGAAAAGCTCCGATGTGGGATACCGGGCAAGAAGTTCACTAATTATTTTTAGAATCAATTTTTGGGAAACCTACAGTATGTGTTTTTGTGTTAAGGTGCATCCCCCCAAACTAATATACCGTAAGAAAGTGCCGACTGACATAAGGCGAAGTATATACTTTCGAATATTTTCGCTGAGCACATTTCGAATCATGCGGAATATGTACACTAGTTTTGTGCTCAAAGCGTAAATATGGACCTCCCAGCAAAGAAACTGATTAATAAAAACTCCAAGATATACTATCAACCCTTTCCAAAGAAACGCAACTGCAATCAGCCAAAGGTGAACAAGTGCGCAGTGTTATGTATTTATTTGTAGGTGCTTGAGTTCTTGTAGAGATGCTAAATGTGATGTATTTAGTGTTTTGGAAATTTTGTCAATAAATTTAAGTCCATTCATTCCTTAACTATACGCAATTCTTCGTTTGCCTTTGAATCATCCCATGTTCTGCCTTTGAACAGAATAACCATGTCGTCCGCAAAAGTAACAATCTTAACCCTGATAGAAAGATTACAGAACTGATTGACGTATATCAAGAACAATATAGGTCCCAGAACATTGGGGTACTACGAATTTCACAAAAAGAGGCTCACTAAATATACTTACACCTAATTTAACTCTCTGAATTCTATCATATAAGTATGAAGAAATTATTCGTTTTAATTTTTTTATCCCTTCGATTCAATTATGCGGGACCATGATGATTTGAGGTGGAATCCATCATCTCTGTTTATATTACGAGTACTTGGATTTTCCAATTAGAAATTAATACAATAAGAAAAGCAAGACAATTTTATATTTGGCGTAATATGTATGGTTATAAATTTAAATGAAAGAAAAAACATTTTTGTAACCCACTCAGTTCGTTTTGTTATTTTGTCTCTGATTTAAATTAATATTATTTAACAAAATATCAAATTTTGATATTTCGTTCGTTTTGTTTTTGCTTTGTTTTCTACGTTTTCTGATTTCGTTGGAAACAAATAAATCCAACTGGGATTTAAATATGTATAAGACATAATATCAACCAATTTCAATATTTTTTTTTTTTGCCGTATCAAGATTAATATAGAATCTGATATTAAAATTAAAATAAATTATTATAAAGTAGAATATAGTTTGTTTTGACATTCCCTAATATTTACCTAGTAAGATAGTTATCATCGTACATTAAAAATAGATCTCAAGCTGTTACCACCAGGGAATTTCAATCAATACGCCTGTCTTCCCTGGAGTTCCTTAAGGTTTGCATATAGGCCCTCTACTTTTCTTAATTTACATCAATACTTTGACGTCACACATAAAATATTCAAGTTATCCTGTTCGCAGATGACGCAAAATTGCGTAACGTCAAGAAAGCCCAAGACGGAGCAATGCTGATTGACAGAACGAGACATACGCGTTTAGACAACCTGAAGCTAGATCACAGGAGTATAAAAGTGAAGGGATACTTTAAGAAGGTAGCAAGTGAACAGTTTGAAGATATACAGTCCAGGATGATATAGGTCTACCATATGTGAGTTAAATAGTCATCAAAAGCGGGCGATTTAGCAGAGGTAGGGATCCTTAAAATGTTTCATGTGTTTCTCAACAAGCTCCTTCGTACTGCCATCTTGACCAATTGACTGATCGATTGTAGACTTTTTATATAGTTATTGATGAACTCCGTTGCCCAGTTGATAAGACGTTTGATTTCCAGCCCTAGGGTTATGAATTCAAATCCTATTGATACCCATTTTTTTAGTAAAAAATTATTCCAATTTTATTTTACTTTAAAGATTCTTTAGCATATTTATGATTAAATTGTAAGAGATTGTCATATAGCATTAAACTCGCAAGGTTGTACTTTATACAATGAGAATGTAGCACAATACAATAATAATATTGACATTCCAGTTATATTTTAGTAACGTATTGTATTCCATTTTCATTGTTAACAGTACAACTAATTGTCATGTGCCAATGTCTTCCGAACAACCAGAAAGGTGCCAAAGAGGACTTTAGTGAAACTGGGTCGAATTATGTTTTTTAAAATCTGGGTGAAATGCAGGCATCATAACAACTAGGTCACGAAAGTCCTCAAGTCATCTTATTGATTCCACCTGAATTTATTTAGTAGCGTTTATGAGCTGTCTTTTAAAATTCTTTAAGAAACAGTGGCATAAAAATCGTATATCTTAATTTTTTTTTATTCATACAAATCCGTTTTTCATGATTTTTTTTGGATATTTCTTTAAATGTATTATTATCGTTTGTAGATCGTTTTGGTTTTATGACATGATATATTTGTCTTACTTGTTAAAAAGGCGTAGAAAAATAAAATGAGAATAAATATATGTAAGATTTTTATTTCATAACGTGAATCTCATTTTAGTTTTATTTGGCCAGTTAGTTCATCAATTATTCTTTATTCATTATTATTAATTTTTTTTAATCTGCATTGTCCGCTCAACTTTTGTTTGCCTTTCTGTCATTTCTTTTCTCCTTCCAACAAGCAATTTAAATATACCGATAAATGGAGATTCAAACAGTAAGAAAAATGTGAAAGCAAATGAGAAAGCAAGTAAGGTAGTCGCACTGCCATAAAAAATCTGCAAGAAATAATTATTAGCAACAGGCAACTAAAACAATTAGAAACTCAATAATACGTGTAAATATAATATAAGTATATGAACATTTGAAAATTATATATACTCGTACATACACTGAATATAAAAACTGAAACTTAAACAACGCATCGTCTATTGTATTGATAAATAAAATTGCAATCATAAATGACGTACTCAAGTATCGCATAGATGTCACTACAAGCCATAAAAAGTTATCAAATGAAGTGAAGCCGCAATGGAATAAGTAAAACCAAGCATTCCCTCCAAGACAGAAGAACGAAAAACCATTTTTTGCACAAACCTAACTAAACGATTTCTCCCAACCTGGGATTGCGGTTTCGATTCCTGTTGGTACACATTTATTAAAAAAAGGATTTCAGCCTGGTTTTCAATCAAGCTTTCTTTGTCAACTTTCTAATTAAAAATTATTTTATGGCAATAAGCTTACCAGGTTGTAAACTGTATTAAAATACAACAATTACACTCAACATATTTAATACATTATTTATACATATAAAAAAATAACTTATAAAAAATAACTTACTGCAGAAGTAATACTTATTTCCCACGTGGATTCAATGGAAGAAGAAACAATTCTTATGAGTGTAGGGTGCGTAAGATATACACTGTACGTTATCCTTGCTAAAGGTATAAGAATCTCAGCTGAAAGTATTTTATTAAGATATCCTGAAAGAGAATCAAATCACTGTTAAGAACTTGAAAAAACTGTTGGTTTGTCGGGAAAGTAATTAAGTGTTCTTAGGTCAAATTATTAAAAATATGAGTTTTAGAGTTTGATATGTAAATTATATGAGAGATGTGAAGAGAAATATCTTAGATTGCATATTGCGAAATCTTAAGTCGTGGTCATAAAAAAAATATGAAAACAAAATAAAATGTAATATACATATAGTATATGGGTGAACAATGTAATATGCATATATGGGTGAACAATGTAATATGCATATATGGATGAACAATGAAATATTAAAGCAAATAGAGGAATTCTGCTATTCGAGTAGTTTTGTCTCAGATGGTGAAAGATTTACAAGAGATATCGAACGGCGTGTAGCAATGGGGAATGAAGTCAATGGGGTACTAAAACATGTACACTCCAACTGGACAATTTCAAAATCTGCTGATATAATTTGTCTATCATAGGTAAATAGTATTTATTTGTACTATTAGCAACATTTTTAACTTAGTCCACTGCTTGACATAAGCATCCCTTCTACATCCCTCACATGCACATCCGTCAAACTGTTTGATGTCATTCATCTATATCAATGTCAATCTATGTAAGGACATCATTGTGGCGTTATATTATATTTAATTCACTACCTCCATTGCAACGTTTTTTGCATCTATTATTTGATGAACATGAAATATTTTGTCTTAATATATTAAATCCTTTCCACTACGTCCCACACTTAAATTTGGTGATGTAACCGTTCGATTTTATATATTATTCCACTAATAAACTGTGAAGAATATATCTATACGTGTAAATTGTTATATAGCAATAGACTCGCCAGATACACTTTGTATAACCATGTTCTTCAAATAATCAATAAATAAATTCGATTCTCTACGTGAACAGCACCGACCATGATGCTAAAATTATTATCCGAGAATCCAAAAATATTTCGCAGAATCACTAATACATACCAGAATTTTCTGATACACAAGATATTATGGTCCAAATCATTGAGTTTCTACAAATAGTAATTGTTAATGATGCGGCCATAGCACAGCGTAGAGAATTCAAAAGTTATTATCAGGTTCACCTACCTGCGTTTCCAGAGACACAAGCAACTATAATCCATGTGATTGTGACGCCCCAAGCAGTCCATGATAGTGCCATGTGGATAGCACCAGCCAAATAACTCATATTCTTATCCAGAAATGCAAAAGCTATTATCAAGATTGGAGCCATTCCCAGAATCCACAAGATGTAAATTGTTCCCTACGGAGTTTATAGATCACTTAATTTTCTTACAATTTTAAAAAGTAACAAATTAATTTATAAAACATTACAAAACAAAAATAACGTTTATTGTGTACTGTAATTGAGACTTTTAATTGAGACGTTCATGCGAGTAAATCGGTTGTCTTCCACCCGGGG